>JARKHS020026870.1:247500-399955 GCA_030143305.2 Amblyomma americanum
TCGCTAATATATATATATATATATTTCTTTACAGAAAAGGCAAAGGAAATGAGGGGCTCGTTTTGACAACATATGAAGAGAGCCAAATGCGACCGAAACCAAGGTGCATAAGAGACCGTTTAATTTTTCTTTATTTAATATATACGGCTTATCAGTGGGATAATAATACTGCGAATAAACTATCGCTTAAAGAAAATTACTTTTAAAGCAGCAGAAAAAACAACGATTGCCACCAGTGGGATTCGAACCCACGATCTTCGAATATCATGACCGGTTCGCGTCTCAAGGTTCGCTTACACGCAAAACATAAATGCCTACGAGGGCATCAGATTAGACAGCCCTCGCCGCAGCTCAGTTGATAGAGCACCGGACGCGATATTCGGATATCCTGGGTTAGGATCCCACCGGCGGCATGGTTCTTTTTTCTGCTGCTTTATACGTAGATTTCTCTGAGACCGATTAATCAAAGTGTTACTCTCCTATTGATCATCACTACAAACTAATTAAAAAATAGAAACATTCCCCTATGCACCTTGCTTTCGAGGACTGTTGGCTTCTTTCACATATATGTGTGTGTGTGTGTGTGTGTGTGTGTGTGTGTGTGTGTGTGTGTGTGTGTGTGTGTGTGTGTGTGTGTGTGTGTGTGTGTGTGTGTGTGTGTGTGTGTGTGTGTGTGTGTGTGTGTGTGTGTGTGTGTGTGTGTGTGTGTGTGTGTGTGTGTGTGTGTGTGTGTGTGTGTGTGTGTGTGTGTGTGTGTGTGTGTGTGTGTGTGTGTGTGTGTGTGTGTGTGTGTGTGTGTGTGTGTGTGTGTGTGTGTGTGTGTGTGTGTGTGTGTGTGTGTGTGTGTGTGTGTGTGTGTGTGTGTGTGTGTGTGTGTGTGTGTGTGTGTGTGTGTGTGTGTGTGTGTGTGTGTGTGTGTGTGTGTGTGTGTGTGTGTGTGTGTGTGTGTGTGTGTGTGTGTGTGTGTGTGTGTGTGTGTGTGTGTGTGTGTGTGTGTGTGTGTGTGTGTGTGTGTGTGTGTGTGTGTGTGTGTGTGTGTGTGTGTGTGTGTGTGTGTGTGTGTGTGTGTGTGTGTGTGTGTGTGTGTGTGTGTGTGTGTGTGTGTGTGTGTGTGTGTGTGTGTGTGTGTGTGTGTGTGTGTGTGTGTGTGTGTGTGTGTGTGTGTGTGTGTGTGTGGTGTGTGTGTGTGTGTGTGTGTGTGTGTGTGTGTGTGTGTGTGTGGTGTGTGTGTGTGTGTGTGTGTGTGTGTGTGTGTGTGTGTGTGTGTGTGTGTGTGTGTGTGTGTGTGTGTGCGTGCGCGCGTGTGTGTGTGCATCATGCCTACCGCCAGTGCACAAAGGCGCTGAGTGCCCCTGCAACAATGCCTTTTGTTGTTTCCCTAACCGTTATTGCTGTGAACGGTTAGCCAGCATCTGTCCGACATGTGCGCTTCTGTCGATGAAAGCAAGAGTTTTCAAATCACTGAAACGACTTTCCGCCAAGGCGCCGCGTGCCGTTGATTTTGAGCGGTGCCGGTCGGAAACTCCATTCTATTGGCAGGTGCGTTAGCATAGAGTTTCTAGTGCGCATGTGTTTTCCGACGATATGTGCTCTGCCGAGTTTGACCGCAGTACATCATTCCGGACTGCAACTCACCGCGCGCCACCCACTGGCACATGCCATTTCTGCACCACTATTTCCTATTTTTCGGAATCCGGATTCAAACTGCGGTGCCCTGCAACAGCCGCTTTGCAGCCCCAACAATTGCCGGCCTTGTACGACCGTGGCTACTCTTACGATTACTCATCCTCAGTCGAAGCTTCTGTAAGGTCTAGATATGTTTTTATATGTGCGTAGTCTATTTCGAAGTTATGCGAGGAAATTTCAGCGAATATGAACCGAAACTTTAGAAATAGGTTATCTTTGTCCAAGATCTCTCTTCTGTACATGTTGTATTATGAATGCTGTCATCATACTGCTGCAAAAAAAAATCATAATGTGCCTACAGTATATGCGAATTAGAGAGCGCTTTTATTTGATGTCATTTCATTCCTAGATACGACGCAAAAAATAGAGAGCACCTGCACTGTGCTTCTGAATTTTGCGTGTGCCCTTTGCGAAAAAGGCTGTGCTAAAAATGCATTTCGAACACATTCATTTATTTCATATCTATTTTGAATTTTTTGTCGCTATGCTTAAATTCTATTTCGAATGCTTCCGAAGTATGCTATGAGTAATATTTTAACCATTCGTAGAAATGCATCAAAAACATATTTTCTGTATGCTTAGTATATTTATTATACATTATAAATATACTAAAATATACAATTATCACATTATAAAATTACTAATATACACAATAAATACATTTAAAAATGTACAAAACTATACAATAACTGCATTAAAATAGCCCAAATACATACAATAAAAACATAACAATAAATTAAAAATTCACAAAAATATACAATTAATCCCTTAAAAATATTATCCTCGGCTCGGCTTAAAAAAGGTATACTACAGTATTTCGCGCTCAATTTAATCCAAACGCCAGAATATTTAATCTGAGTTTCATTCAATTTAATTCAGGTGCCACATAAATTAATCGAAGCGCCAAAGAATTTAATCCAAACGCCAGCGAATATAATCCTCATGCATTCTCACACTGGACCGCTCACACTTAAAACGCTGTCTACAAATCCCAGACGCGTTATCGATGAGTTGTTACTGACAAAGCAATAGGCACTCAATGAGCAAGTAATATTAACAACTTTTTTTAATCATAACAAATAAGGGCCGGGTATTTATACCACCTACCACATTAACCGAAGTACAGGGTGAGTGCGAAGCATATTGCAGATATGTATCGGCGGTGTCCTGCAACTCGCATCATCATGTAACACCTTTGTTGTCCTGGTAAGATGAGCGACCCACTCTAAGGTTATGACTAAGATAAACTCCCTGTGATTAGCCGATAGTCCACTCACATGACTTCGCATCACTTGCAACCCACTGCATGGTTGCCATAACGTTCCGTCATGATCAAAGCAGGCTCCTTGTGACCTCAAAACTTGTAATGACGCAGCGAGAGCGTTTAGAGTTAGCGGTAGCGACAACATTGCAATAGCGACTTGATGTGATGCATGATACGGCAAGTCGCGTGAGACCGGAGAGGGGACTCAACGAAATAAGTGTGTCCAAATGATAGCCGTATTGTCCAGGGAAGTCCGATACCAATGTTGTTGGGTCGCGATAGTGCCTCCCCTTTCCTGAAAGTCACGTGGCTTTATAAGGCGGGAAGAATTGCACATCTTTGGGCAGTTTATTAGTGTCATGCAGGAACACAGTGAATGTGCTAGCTAAAGGTGTATCGAAGTGATGCCTTCATTACATTCGACCCAACGTTTCACTCCACACCCCTCATGACTTTTGTTGAGAATGTGGGACGTCAGGTTGCAAGTGATGCGAAGTCATGTGAGTGGACTTTCGGTTGATCACAGGGAGTTTATCTTAGTCATAACCTTAGAGTGAGTCGCTCATCTTATCAGGATAACAAAGGTGTGACATGATGATGCGAGTTGCAGTACACCGCCGATACATATCTACAATTTGCTTCGCACTCACCCTGTACTTCTGTTAATGTGGTGGGAGGTATAAATACCAGGCCCTTATTTGTTATGATTAAAAAAGTTGTTATTATTACTTGCTCATTGGGTGCCTATTGCTTTATCAGTAACAACTCATTGATAACGCGTCTGGGATTTGTAGACAGCATTTTAAGTTTGGGCGGTCCATTGTGAGAATGCATGGAGATTAAATTCGCTGGCGTTTGGATTATATGCTTTCGCGCACTCACCCTGTACTTCGGATAATGTGGTGAGTGGTATAAATACCAGGCTCTTATTTGTTACGATTAAAAAAGTTGTTATTATTACTTGCTCATTGAGTGCCTATTGCTTTGTCAGTAACAACTCATCGATAACGCGTCTGGGATTTGTAGACCGCGTTTTAAATTTGAGCGGTCCAGTGTGAGAAGGCATGAGGATTAAATTCGCTGGAGTTTTGATTAAATGGTTTGGCGCTTGGTTTAATTTCTGTGGCACCTGGATTAAATTGAATGGCACTCAGAATAAATATTCTGTGTTTGGATTAAATTGAGCGGGAAATCTGTAGTCGGATTCATCGTTTAGTATTGATCATTATTTTCAACATCAGAAGTAATGACTGAACTGGCTTTAAGTATCTGCACACAGAGAATACTAGGGATACGCGTTGTCATAAAAAAATTATGACAATGCAAGGTCACGTGACGGGGTATGAACGCGAGTGTTGTCGCCTCACAAGGAAATGCCGACGGAAAGTGTCATCAGCAAACAGGAACTGCTCCGACATGCTCCGACATGCGACAACACCATTGCTCCGGCAGGTCGATATGAAAAAAATCACATGACTGGCCCATTCGCCCGCCACGATTGTGCTGCCCTCTATCCTGGCTTGAGTGAACGAAATCAGCTGCTGGCAAGGCGCGACGACACCATTGATCCGGCAGGTATATATGTCGATGGCGGTTGCGACGTCCGCGCGAGCCATTCTGCAAGCGTGACGCTGCACCCACCGTCGACATATCGACCTGCCGGAGCAATGGGGTAGTCGCGTCTTGCCAGCAGCTGATTTCGTTCATTCAAGCCAGGATAGAGTGCAGCACAATCATGGCGCACGAATGCGCTAGTCACGTGATTTTTTCGCCTTTCGCGGGCTTTCTTTAGAGCTCGGAAAAAAGACACACGTCAGGCATTATTTATCGCAAAGAAATGGAATTGAGGTTTCTGAAGGTGCTCTCTAACTTTGCTATTCACATCTCTTGTCTAAAGTCAATATTTATGCATTCAGAACAATTATTTTAATTGCTATTTAATTATTGCAAAACAAAAAATTGCCTGTAATGTACAAGCCGCTTGGTAGGAGTATATAAATGGTTTCTCTGGTCTACCTCAAATATCTTATTTTCTAACCCTTGGATAAAGTTCGCCTGGACACCCTGTGCATATACCCACCGAGAGGGGACACATTAATTTGCCCGGTGAGGCGCTTTTTGAGCAAAGAATATGGGCCCCCAAATTGTCGCTCAAGCGTCGGAGTGGTCGCGTTCGAATCTGCAGTCCACCTAGAGCCGAAATGTTAGTCGTAACAAGCGTCAGGCATCGCTCAGGAGCCGAAATCTCGCACCAACAAATAGATTGGCGTCTATTGGATCCGGTCGGCCTTGCCAGTCGGGGTCCTTTTTGCTGGCAGGTTTGGTCCTGGAGGCTCGCAAGGCGTCGTTGCCGGTATAATCCTATCACGCTGTCCACACGTAATTTAAATAAGTGGTGATTGCCATTCTGCTAGCAGTTAACAGACGAATGGACGAGAGAAAAAGGAAAATTTTCACTGTTCTCGGAAACGTATGATTTCGAGCACGACGTTGTTCCACGACCGCTTCGAGTGTGCTGCAAATGGGCTGACGCGGACTAGCAATTTGTTAGATTTGAAGCAGGCTTTGCAGCAATGATAATTGTGTTTTCAAAAGCACACTTTAAATGCAATGGCAACATTTCATTTCCCAAAACGCGATTTCGAGCATTAACTGTTCAACGGCAGCTTGATGCGTGCTGCAAATACGTTTACGCGAACAGCTCATTCGTTAGAATTTAATTATACTTTGGACGAATGAATGTCGTATTTGCGAATGTACAATGTGAATACAAAGCCAACATGCAAAGATCATTGTCTGAAACGAGATATAAAGTACTAGATTGTTCTACTGCAGACGGAAGTGTGTTTCTATTATAATATGAACAGGACTGCCCGTTTGTTAGAATTTTATCATGAATAGTAAGCTTGATTGTGTCTACTGAGAGTGTCGACAACATATGCATAAGGGATGTTCTCTGCTTTTAATCCAGACATCTGCACTTTTTTCACTGAGAGGCTGTATGTTAAAGCCCTTCAAACTGTCAAATATATGGCCGCAACCTTCGTCAAGCTGCTAATCAGCAGCTTTTTGTTGCTTGCCCTCGTATTTTTGTACGCTTGTAAAAAATGCGAAATAAACTGAATTGAATTGAATTAAAAGTATACTTGCGAAGAATTAATTTCATATTTAAAGAGTAAATTTTTAATACGTTGAACAGCTCCTTAAAACGCATCCATATTTTTTCACGCGCTTGAAACGTACTCGAACATGCTTTTCTTAAGTGACGTGTACATCGAATGAATTAATTTCATATCAGTGTACTCATCTTATATATTGACAAAACGCTAAAATTGCATTCATATTTTTCACGTATTTAAAACCTTCTCGAAGCATGCTTTATGTGACGTATTTTTGGCCAATTTGAAGAATATATTTCGAAAACCAAGCATGATGCTTCACGAACATATTTCCGGCATGTTTTTAGTGCATTCATGAATACAAGATATGTTTAAAATACATTTTAAATATCCTGAAATATATTCCAAACTTATTAGTTTTCGCTAAGGGTATGCAGGCCTCAAATCATGAAACTACACGCAGATAGCACGCCTCTGACGTCGAAGGCTCCGCGGGGAGCATTGTCCCGCAGGTTACGTATGCCGCTCGCGGGAGCATTGAATATCACGAGCGAGGGGCGGTTTCTCCGCGGCAGTGCAGGAGAAAAAGGCAAAGTGTCACTGCGTGGGTGGCATCGCAGCTGAGAGCGGAAGGGCCGTCATCAGAGCATATCAGAAAAGCGTGCCGTCATTTGCGGCCAGACAGTAGCGAAGTGTATCTTCTTGAAACTTTTGCATTGCTACATTAATGTCCGCGAACGAATAGATCAAGTCTTTTGAAAGCGAGGTTCTTCAGTTTGAACAGAGAAGAAATAATAACTGTGGGCCAATGCACAGAGAAAATGTTTCGCAATGCACTAGACTCCTTTACATGATCAACGGCACATTTGTTTTCACAGATTAGTGCTAAACTATTCCTATGAAACGTTTAGGTGAGTGTTATGTTACGTGATAAGAAGAAAACATAACGACAGTAGAAAATCTGAAATGTGTAGGTTTATCTGCATGCATATTTTATTACGGGAAGTACACGTAATCATACACCCATATATGAAATGTTAATGTGATGTTCACATCTTATTCAGAATATCAACGGAGGCCGATTGCTCGTGCTGTCTTCCAGATGTTTTTCAGTGCTTAAACCGTAATCGTGGGCACGAACAAAACGAGTACTAAAAGTAAATCTGTTGCATTGCGCCTGTCATGTTCGATTGCATGTAACTGAAGAATTTAGCGAGAAAACAATATAGCAATTCGCCACTAGCACTTACAGAACTCCCGTCATACAACTATATGCAGTCATGCGCGAGTGGCATCTTTCTGGAGGTGTACCAGTTACATGAACTAGTGGAGCTGTTCTTCACTAGTGTTCTGACAGCTTTGTTACCTATTGTTTTTTCAAGAGTTAATGTTTAATTAGGTTACGCAAAATTGCTTCATTATCAGCAAGATTACAGGTCGAAGAGCAAGAATTTAACGGTTGGCTTAAAAAGGAAATATCTTTATTGCGACATATTTGTGCAACATGGACCAAATTATGCGCCTGCGGCATTTATCCTTTGAAGTGCCGTGTCGTGGTGTGCGTCACAAAGCAGGAAAGCTAGCAATAAACAACATATCGAGACAGAGCGCTGTCTGTTATTGTATCTAGATTGAGAGTAGCGTGTTTTGCGGCATACATTTACAGATATTTAATAGCCAGCACCGCAATTGCACTTTCCGTCATCTTAACTTTACTGTGATTTGCCTTTACCATTTTGGAGTGAAATGCATAACAATTTATAATGAGTATTCTATTACATGTTAGTTCACGGGGGTTTACCGCCCAAATCGACTCAGGATGTGAGGGATGCCCTAGTGAAGCGGTCTAGAAATACAGACAACCTCTACTTCATTAATGGGCACTGACATCGCACACTACACGGACCTTTAGAATTGAGCCTCTAAGGAAACTCAACATCCGTGGCCGGGATTGAACCCACGCCTTTAGAATCACCACCCGAGCGCCACAACCGCTGAGCCACCGCGGCGGCTGCATATGCGTTCTACATCCACAGTCGCGCACTTAGTGCGAGAGGAAAGTTTCATGTAATAAAATAAGTGACAACAACTGTGACAATTCAGAATGGTGGATGAAACGTTGCTTATCATAAGTAAGATTAAAAAGGCACAAACTTCGCTCTCAGATTAATAAGAAACAAAAGCACTACATAAAATGCTGGATGTGGTACCCATTCATACTGCCACTGATATTGAGGTGTTGCCGCACGAATTCGAGCGCACTGGTCCGCATATCCGGTTACAAGTTACAGTTCATAGCAATGATCGTTTGCTTTAGGCTCTATAGACCTGGTTCTCCGCATAAACAAAAAGAAATAATTAGAGGTGAAATCTAGACACCTTGGCGGGGGAAGAACGGAGCCATTCTGTCTTACCCGCAGCGGCGAAAATATTTCATTTAAATAGTTGAAACGCGGCGATGCACCTGCTGGCGTCTCGTCATGATGAAGTCAGACTTCCTTTAGAACGCTGATGGAAAGGATATAAAAAATGTCTTGCACACAGTTCTAAAATATTCTTTGTGTAATATTTTGCATCCAGACTTCTAAAATATGTCCAGTCCTAGAAAGTTGCTGCTAAAGAAGCCGCAGCACATATTCAAGGACCTCTTTTTATTTTTATGCTGTTGAAACCAGCCAGGCTTGATCTCAGACGAGCAGTTTGCATTCTACTCGTCTTGTACCGGGCTTCGGCGTAACTGTGTCTCGTTTGCCCATAACAATTACTTCAACAAGTTAGGACCTTTTTTTTTAGCAGTAAGTACCAAATTAGAGACGGCATCAGCCGCTCTAAGTGCGTGCTTGTTGTCGCTTGAAGAAACCTTACATAAAAACTCGCATGGCATACTTTTCCAAAATCTTGTCTCCGCGTGTTGAGCTATCTCTTCAGTGCTCTCATTCGGCTTCACTCGTCTTCTAGATCATCTTTACGAATTCCAGTATGTAAATTTCTTGACCCTCAGCAGCTGACGGTGGACACAAGAGTTCCTGTCGAAAGAAAGTTCTTGAAAACCGGAACCTAACTCGATAAAAAATATGTTATTGAATGCCTTAGGCAATGCGGCTATAGTGAATGTTTATATTGAAAACAGTGGGCTGGGCTCATTTCCCCAGTATTCCATATTGTAGTATTCGTCAGAGGACGATTTACCAGAGACATTCGTCTGAACAGTTTCAACGGATTCCTCCTTATTACGATTGTGATTCAGTAAATGTCGACACGAAATTCCTCACTGGTGCGCTGCAACTGTTGCATCTGGCATTTAATTCATGTTAAAAGCATCAATACTAATATTTGGACACGTGTATCTCGGAGCACGCTCGTGCTAAGAGAATGCTACCAAACAGAATTGCCTTGCAACACGACTGCTCTTTGGAACTCAAGTTAACAGGCAGCCTTACAGCAGCGTCTAAAAAAGCTGATTATAACGATTCAGCTGATTAGCTTTATTCTATTTCTCACACACACACACACACACACACACACACACACACACACACACACACACACACACACACACACACACACACACACACACACACACACACACACACACACACACACGCGCGCGCGCGCGCACGCACACAGGGAGAGAGAGAGAGAGAGGGATTATAGTCAAAAGTGTGTGTACGGCGCAGATTATTTACGGAGACACAAAAACAAAATTTCGTACCAGAGGAACTTCGCATCATCCAGCATCTTAACACTCTTTTGCCGAAAAAACGTCTGCCTGAAGAGCCCCTTCCCGTCCGAAGAGTCCACTTTGCATTCGGAAGCTCTTTTCTTCAACTGACGGAGCTGACCACGGGATCGCCACAGTGATCTGTACCAGAGGAAAAATTTGTGGCTACAGAAACCACTCTTCAGCCGCTCAATTGATTTCTTCGGAGTTCAGCAGCTCCACCTTTGAACCTATCACCCCACACTGAAAAAGAGCTCTCGGAGTTCCTGCTCCAGGCGAAAGCAAGAAGAAATTGAATATGTTTGAAACAATACGGGCGAGCCAAGTGTGACCGCAGCATACGGGGTGGTAGCCGCGGCAACAGCCACGGCCGTTTGTTGGTGTGTCCACTCCGAGTGGGTAGTTAAATTGAAGCATGCTTTGACGCTGCTGATTGCCGTAATTAGTGCTGAGGGTATTAAGAATTCTCCGAACGCCAATGTCAAGAAATAGAATGAAACTATACTTTTGTCAGGCTCCCTTTACGTGATTATAAAGTCTAAGAAATATCGAGATGAGCTGGATGTGTGCTTACTGCCTGCTCTGTATACAAGAATGACACTCAGCCAATAGCTTCTGCAGTCAGCAGTGAACTATCATACAAGAGAAGACCTGAGCTGTTCTCGACAAAGCGAAATACGAAATATGCCCGTGTTTCCACGCAGGCAGAACGCAAAGGCTCCCGTGTGCTGCGCGATGTTAGTGGACGGTAAAGATCACCAAGCGGTGGAAGTTATTCTGGAGCCCACCGCTACGGCATCTCTTTCTGTCTCTCTTCTTTCACTCCCACATTGCTTCCTTACCTTACTGCGCGGTTCAGGTGTCCACCAAGGTATACTACAATTACTGCGCATTTCTCTTCCTCAAGAACGCTAATTTTAAAAGATGTGGCTGCATTTGTTGCGGATGAAAATGAATAGTTAATGTTCGACGTGTCATGACTGGTCTATATGGGGGGCGTTTAAAGCAGCTGAGCACGGCAAGTCTCTCGGACGAACAAAATTCTGCGGTTTGAGGCCAAACTGGGTACCTACGATTTCCTGATAAGCGGTGTGTGTTTGCCTTTATTGCGCAAACATTACGCAGGCCATGTGCTGTATCGAAATAATTATTGGGCAGAAAAAGAGCCCTGAAGACTGTCGCGACTTGTATGTCTGCCGCTCTCCTCTTGGCAAGTAGTTACTTATATGTGCAAAGCAGGTTCCACAATTCAGGATCTTACCTTAGCGGGGCTTGGGGTTACAGATGAATAGGAAGTGCTGTATGAATGCGGAAAAAGGGCGACCTCAAAGGAAAGCATCGAACTCAATTTCCTTTGTGGAACACCAGAGGGAGTGCCTAAGAAGATGGACAATCCAGATACACAAAGGATTAAGACAAGGTTGTCCTTTATCACAGCTGCTGTTCATGTTTTATATGATAAGTATGGAAAGAAGGCTACAAAGAAGCAATCTAGGTTATGATCTGTCATACACATTAGGCGGAAATGTTGTTGGGCAACTACTACCAGGTTTAATGTATGCGGACGATATTGTACTGTTACCAGAAAGCCAGGAAGATTTGGAAATTTTGGTGAATTGCTGTGGAGACGAAGGAGACAATCTAGGTTTCAGTTTTAGCGCAACTAAGTCAGGTGTGATGGCTTTCAACGGCACATCTGATCAGAAGCTTACAATACAAGGCCATGAAATACCCCGAGTGGCCGAATACAAATATCTCGGGGTATGTGTAAACAACGGGCATATGTACACAGAAAAGCACGAACAGTCTCTCATAGCAAAAGGGCGAAGAGATGCCGGGATAATGAAACATAGGGCATTGTGGGGATACAACAGGTATGAAGTCCTCAGAGGTATTTGAAAAGGAATAATGGTGCCGGGGCTTACTTTGGGGTGTAGTCGGTTCTATGTTTAAAGGCTGCAGTTCAGTCGCGATTAGAAGTAAATCCGAGAACGGTCGGAAGATTAGCACTAGGTGCCCACGGGAAAACCCCAAACGACGCACTACAGGTGGATATGGGCTGGGCAATTTTCGAAGCACGGGAAGCTCAGAGTAATGTACTGTACGAAGGACGCCTGAGGAAACTGGATGATAACAGGTGGGCAGCTAAGGTATTTAAATACCTGTACAGAAAGAGCGTTGACACACAGTGGCGGAAAAGAACTAGAAAGCTGGCCAGTAAGTTTGCCAGAGACGAGGAAGGAGAAAGAAAGAGCATTAAACGACAGGTTAGAAGCGTCGAAGGTAAAAATTGGATAGATTCAATAGAAAAGAAGCATAGTGTAGAACTATGTCGATGCTGGAAAAGGCAGATCAGGAAGGAAACGTATTATGATAACTCAATAGGCAGTGCCCTCCTCTTTGAAGCTACGTCTTGGTGTCTCAGAACGCGCAGCTACAGAAAAATTTAACGAAGATGACACATGTGCTGGGTGTGGTAAATCTGAAGAAACAATAGAACACCTCATCCTAAATTGCGATGGCATCCATCCCGATGTCGATGCCGGCACAGTCACTCTTCCTGAGGCCTTAGGGCTTAGAGATAACAATCGTCATGTAAATAAATCTGTGGTGGAAATAAGCAAAAAGCGATTGGAGGATTGGTGGCACAAAAGCAGAGAGGTAACATAAGTTTTAAAGTGTAGAAAGAGGTTTTTTTTAAAGGAAATGCCGAATTGTATTAACAAATTACAGGAGAGTAAACAAACATAAAGGAAAAAAACTGAGCACAGTGGCAACAACCACTGCCCCATTTCAAAGGGGACGCTCCTACCTTCCTTCCATCCATCCACAATACATTACTGCATAAGACTTATTCAGGAAATCGCCCTAAGGAAAAGCACTTTTTACAGAAGAGTAGCACTGGTCTCCACTATAATTTTGCATAATTGCAGACGCTTCTCTATCCTGAAGAATCGCAGTCATACCACCAGAAGGAAATAAAAGTTTCTATTTTCGCTTGCCTGGTTGCAACAAGGAAAAATAACCGTAGGTTGCCTGTCGTAATCTACGACACAAACCACAATTGGAATCACACGTTTTATGCTCTCAGTACAGCGCACGAGTGGCTTGACTGCACGCTACTTTTATATATCACCGTGACGCATGTTAGTAACGGTGCAGCGAGCGACGTTAAAACCAGCTACTAACCTTAGGAGCTCAAGAGCATTCATTGGAGTTCTGCACCCTGGATGTGCATGGGAAAGGGCCATGGCTAAAATGCCTGTGTCTGTAGGGAGGCCTAATGAAACATTAAGTCATGCGGCATATGTTGCGAGGGCACGCTGCAGCCGCAACGCAGTAAACGTCTGCAATGCTATAAGCACTGAATAATAAGCTGCCGACTATAACATTGAATGACGTTCCTGAGCCTGTGCCGTAGCATTCAGAGAGGAGGAAAATAAATGATAGGTTTCTGTTCCCCCTCTGCGTGGCATTCAGACATGACCCTTGCTGCAGTGCGCACAGATCGGCACGTCGCATGTACAGGTGTTTGTTTACAGAGCAGTTTGTCCAGAAAAACAAATTGCTGAAACTGTAAACGTTGACATATGCATTTCTTGATGAAGCGCAGGCAAAGTGCAGAAAAAATTGCAAATGAGCAGCATGATTACTCGTCCTGATTTTGAAAGTAAGAGAAGTTTGAAATCAATGATACTCTACGGACAACAAACGCATGTTCCCGCACTCTCTTTACTTAATCGGTAGACTGTATCCACAAAGAGAAAGCAGCGCCATCAAAAACAATTTTCGCGCAATAGTCGGGACAAAAAAATACCAGAAAAACTCTTCTCAACAGATTTGATTTAAACAGGAAGCGATAACCCCGTAGTAAGAAAAAGAATTTTGGCAACACCAATGGAATTCAGGTGAAAATTCAAAAAAGAATTTTCCTTTCAACCGACGGACTCTACCGGCCTGTGTGAACTGCACCACGACCCTACTATGTAATACCGCTCTACGAATGCTGCCCACTTCATGCATGTTTGCATTCGATCTGCGACGCAAATGGACATGCAGCACAGTTCTGTAACGAAGAGAATTCACTTGTGCAACAATTGCTTTCTTTGAGCGCACGATCCGAACTTTTTAGAAGCTATCGCTATCCGCCCTGCTGAACGTTGTTCTGTGCTTGGCGCCTGTGCCATACCATGCCGTACCGTTCCATGCCATGCCGTGCTGTGCTGGGCTGTGCTAGGTTCGGATGTGCTACGCTTTGATATGCTGTGGTGTACTCTGCTCTGTTGTGTTACCCTGTGTTGCTCGTAAACTGAATTTCTTTTCACCGAACCAAAGAACTTTTGCGCTTCACACGTGTCTTGTGGGAACAGAGAGGTATGAGGTATATATTTCCGGCCAAGAGGCTTTGCAAATATCCACTAGAAGAAGAGAATATATTTTAAACATTTCGTCAAAACCCTATGTCAGGGCTTTTTTTAACGTTGCCAGCTAACAAACACGCAACTTTCAAAGTTCAGTACTTCCTGAAGTGACAGAGCATTCTGCGTAACACATTTTAAGAACGTGATATGAAGGTGCAAGTATGTGCGGATATTCGCGTGACAATTATTTGAATAGTTGTAAGGGCGTGTTGAAATTTGAAGTGAAGTTTCTCCAATATCACTGTTCACTTATAGTCGTTTCAAGTTGGGAACTGACTCTTCTGAACGATTGCCGTAGTGGTAGCAGCAATGCAGTTAACAGCGTCACAGCGTCAACAGGGCCACTGTGTAATTGAGAAACCAAATTAATGAAGCGTACTTTTGAAGCACGGGATTGGGCGTGTTCTTATACATCATTTCTGTAAGCTAAAACGAAATTCAAGGCAGATTTTTAAATAATTGAAAATTTGGCAGCACACGTGTTTTGCTCGCAACCGAGTGCATTTGTAGATATTATAGAATCCTACCACGCTCTCTAGAACGCGAATATTGTCAGCAGAATACGTAATCACTTAGCGAAGTTTAACTGCTGGGTATAAAATTGGTGCAGATACACCGCTCCATATTTTGAAGGTTTTTCATATTGTATCCTTTTTTTCCTTTTTTTCTTCTCGACACCCGTCCTGGGAGACGAAATGATACCCATTTCGGCACTGTACTGTACGTTGAGAGTGCTGTGTAATCGCCGATATTTTCGGTGTGACTAAGCTGGGAGAAAACTTCTTGCGTTGGGGTGACGAGTGATGGAACTACGTGACTAACGTGGGCACCTGTCGTCGGTAAATATTGTTTTGTAGTTCTTTCAATAGGCGTCATCTGGGAGGTTTCCTGCACTTGGGTGTTGTAGCTAAAGGCGCCACAGGAAATTATGAAAATCTAGGCGCAAGGTCAGTTAACTTCGTAATTTTTTTCTCGCAGTAAAATTACTAAAACTATGCAAAATCTAAGCTAGACTAGTGCGACTTTTTCACAGCGGTAGCCTCCGTCCCTTTTCCTGGCATGAAACGGATTCGGAATTCTCGTTCGGGCAAGTTCGTGACCGTTCATGTTGACATCAGAGCGCGAAAAAGACAAGGACAAAACGCGATCATCCAAGTCGTCTCGTGCCTTTTCTCCTTCGGCGTGAACGACGGATTCGCCTTCGTTCACTGCACGTAGCAGCAGAAAAGAACAAATGGTGAATATCTCTTTCTTTTCGCCTCTGTCCATTTGTTCGAACGTACAACCTTTTGCGACGAAATGTCATCACCTGAAAATCTTTAAAGCTTGTCTACATAGTCCTGTCCATGCTCCGTTTTCCGTTTGCGCTAATTATCATCTTGGATATTCACCCCTATTTCCCTCCGACACTATTGCTAACTGCATTTAAAGTACCGTCGCAATGAAAACCCAACTGTAGAAGAAAGGGATTTTTCAAAACGTGTGTTTAAATCAAGTCGTGCTTGACTGCCCTTTGACTCCGGTTCAGGTGTTCGATTTGCCAGGCTAGCTCTACGCATAAGACGGACTGTTCGCAAAATATTATGCAGTCTGCGCGTGACACCTTGAATTTACTAAGAAATGTTTATGTCCTCTGCTCAATTCTCTGCAAATATCCTTAAACAGAAGCACTTCAAACATAATGGTGGCTGGATAACAACTTTTGGTGGAACGTATGACACTTCCACGCTTTGCGGCTACGACTGCGTCAATTTCAGGCTCGTTTCTTTTCTCCTAATTGTGTATTAGCACGTAAACTTGTAAAAATGTTCGCTGTGACTATATTCTACGCGATAATTTTTAAACATAACGCTCAAGTATGGTTTACTAAGCAGGCGGAAACGGCACGCTGGTCGGCGATATGTAAAGAGCCTTGGTCACGAGGAAACACGGAAGAAGCCACGTACCTTCACATGTTACTCGTGACATTTCTCACGGCGCGAGGAGTCCCCAAATATCAAAGAACAGTTCTAGAAAACCGAATAAAAAGAATCAATATAAATTGCCCAGGACAGCGCCAAACATATGACGCTACGGAAAAACAATTGCACCTTTAAGACAGCCTTTGCACCTTGTTCATATGCGAGTTCTGTTCACGTCGCTACTTCTGTTGATATTTCTCTCAGAGTGTTCAGCCGCACCGAAAGCAATCTAATTGTTTCCTATTGAAACGTAAACTAGTCACAGTAAGTTTTTACGAGTATCTTCCCGGTCTAGGGAAATTACCTCAATGTTAGCGGCAGTGACTCTTCACGACTAACGAAAATCAGCGATATAGGCCCTTATAATCAGTTATTCTTGCCCCAGTAGTAGATAGATAACGGCAGAAACGGAACATAAAACTTTATAAACCTTGTCTGTATGATTACACGTAAGGGTGTTTAATAATGTTGTTCTGAAAGCAGCACGCTACTTATTCTGCTAGCTAAGATAACCAATCTTCCAGCGTTATGCATGATGCCGAATTCATCTCATAAAAAGAAATAACTGCAATCAATGTACACTTAAACAACGCTGCGCGATCGTCGTCCATGTGCACGAGACCGCTGTCCAAATGGCTATGAGAGCAAGATTCATTAAAATCATAAGCCCCGGAACAGGAACGTTTAGAGATATTCCTGACAGCAAACCTGTACTACACGAATCACATGCCATGGTGTTGATTCAAGGGCAGAGAATTTCCATCGTCGACTGCATGTGGCTATGAAGGAAGAGAAAACGTCAGGGCCTCTAAAGTGCGGAATCGAACAAAAGGCAGCCTTTGCCTGCTTCTCTCCCTAAAATAAAGAGAATCATGCTGCGCCTATAACGCGCACCTACAAGCAAATGAACTAAACCACAAAAACCTCATTGCTAATCGACGCAAGTTAAGTACGACAGACGCCGTAAAGCTGTATTGCTGAGAAATTGAGTTGACAAAAACACATTATCGTGAAACCACGTTCAAGAGACGCTCTTCAAGGTAACTAATCAGTAAATACTCAATAATTGCTGGGACGGTCTTATTTTTGCCTATTCCTAGAAACTTATACGTAATGAACAGCAGAGTGCAAACACAGTTTTTCAGAGCAGCATAAAGTTAATGTGGTAATATGTATTGAAATCTTAATAATGGATGATGATCCCCACCACAGCGGCCGCAGCTGATGGACGATAAAAATCATAAATGTTATGACATGCGATGGGAGTTCCACATTTTTGAGCACCGCAAGTGGTGAAAATATTCTAAAGCCCATGATTCACCACCTCTATTAGCATACAGTTGTCATCGAAATATTAAACCACACACCACAAGAACTGACTGCCTATTTAGCGCTGCTTGGTAGGTCAAAAAAACCAAAACAAGAACGACCACTGAATGGAGTGCGCCTTCGGTGCTCTGTCAGCAGCCACTGGCGCTTATTCTGGAAAAACCACTTACTCGAATGTCTCCTGTGCAGTGAAGAAACCAAAAACTTGACAGTGCTTTATAAAATTGTGAATAAGTGCCCTGTAATCGCCACGCATTGGGACGTACAAGCAACCTGTCAAGTGCTGTTTTTGAAATTTCGCGAGTTTTATTTCTGCTAAATAAAAACGGCTGCACAAGCGATACCTCTTCGGAAGCACCTTTTTCTGACCACTTTTACAGCCCTCCACAGCATTCCCGTTTGAATCTGAGCATTTCAAGCCATATTAAAACTTTATAAAATGCTGGCCTATTTATATATTAGACTGAACGAGAAAAATTTCATTAGGTTCTCTACATAACTGTCAACAACAATCACTTGATATCATTTCAAAAAGACGAACTGGCGTTTTGTTTCTTATGATTGTTTTATCTACAACCATCCGCGTATTTGTGGTGCATGTGGGCTGTACAAAAAACGTTAAGGTATATTTGAACAAAAATACGCACGCATAAAAACATGTTGCGACGCACGTACTACCTTTGACTAGGACAGAGAAGGCATGCAGATACTAGTTTACGTAAAAGTGGTTGTAGCCTACGCCTTCATAGAAATCGCTCTATTTTTTGCACCCACTAAGAGCCTTTCATTTCAAGAGTCCTCTAATTTCATGGGTTCTACGTTTGGCAAAACTTTTTGGTAGACTTGTCGGAGCCAGTAATTCTTTGAGGTGCAGTAGACTTCTTGGCTTTGACCTTCCTTCAAAAGAAATAATGACGTCTGTGCGGCACGAGCGTTCCGAATACTGAAATTCATAAATTGGTAATTACAACGCCTGCCACTCGAAGTGAAATGTTTCGTACCCTCATTTCAGCAGCTTCAGAGAGGTTGAGATTGCGTAGGAACGAAGATTGTTCCACAGATGCATATGTCTGCTCTAATGATTTATTGCAAAAAAGCTACATTAAAATTCAAATTTCCGAGATATTATAAATACCTTAATATACACATTTAAATCTCGCTATTTCCACTTGACGCTGTTGATCTTGAAATCTAAATGCGCATACGGTAGACGAGCATTCATAATTTGCCGATGCGTCGGTTCCCCTGCACTCATTAAGTTATAGTCGTGAATAATTTCATTATGCATTATGAATTATGACCATCACTTCTTCTGGCCATGTCGTCTTAGGAAAAACACAATTGACGACTCGGATTACAAGCGCTCTTTAATTTTCAGAACGCGCTGGCTTAATGCCAGCTAATTTGATGCGGGAGCACAGGTATCACGTGACTAGTTTCATGACTGCTCGCTGCATTAAAAAAAACATTCTATTAAGAGAAAACAAAATACAGTTGTTGCAAATATTTGCCTTTTCGCTTGCATTTACACCAGCGGTATAAAGGGAACGCTTCAGGGCTTCATGAACACAAGTTCAATCTGTGCACTCAACACAAGTTCTTGTTTCGCGTGTGTTACAGTTTTCACACGCACAAATACTCCACGCAACCGTGGTAAACGGGACAGGAGTACGGTAAGCAGATTTCTGTTTTCCATTCCCGAAGAGAAGGAATGCGCGAAAAAAACTTTTAAGTGGAAAAAGCGTCCTCACTGCTATGTACAAAGCGGTAAAGAGGTTATCATCCTACTTATATTGAAGGAGTGTGAAAGGAGAGGCTCAAAAGCAAATAGGAAAAATATTGTGCGACCATCCAGGCATTGTACCGAATTCAAATGCGCTCGACAAGGCAGTCTTGCGACGATAAGATGTTGATGTGCGAAATTACCTTGTGCTTGAATATGAAACGCAGGGAATTTGTGAGGTACAAGAACAGGAACAAGTTATATTTAAGAAACAAGTAGTATTGCGACGGTGCTTAGGTGTTATTTTGGAGTTACTTTCAGAAAGGTTATCTTGAATTCAGGTATGGATCAGCATTGTAGTAGCCTTTTTCCCGGTGTTGGCATTTTAAACACACTGTAGTACTGTTTGATTTAGTTTGGTTTATGGGGATTTAACGTCCCAAAATGACTCATGCTATGTGAGACGCCGTAGTGGAGGGCTCCAGGAATTTCGACCACATGGGGTTCTTTAACGTGAGTGACATCGCGCCATACACGGGCCTCTAGAACTTCGCCTCCATCTAATTCTGTTTTATTACCATAAACTTTATATATATATATATATAAACTTATGAATGGAGCCAACAGTCACCGAAACCAAGGTGCACTGTTGGCTCCCTTCATAAGTTTGTCAAAAACGAGTCCCTCATCTCCTTTACCTTGTCTGCTATATATATATATATATATATATATATATATATATATATATATATATATATATATATATATATATATATATATATTATATATATATATATATATTATTGTTAACTATTTAACTATTCAATTATCGTTTCAGGTACTATTCGCTTGTATGGCTGCCAAAGACGTGAACAAATTTAAATTCTTCTCTTGCAGTTCAAATGCTTTCGAAGCGGGCTATCGCTAACTTACAACTGTCACAGATCTGCAGTCCTTTATTTAGGCCCTAAACTATGTTAGAAATAAGTAAACTATAAATCCCTAAATTAGGTTTCCAAATGGCGTTCGAAACACAGATATGGCACTAACGTTAGCGGATAAAAACATCGAGAAAATTAATGGAAACCCCTCGTGCACGTACACAAAATTATTTTCAGAGGTTGCTATGATAAACTGCTCCATTCTGTAAACAAAAATAATAATAAAGTGAACTATGAGGCGTAATCTAAACACAATGTTCTTTGTTTGTCCTATATCTTTGTAATTTTTTCTATTTCATGGAAATTTTGTACAATGATTATTTTGATTATATTACGTATTAATTTTAATAATTCAGGTAAACACAGTCGTTTTATATCTTTATTATTCACATATACTAAAGGCCATTTTCAGGCATTACGTAGAGGGGTGGGGTGTACAGTTACAAATAAACAATACTCCACATATAGCTCTACAAGCAACACAAATCCAAAACTGCAGGCAAAATGAAAAAAAATAGTAAAGAAAATTCGAAGTTGAGCATATGCAGGAATCGAGCCTTACTAATCAGAATTTATTTCTAAAAACACTTTAGGTTCTGGACAAAGGTGTCGTGATTTAGGGTGAGAACATTACATTATTAGTGTGTAAAAATATATTTGGCTATGTTAATCCAATGCCTCTGCTGTTGTGCTGTTTTTATTTTAGCTTGAATTAATGTTACGCTGTTTATTGCAACATGTCATCTGCGCTGCTTGCCACAATGGTGGCGCGGTCTCGTAAGGCATTGTAGGTCTTTTGCAACATCACCTTGCGCAATTAGTTTCTGCCTATAAAAAACTTGAAATGACCGAGCGAATGCAAGAATTAAAGAAAGGGAGAAATAAAAATATGGGAAAACAGACAAAAAGCAGAGGAAGAAGGAAATAAAGAAAGGACGAAAGAAGGAAACAAAGAAAAAGAAATAAGGAAAAAAGAAACGAAGAAAGCAGGAAAGAAGGAACGAGAACGAAAGAAGGAAAGGTATTCCGCTTGCTCAGAAGAAGACGAGCTTGTTGTGCAAGCAGGCAAGAATCTTGCAAAAATTATTGGAGCATGCACAAGCAGTAGAACGTAGGGTAGCTAGACTGTATACAAGGAAGCTTTCGTATGGGACAAAAATCATTAGTAGGGTAATGCGCGAAAGCTTCTAACTACATCATGGAATGGTGTGTGCAGAGTTTTGAAAGCTCAAGAATTCAGCATTCTAATCGAGTATTCTTCATAAGAGGAAGGTAGGCTGAATGATATCGAGAGAAAATTGGGTGTGACGGAAACTGCAGGAAGGAGAAATAAGGCAGTATCGGCCGTCCTCAAGCAATAAAGAACTACTCACAGCGGCGAAAATACGGCGGAAGAAAAGACCCAAAACGAAGCACCGACCAACAGCAGTAAGTTTATCGTATGTGCGAACCGCAGCTGTGGACACAGGGAAAACACAAAAAGCAGTAAATATAAAATACATAAGCATGAATAATGTTAGAACCACAACAAATCGGTCAAATTCAATATATCCAAGCTGTTTTCAGTGCGCGCGAAAGGACGCGGACGGAACTTTGGTTAGCAATATGAAAAAGACCGCCTAAGCACCCGAAGAATTCGATACAGATCTGTACTTTAGTAGATATAACAATTCTGCTAATGGCTGGGAAAGTAATGTGGAGGAATTCATTAGCTCTCTGGCGACGAACGCGATCCTTGAAAACAACGAAAACTAGAAATGGCACTGGTGAGGATCATATAGTGCATATATGTTTGAGGATTGTCGGAACGTTCTGCAAAAAAATTCTTTCTACCTCCAACGTAAAAGATTATTGAAAGGACACTAGCATTGTCTTAAAGAACCGGATCCCAAGGGCCTGAAAAACAGCAGCCCTCAGATCCCTTTCGGGCGGACCTGCTGACTAACCAGAGTCTTTAACTTAAACTGAGAATAGCGTAGCGAACAATTTTTAGAAAATGGTAGATGTAATGTTAACAGAAATCTGAGCGGAATGAACCGGTGAAGAAACACGTGGTAAAATTATGTTCTACAAAATCAAGGAGAATATATAGGCTAGGGTTCGTCTGGTGGTGTGAAGGTTTGATAACCGGTGGTCCTTAAAGGTTTTGTAGTATTTTAGAATCTTAGAGCCTTTCCTTCCTCCTCTTTATCTTTCTATCTAGAATCGTAGAAGGGTGCGTCTCGACAGTCAGGTTTTGTGATGAGATTAGGCAATCTCCGGAGATAAGCCGGCCGAAGCATTCAATGATAGGATTAATTGTATGCATATAAGAGAAATGTTTTCCTGCAGTTGACATAAAGTGACGTTAATGATGACGATAAAGATGAAGGGCTGCGGATGAAACTGATTTTTGGATGAAATGGCCACTGCAGCCAGCAGTCCTAGCAATCAATGTTCGCGCTCGCGTAAAGAAGGTGAAGTTGAAAGAAGGCATTAGTGGTTCTACCAAGAGGATCGCATGTTAGCATATCTGCCCCATTGCTTCTCCACTGGCACTGTGTCACAAAATCTATTGCTGTACAAATCCTTAACTCGTAGCAAGCTGCAATATGCCGCCACAATCCATGACCCAAGCATCAAAAACCTAATTTATTCCCTTGAAGTGGTTCACAAATAAGTCCGACTGATTCATTTTTAGTAATTATAATCGCATGGCTAGCACAACTTCAAGAAAAACTCACTGAAACTTACATCACCTTCACCCTGTCGTATATTTTCTCGTATGTGTTTACTTCGCAAAGTCGATTATATTCCTCTTCTGCTTAATGACCTCGTTATTCCTCTCTTGTATCTTTCCTCCCATTGATAATGCTCAAAAAGTTGGCATCGTTTTTTTTTTTACCCCACGAAAACTTTCCAGTTCTTCACATGACTGGAACGGCCTTCCTGGATCGCTGACTCCCGTCGATGGTCATTCGCGTTTTCGCAGTGCCTTAGCTAAGGTTGCAGAATTTAGGAATACAACACACGTTTTAAGAATTTTTTAGCTAACATCGTGTAACTAGGAGCCAATTATAAATGTACTTTTCTTCCCTAGCCATTCTCTTGTGGATTGCCTTTGGCCTGGAGAGTAATTCAAATAAAAAAATAAAAAGACGAGCCAGATGATTGATGGAGACGATTGCTCATTGAGAATCGATACTTAAAAGACGATTCTGACGTGATTGTATCAGCGAGAAGGGAACGTTAATGGCTGCAGTGGTCTAGCTGAGCGGGAAGGTGGTGCGTTCCGTTTTTGACAGCCGGTATATTTGCAAAGATATCTGCGGAAAATATTTTACATTCCACGCCAGTAGTAGCGCTGACGACGGCGATGTTAGGTTTTCTGAACGCCAGAATGAGCATTTTGCGTGTCAGAGGGATGACGGGCACAAACATCGTAGCGGAGATGGCGTGGAATGGTAACTATTTTTTTGCCCTTAGAGGTGTATTGAAGAATGTAACGAAGAGTCCCGAGCGAAATGAAGAGCTTAGCTGCGGAGGGCCCGAGGATGCGCAGGCGTGGTAGTTGCGCAGCGGAGACCGAGTAGGGCAGGAATCCAAGCATACCGCCATTGCTAGGAAGGCATGTTTCAGGTGGTGAGGGAAAACAGTGGAGGATCGGGCGCCGGAAGAAAGGACTGGCGCGGGAATCGACGACCTGAAGAGAGAGAATGCTTGCGGCCTGAGGACTACACGACAAGCATATAATATTCTTGAAGCCGGAGCGACCAACGGCCGAGACGTCCCGACCGATCCTTGAGAGAAGCGAACCAGGAGAGTACATGATGGTCTGTAGCGAAGTCGAAGGAGTGGTTGTACAAGTAACGGCCATACTTTGTTATCGCTCACATTAGCTATAAGCCCTCCTCTTCAGAAACGAAATAGTTAGATTGCGCTTTCGTAAGAGCACGGCTGTTACACGCGACCACATATTCGTAAATCCAGGCTTGCGCTGCGTTAACACCGCTCCGAGGCCGACAATGCTGGCATCGGTGTGGAGATCCGTTAGGGCAGCGGGAGGGTGAAAAAGTATAGGCGGCGAAGAGTGAACATTACGGAATGTTGCGAACGCGTCATCGCCGGCCGGTGCACAAGGGAAGGTGTTTGCAGAGCCATTGAAGTGGCGTTTATGGGAGCTATGATTGCAGCCAAATTCTGGGCAAAGCGATAAAAACAGAAACAGAGGAAGATGAAGCTGAGCAGTCCTTTGAGAGAGGTTGGTTTCGAGAAGTCAGCAACGGCTCACAACTTGCCAAGATCAGGTTTGACTCCATCTTTACACACGACGCGCCCGAAGATTGTGAGCATGTGGACGCCGAAGTGACACGTTTCAAGTTGTGTCGAAGACCGGCGCTTCAGCGGCAGATCAAGATCTCACGGAGGTGACTATGATGTGGTGGAAAATCAGGGCAGAAAGTGACATCTTCGTCCAGAAAAAGAGGCACATGTTCCTCTCGAAGCCATTGTTCATGATTCATTAGAACGCCTCTGGATCGGTGCAAGACCATGCGGCATAAAGTTGAGTTCGTAGTGCCCGTCCGGGACCACAAAGGCATTCTTTAAGAGATCAGCCGCAGCCATAATTATCTCCCAATGTCCCAAGTAAAGGAAGAAAAAGAAACCTCCGCTTTTCAAAAAATCTACTGCATTGTCGCGTGGCGTCGGATACACATCACTGCAGATAATTATGTTAAGGCTGCGATAGTCGACGCAAAAGTCACTGCACCCATCCTCATTCACAAGCACAAGAGGAGATTACCTGGGATTGTAGGATTCCTCAACAACACCACTGTGCGGAATGTCGTCGACTTTTTCGGCGGTAAGAAGACCCTCTGTAGGCGACACATGGCACAGGCGCTGGAGGAGGGGAGGTTGAGGGCTGGTGTTGATGTCGTGAAATGAGGTTGTCGTCCGGCTCGAGCAAGGTTGCAGCGTGTCTAACGAGCAGCGGAAACGGTGTAGCAGGTCAAGAAGCTACTTGTGAGAGCGCTGTTCGATGACGCTGTCAACAGAACGGTTGAAAATATCGTGCTCAAGAGGGCCGAAAGTAACATGAATTGGGGTCACGTGGGTAGCATGCGAAGGTGCGACAGCGTCAATGTGAAAGAATAGGTCCACTGGCCTAATGCGGCCTACACAGTCTGCTCGAAGCAACGGGAGGCGAAAAACTATTGGCCACAAGATGTGTGCGGGCCCTATAGCGCAGGTGAAGCAAGGCGAACGTCAGAGATAAGTGCGGCGGCGGCGGCAAGCGCCTTCAAAAGAAAAAGAACGCAACTGTGGAGTCGCCGGCGGAAGCGGCAGAAAGTGTAACGAGAACAGCGCTGACGGTTAGGATAGGGCTGTCCTGAGCGATGAGGAATTTGGTAGCAGCACGAGGACTCCTCTCGTGAAGCAGCATATCGCATAGCAGAACACACGGCACGGAGAGTTCGACAAGAGGACGCGAGCACTCTATAAGGGCACTATGCATGAACACGGAATCCCTGTCGAGAATAACGTTATGAGAACAAGAAGGAGGACGAAGAATTCAATAAAATAAAGGCCGTTGGGAATTACAACTCGGCTGGTGCAGAGAGCTGTCGGCTGCGGATGCTGAGCGTTGGTGGTGCGTAGCTATAGGCCGGAAAGAGGCGTCTTCACCTTGCGAAGGGAGCGGTAGTTTTTGACTCATGACAGATACGGCGGCGCCAGTGTCTACGGGCGCAAGCGCCGAAACACCCTCAAAGTTGGCGGCAACAACGTTCCTGGGGAAAATACGAGGGCTTTGATGTTATGACAAGTACAGATCTCGTGCATAATGAACTGCGACTGTTAGTTTCTGGACGCGGCATATGGTGGTCGTGGGTCCATGTGCGGGACAGAGCATCGACGAGATCGAGGACAGCGACTAAATGGAACGCATGATGAACAGATGACTCGGCCGGTAGCCCCGGCGGAACTATTTGGTAGTATTTGGTGGTTTGTTGGCGAATGATGTGCCTTATTGGAAAGTTATGTGCCTTTCTTAATTTATTTGTAATATGTGTTTTATAGATTACTTATGGCGCTGAACATCTACAGATATAAATATTCAGTGTCATGAAATGTCGCATTTGACAGGCGCTTTATGGTAAATTCGAGTCTTGCATTTGACTTGCGAATGCTCTTAAAACACCGTTTAAATCAACTTTTCTGAATATGACATTATGTAACGAGTGCAAAAAGAATAAGAGAAGGGTAACGCCTTGTTGCTCATGATACTCGAAATGTGCGAGAAAAACGTGTTTTAAGCCAGGTTTTGAAGTAATCATAGATCACTTAGCCTCCAGAGAAATTAGAATAAAGTTGCGGCAGAAAACGTTATTTTACAAGTGATGATTTCTGCTTTCAGGCTAGAAAAAGAAATACATACTATTTCCAGCAGCGTGATACCAAACTGCTTATAATGCATGTGCTGCGGCCGGGACATTTACTGCCCTATTATGATGCTTATTCTGTAGTTTATTTTACTGACATTCTCGTGTAAGAATGCTGAATAATCTGAGAATCTCCTCCTACTGACAGCATTATTGAACGCTAAATTTTCATTACTATTATGAATTCCACGCGTAAAGTGTGTCGAAAAAATGAGACCAAGAGGCTGGAGTGGCTTGATGCATGCATAAAACTGCATATATGCATCAAACTTCTCTGTGATGGTAAAGTTTGTGGCGCGATAAAATTCTGAGTGATATGATACTCTTACAGTGTTCGAGCATGCCCAGACGAAAATGGTTGCGATATTGTGATAAATAACGATTTATATTCTGTGCTTATCTATTCGCTAGGCCACATGATTCGCAGAGGTATGGCTGCGCACGCTTGGGGCCGTACCACGAAAAAAAATGCCCTCTTTGTAGATATTCCACAATCTATGCATTCAGCTTGTTTGTGTCCGAAAATTTCACCGCTTTTTAAGTTGGGGCATCCAATAGAAGCAGGATAGCACCGGTGCCGGATGCCGCCACACTACCCCGCCATTCCGTCTAGGTATAGGGGAGCAACATGAGTAGTTTATGTATATGCCCGTGGAGTCTGTTCCTCTTTCGATGTGATCCAAGTGAGCGAAAACGTGAAAAATACATGCTTACGCCATAAACAGCGCACGATGGCGTTCGTACTACCTGGATTCCTCCAGTTACGCAGTCATGGCGAGCTCATATGGGCGCCAAGCTGCTCTCCTTCTGTCGAAGCACTGCGAAACCCTATGTGTTTCAGTGTGTGTATGCACGTTATGGTGGAAACGTGAGTGGATATATTTGCACGTGCATGCACACCTCAAAGGTAAAGAATCTGGCCAGATATGGACCCTTGATGGAAATACTAATTAAACGTGTAAGTAACGTGTAGGCAGTAATTATGTACCTTTGTGAAACTCCGCGCGAACTAAGTCTTCTTAAGAGAAAAAGCAAACTTCACTCATAATATTGTAGCCATGGTAATATATTCGCTCATTTTTTCGTCCTACGCGCCTTTCTTGTGAAGAGTTAGTGGCTACTGCATTATTACTGACACAGGTCCTGCGTTCCGGAGAGCACTGCTTAGCATTCAGCTCCCTGTTCACTCGCGAACAAGTTGATGAACTTCATGATTTTTTATCTTTGAACTTTCCCACTATGCTGGATGTCACCTTCGAGCCAAATCATATTATCAAGATAACTGACTCTTTAAAATTAATCTAATCGGCAGCTTACCGATGGATTTAGAACCGAATTACCATAAAACATGGAACTCCCTACTAACGTCATGTCGTCACATAATTTTTAGCAACCTTTTATACTGCTTGACTGAAAAATTTGAAACGTAATAGCAGTCCCAAAAAGGGTCCTTAACTACTGTAATAATTATTGACCAATATACATTACTTGTATCACTTTGAAACTAATAGAGCTCATGATATTCTCTCATATCATAAATTTTATGGTGTCTGTTAAGTTTTTCGTCCTAACCAACATGCTAAAATGGTGATAGATGGGCCTAGTAGGTGCTCCATGGTTAATTTGATTTCAGAAGCTCATGCGATCTCTCTTTCTATTTTGTTAATGGAATGCGATATGATTGTGGCTCTTGCGAACAGAGGATTGCATTCTTTGCAGTGATGAGAACGCGTCGCCAGCTAACCACTGTAAATCCATCACGCATTCGGGAAAGCTGGTGTGATGACCCCCATAATGCGCAGGTCCACACGGGACGGAGAGGCAAAGAGACACCGTATGGCTCAGTTTAAACAAACAGGTATATTCAATAATTACACATGATTAAGATTATATATCAGAGGCTAGGGCGTCCGAGCTTACGTGCCGACGACTTCATGGGGGCGAAGGAGTGGCTCCGGAGTTGGGCTCGAGCGGTTGCTGGCAGAAGCTGCACGCCGACGGGCTTCGGCGCTGAAGGCCCTCTTCGCGAACGATGTCGTCCTGAGCGTGCTTGCAGTAGAATTTCAATAGTCGTCCGTTTCTTCGAGGATGGTTCACAAACCCTTCCTCTAGTGTCGTTCGGCTTGGAAGATGAACAGGAGGCGAGCTTGTAGATGATGACAGCAGAGCATAATTTTACAACAGAACAAACTTTGCACTTCTTTACTCATCGACCGGGCAGGTTAGTGCCTAAGTAGCATCACATTACATGCTAAGCATGGAGCCCCAGCTCAGACTGGACTGCATCCGTTTACATGCGCTTTTAAGCACTTGATTAACAAAGGACTAAGGGCGGTCATTTTCAGTGGCCCGCCCAAAGCATCAATTCTCCAATCCAAAATAACATGCGAGATGGGGACCACCCCTTGGGTGGGGCTTAGCCTCGAACCCAGAGTCTGTTAACAATACAAACTAAATAAACAACAAAAACGCCACCACTCTCTCTCAAGTGAGAGTATACAAGGCTCTCTCTTCGGAGCTAATTCACTAGCGCCTGTCTTTCCACATTCTTGGCGAGTCTTGCCTGTCCGCCATGACAGGTGTCCGTCACGGTCCTTCTGGGAAGCTGTGGGTGCCTTCCCGGCGATAGCCCACGACAAAGGGGGGGGGGAGGGAAAGAATGTTGTCCCAGTGGCCCGGAAATTGGGGAGGATAAAGCCTGTTTCCCCGGGGCGGCGGCGGGTCCGGTTTTTCTGGTCGTCACTCAAAGAGCATGGCTGGGTAATTGATGATGCCGCTGTCACGGGTCTCCGTCTACGCCGCGCCGTCGAACGTGGATCCTCGTAGCATACACGGAATGTCACACTGGCGACGGATTGTCATCGCTGCAAACAATGCTATCCTCTGTTCGAAAGAAGCACTATCATTTCGCTTTCTAAACATAAACAGAAGCTTTTCTAAACAGAAGCTTTTGAAATCGAATCTGCCGGTTCCGAAATGTATATCAGCAATGTGTTGTTGTCGTTGTCCGAGAAAGAAGTTGATCTGCATAGGCTATCGCGATAAGTGTGTTTAGTCCTGTGGATCTGCTTACGATTGCTGGGATCGATATGTTCTCTCGTTTCTTTGTGTGCACTGATGATGCTCACGTCTTGTGTATAAAAGATCACCTGTTTCCTCCATTAAAACCAGTTTTAAGTTCGCACTCTGTGTTGTGTCTCCTCGTTGTGTGAAAAGTTAACCGCGTTGAACCACCAGTAACCAAAATGGCTTCCTAAAAGCATTTTAATGCGAAGCGCAATTAGCATTCTTTATTAACAACTTAAGCAGCATTGACCTTAACATTCCAACTGACGTCCTCTTCCCGAATTTTTAAAAACCTTTGATAACGTTCCTTACAAAATTTTTTTCTAAAACTTTCAGGCAGGAATCTTAACGAATCATGTTTTAGTTAAGTCTGCAGGTTTTTCGCTAATTAGGAGCAGTTTGTTCTCGCTAATAAATGTTCATCCTGGTACTCCTCTGTCATATCCATGGTACCTCTGGGCACTGTAGTAGGCCCTTCTTTTCCACAAGTATAAAGAAAATTACATGATAACATATACGTTCCTAAGTTCTCATGTTCGCAGATGACTGTGTCATATACTGGCCTATAATTAACAGTGACGACACATTGTTTCTTCAGTTTGACATTGAGCACATATTAACTTGTAGCAATAAATGGCGAATGTCTGTAAATGCAAGGAAAACATCGCTTTAGCCATTATATCGACGTCATTCGCAGACATCTAGGTATCATATCGGCAAATTCGGAAATATTAGCAGTAACAACAGCAAAAAAATATTTAGGCATTTATTTAGCGCGCAATCTAAACTGAATGGTATTTCCGCATAGCACCGGTTATTAGCGATGAAAATCGCGTTCTTCGTTAATTTCGACGAACCCTACGACTAGCACCGCCATTAGTAAAATCACTTGCTCGTTTAACATTTACACATACCAAGCTAAAATACACATGCTTGGTTTGAGACTCCCGTTAAACTTGCTCTGCACGCATGAGCAGCGTTCACTAATGGCCATTCTTCGGCGACACTCCTCCGTGTTTGACTTTTCCCAGCCAGGCCGCCCACCTCGCTTGGAACCTGTCAAAGATTTGCCTCTGGACCCTCAGATGCAAACCGACAAAAACCCTATCGAGTGTCCCCGTCTCAGAGAAGTGACCAATGAACATATGAGGGAGATGTTAACCAAAGGTGTTATACAGGAGTCATCGAGTTCATGGCCTGCTTTAGTGATTATTGTCCGGAAAAAGGACGGCTGAGGGTTTTTTGCGTTGATTACAGAGGTCAGATGACCATGACTTGAAACGGTGTAAAAACCAACGCCATTCTACTGCCCGTTTGTTTTTACTCCTTACTTTTTTTGTTGACCTACGATAAGGGTTTGGGCAAATCCCTATGTATCCCACGCACAAAGAGAAAAGCACCTTGACTACACATGACGTCCTTTATAAATTGAATGTTATGCCATTCGGCCTTTGCAATGCGCCCGCCACCTTCGAGACATTTATGAACGCCATTCTCCGCGATTTCGAATATAATTTCTGCATGTACCACTTCGACAATATTGTCATATTCAGAAGGCGTTGAGGGAGCACACCGGAAGGTTAACTGTTGTCCTGGACTTTATGCGCAAAGCTGGCCTTTTTCACTCTAAAAAGTGCCGCTTTGACACGCGTGAAGCGTTAGTATAGGTTTCCTCGTTGACAAACACTGCATCAGATGGGATCCCGCAAAGACTGCAGCTGCAGAGTCATTCAAGCTACCCCACTCTGTCAAAAAGCTGCTTAGTTTTTTAAGATTTTGCTTATAGTTACACCAGCTTAATCATCGCTTTGAAGACATCGCATACCAGTAAAATGCCCCGTTGACAATGATGTGGATTTTGAGTGGACCCGTGAGTAATGCCTTGCCTTGCGACAACTGAAATTTCGTCTGGCGTCGCCGCCTGTACTTCGGCACTTCGATCCATCCAACCCGGCAAAGATTTATACTGACAATGCGGTGTCAGAATCGTTGCTGTTCTCGTTCTGCATTGTGTAAACTAAGAGAAATTTGTTGCGTACGGCAGTCGCTCTCTTATTAAGCAGGACCGTAATTATACTCTCACTGAGCAGAAATGCCTACGCAGTCCTCTCAGCAACGCAGTTACCGCTGTTGTCTATATGGACGCACGGCCAAAATTATCACCGACCAGCTTGCCCTCTGATGGCTCGTTTACCTTCATTACCCATGCGGGCGGTTCACATGGTGCGTTCTCCAGCTACAGGAGTGCGACTGCAGCGCCGCCTACAAGAGCGGTCGACGTCACGTTGACGCCGACTTTCTTCCGCGCATGCGCCTCCCTGAGACGGAGCGTGACATGAATAATTTCTACCACTTCATGGCCTAAATATCACCGTTTTTTTCGATATACACATTCAGAGGAACAATGGAAAGATCCAATTCTACGAGTTCTCCCTGCGGCGGCTCAGGTTCCCTATCGCAGCGGTGGCCAAGTGGTTGAGCATCCGCCTCGCATGCGGAAGGTGCGGGGTTCGATCCCCAGTGCCGCCGGGTACCCACCGGTGATACAATGGGTACAAGCTTTCCTCTGGTCTGGTGCTCGGCTTATTAAGGATGAAATGCTTGGGAAATGGGTCTTCGACCCCACCTTGAGAATTTAAAAATACCTTGTGCCATGGCGCTGTTTGGCCATACATGCCTTTGCGCCATAAAAATCCGTCATCATCAGGTTCCCTCAGCTGTAAACAATTTTTGTACGCGTGACAGGTTCACTTCAAATTTCGGTGAAACCTCGGGAAATTTAGATATGCGTGGTATTTTGTGGGTATATTCAGCGTGATTTGTATAAGGGATGAGCTGTGCTCGGAATACGAGCAGAGATGGCATCCAGGCAGCACCAGTATACTGTGTGCTTACTGGCTGGCAGCCTGTATAGACGCCTGAGCCGTCAAGTGTCGTCTTCTAGTTTCAAGCCTGCATCTGAAGATCATAAGCTAACGGATGCTTGCGCAGTTCACAAAGGATGCCTGACCGTTACTTGTCTTTAATTGTGTTAACGTGACAACTTTTGCACTTACGTTTAAAAAAGAAAGAAGGAGCTGAGCTTACTTCTTGTACAGATTGGGTTCGGATACACAAGATATTACCGCGGAATATCTGATAGAACTGAGGCCGGATTTCACCCTCCGGCTCATCGTGCACGTTCTGAGTGCTGTATCAGCGACTCTACATCGTCACCGTTCCATAGGAGGAGGAGCGCACTCCACGGCTCCAAACCCACCACTTGACTCGCTCTGCGTCCCTTTTCAGAACTAAGTAATAAAAATCTAGGGCATGTGCAGCGCTAAAGTTCGTCAACATCGACGGAGCGCAAGTGCCCTGATTACTGAGTGTTGCCTTACCAGAGCTAGTGGCGGCAGGTGCTTCGCGCTGCTGACAACGTTATGGTTAGCGCAATCGTATGTCGTAGTCGCTTTTCCAAAGCAATGATCTAAACGGATATGCAGGCAGAAACGCTCATTCACGTGGCCTTCATTCTGTAACTTTGTTCTGTTCTCCCCTCCGAGGCTGCCATTTCCCCATTCTAATTTCGGGTGGCAGTTTTCGATAGCCCGCTCCATCAATTCACATTCGAGTACATTGAAGTGCTGTCTGCTGTCCCCTATTTATTTTCTTGCGACTCTATTCTGTTCTTGGTCTCGACGGTATCAGGCTTTTTGAAGTGCATATGGCAATTTTGTAGTTTTTTGTTTTTGTTAATCTCTTTTCTCTTAACAAATTTTTCTGGATGTCTCGAGTGCTGGGGCTTCAGGGCCTCTTTTGTCAACTTATCTCTGAAGCCTAACGAAGTATCAACGACTAAAGGAAGGGTAAGATAGTGAATGTGGGCATCTGTGCGGTGGGCAGCGCTTGTGACTATTGGCTGCTGAGCTCAGAAACACGAAATTGAAGTTCGGCTACCGAAGCGCCATTGAAAATAATGCACAATGGAATAGACGCGTGTGAGCTGTGCAATGCCAGTTCATATTAGAGAATGACTGGATGCTTGAATTTATCCGAAACATCCGCTATCGCAGCTCCTTTAGTTTGAAAACTATTGAAGGCGATGACCTGCCTTGTAGCGTTGGTACGGATGTCAAAAATTAGAAAAGATGCAAAGATGAGAAGTTCGATTCACATATAACGAGTATAAGCGAAGAGACTCAACATCTGCTATGTTACTTCAGGTAGCCCCTAAACGTTTAGTTCTATAGCTTAGAAAAATAGCCATTAAACCACATGATTACTTCGAAAAAGACGAAGACAGGCCTTCTAACCATAAAAAAGTGTAGCATCAAGCCAAATCTTTCCCGCCAAAATACGTTGGAATTTTTATTTTTCCCGAAAACTATGCCAATTGGAAATCATTGCGTAAAGATTCACCTTTCGTTTCTCCAGTGTCGGGATAGGTTATATGTCTGTCGCTATGATAAGAAAATAATTTCTTACTAGCAGAGCCATAGTGGGCTTCTTTATTTCGTGGGCAGTGTTTGGGGCATGTAATTCCACACCATGTATCTTGTTTTGTAACTTTGTTTTTTTATGTAAGCGTATAATTTCTTGCGTGAGACTATTTGTAGCCTCGCTATTGTCGCTAATTATAAGGCACAATATTTGTAAAACAACTCAATGTACCCTGTCCTGCTTGGACTGATTCGGTCTGCAGTATTTTGTAAAGAAATACAATAAAACAAAATAAAACTAAGCTGGGCTACAAGAAGTAAAGGAAGTGGGAAAGACCTGTAATGCTGCTCCACGGCGCAGAACGGATGCTCTCGCCAAAGTAAATTGCAAGCATCGCGTGAGGTGAAAAGTTACAGTGAAAAGGAATTCACCATCCTCACTACTAGGTCAACTGGTACTGGACCAGGTGCTAGAGCATTCTAGTCACTTATGTTCAGAGTGATTTCTGTGGTATTAGTTTACTGACATCACAGGAGCGATTTTTCTTTCGTGCGGCATAAACCTGACTTGCCTGCAGTACACGATTACGCTTTCATGGATGCAAAATTAAAGCCGAAGTGGGTTTTATGCGAAAACTAAGGCCAGCGATCGGGTGCAGCGTTTCATTTCGCACGGCTGAAAATGTTCGATATATTCAACAGGTAGAAAAATGCACGACCTTTTCAACCAAGCAAGCAAGCAAGCCGAACGCCTTACCCCTTTGTCGTTCAATCATGAAGCATAACCGCCATTGTGTGCCGAAAGGGTAGACGTAATCAACGATATTTTCTTGTTATAATATTTTTTATCCACTTTTCTTTCTGGCAGTTTTATTGTTCTGCAAAAATTTGGACAACATCTCAGAAGCTGACATTTCACTTTTAATAAGGGCACTAAGGGTACTTAACGATGTGCCAGCGATGCAACCCAAGAGCTATATACGTGGAAGGAATGGAGCGAGAATTCTTCGACGTACACTCTAAGAACAGAAGGAGTGCTGGGAACGCCTTTCAATGGAGTATACGCCTGCTCCATATTCCACTCATTTTTCTAGTGTCGTCGAACTCATTCCAAGAGTACGCCCTGTGCAGGAGTAGATTACTCCATTATTACGATACTACAGGGAAAAAAACTGCGGCGGAGCGAGCAATCGAACCGAGAAACTGTGTTGTGAGCTGGGTGCGCTACCTCTTCACTATTTCAGGAACGAGATTTGTTGGTTTCGAACACATACCAATATTTTCATTATGAGTTCTGTGGCGCTTCTTGCATATGTTCCGTGAACTTCTGCCGTTTAACTTCGCAGATCGCTGCCGCGTTAGTTGTCACAGCTCAGTAAATTATTAAACAGTGCCGACAGCAGCTGCGAGCCATGAATAATCTTTGCTCGGAAGCAAATTCATGGTGAAATGGATGTTGAAGCCTCGCCCTTCGTGAAAAAGATAACTGCTGTGCTGTTGCATAATTCTTTGCATTAAAAAAGATGTGAAGCTTCACTTGAGCGTTGGTCAAATATTCGAACCGTATCAACACTGCAAGAGCAAGTATTTAAACTGATGTTTCGCTGTGAATCGCGATGGTTTATGGGATCCACAGAACTGTTTTCCTTCAACTGAAGCATCGCTCTTTTCTGCGAAGCGCTTTTCCTCGGAAGGCCGCTGTTTTGAAACAGATGTACCAAAATAAGAATATCGGCTCCGGAGGGCGTAAAATACTTAGCGATTGCACTACGTTTCGGATAAATTGCGACCGTTACAAGAAAGTGACTTCTCATATGCATGTACGTTAAAGCATGCTTTCGCTGAGTGGTACTTATTCAGAACCTCTCCTAAGGCATATCGTTTCTTTTATGCAGCTCAAACGGGGAGCTCTTCATTTACGTTGAGCGGAATCGAGGGCGCACCTAGTTTGCATGAGATACGGGTCGTAGTGATTATATAGCTGCGCTGCATTACAAAAGGGAAAAAAATTACATCGCCCAAATCCTTCTGGCCGTAAAGAGTGCAGTGGCAGTTGTACTCTTTGCCGAAGGAGATGATTATGGATTTTTATGGCGCAAGGGCGTCTACGGCCAAAGAGCGCCATGGCACAAGGTATTTTTCGATTACTTAAGGTAGGTCAAAGACCAATTTTCCAAGCAATTCAGCCTTTATTAGTCGAGCACCAGGCCAAGGGAAAGCTTGTACTCACTGTATCACAGGTGGGTTCCCGGCGGCACTGGGGATTGAACCCTGCACCTCCCGCTTGCGAGGCGGATGCTGAACCACTCGGCCACCGCTGCGGTGCTTGCCAAAGGAGGCGTTTCACTCCTTAGGCAATTTGGTGGAGTAGAATGCTGCTATAGAGAGTAGAGTGGCCGTATGTTCTACCAACGAGAGTACCAAAAAATGGCATTTTTCTGGGCCAGTTGGTATGAATCCATGATTTGGGCCAGCATGAACTTTGGGACACAAACGAAGAGAGACACATGGAACACGGAACACACTGCTGACTAACAACTCTAATGAAAAGGCGCGGAACACGCGGAAATAAATACAGTGGTAAAGGTGGAGAGAAGGATGGAGAGAAGGCAAAGGGCATGGCGAAAGAAGGCTGCACCAAAAGCAAATGTAACAAATCCTTAGAACAAAAGACGAAACAGCCGTTACCGGGAAAGCGAAATCACTGAGCCCCCCACAATCTTAGGCCGCGTTGCAAAACTGTGCGCACGTGATGAGAACCAAAGCATGATCGAGAATCAGTTCTCAGAGTACTCACAGGATAAGATCTAGGCCACAACAAAGACAGTGAAAGAGCAAAAGCCGCGTCATAAAAACAAAACACGAAACAACTGAAAGAATATATGAATGAAAAACCCGCAAGAATTCACGCCAAAACAAAGCTAGAAGTTTAACATGAAGATGGACATGAGGCTGCGAAATCATGAAAGCTCCTTCGCCTACAGGTGAGACGAGAGTTGAAAAAACAACAAAAAAAAACAACAAAAAACAAAAAGGCCAACACTAACACGGCTAAAACAGAGCTAAAAGCCTGAAGTTGAATTTAAACCAAAAAGCCAACAGTGACACGACTAAAACAGGGCTAGAAACGTAAAACATGATGTGGGAGATAAAAAACAAAAAGCACAAACACGGTGCCGAACAGGACGGGCGTATAATTTGGCCGGTTCATGGGACAGGGCAAACATCATGGAGGAACGTTTTTTGGCGCGTGTTCCGCGCCTTTTCATTAAAGTTGTTAGTCAGCAGTGTGTTCCGTGTTCCATGTGTCTCTCTTCGTTTGTGTCCCAAAGTTCATGCTGGCCCAAATCATGGGAGAGTACCAGTTCTTAGAGTGTAGCACCCAAGCAGCTCATCAACATAGGAACGGGTCTTGCAGAAAGAAGATCGATAAATAAGGCAGAAACTTTTCAGAATTCTGCACAGGGATTGCATATTTAGCTCGTGAAGGCAGATCCAACACCTGGTGTTACCGAGAGTTATGCGACAGACAGTGCTACGCTTAGAACATGACTTCATTGTGGCCGGACACCAGGGTGTTCACAAAACGGTGTCTATAGAATCATCAAGGAGTTCTTTTGGCAGGGAGTCCAGTTTGACGCTAAACGCTCTGCTCCCCGGTGTGGTGTGTTCCAGCGCACAGTTCCAAAGGGAAGAGTTGTACCTCTGGGCAAGATGCCAGCCATCGACTTACCGTTTCAAAGAGTGGCTATTGGCGTTGTGGAGCCAATCTCACTAGTATTCGCCGGAGAGAATAAATATGTGCTTACCCTGGTTGACGTGGCCACTCGTTGCACTGAAACTAATCCATTGAAGACTATTGGTAGTATCCAAGTGGTGGAGTGTCTTGTGAAGATGCTTCCGCGTTATGGGTTCCTGAGGGAAGTTTTCAGAGACCGGGGCTCGAACTTCACGTCGGAACTAACGAAGGACGTTAACCGACTTTTTTTGGTAAGGCAGTTACTAACAACGGCATACCCTCTCATGTGTAATGGGCGTGTAGAGCGGTTCAACAGCATCCTCAAAAATATGATCAGGAAAATGTGCCAGGAGAGACCTACTGAATGAGGTACACACCTCCCAGCTCTTTTGTTCGCTTAACCAGAAGTACCGAAGTACCGAAAATGAGTCTCCGTTCGTCGCCCGTTCAGACTATCCGCTGCTTAGCTCAGTGACACGAGATCGAAGTTCTGCCACGGAAGTGCCGTTTAGGAGAATGCGGAATGCAAAATACACTTGTGAGCTGTGCAATGCCAGTTCATAGTAGGGAATGACTGGATGCCAGAATTTATCCGGATCCGCTATCGCTCCTCGTTTAGTCTGAAAACTATTGAAGGCGATGCCCTGCCTTGTATCGCTGTTATGCATGTCGAAAAATTAGAAAAGGTCCAAAGATGAGCAGTTCGATTCATATGTACTATAACCGGCATAAGCGACGAGACTCTCCATCCGCTATGTTACTTCGGGAAGCCCTTTAACTTTTGTCTCAATATTTCTGAAAAATTGGCATTGAACCACATGATTACTTCGAAAAAGAAACAGCCAGGCCTTCCAACCATAAACATAGCCGTAGAGTCAAGCCAATCTATTCTCGCACAAATACGCAGAAATTTTCTTTTTTTCCCGAAAACTATGACCGATTGAAACTACTCCTTGCGTAAAGATTAACCTCTCGTTTCTCCAATGTTGGGAGACCTTATACATCTGTCGCTATGATAAGAAAATATTTCTTATTAGCAGAGCCATAGTGTGCTTTTTAGTTTCGTCTGCAGTGTTTGGGGCATGTAATTCCACACCTTGTTTTCGTCTGTACCTTTCTTTATCTATGTCAAGGCATAATTCCTTGCGTGAACTTATTTGTAACCGCACTATTGTCGCTGATTCTAAGGCACATTACTTATTAAAAATAATGTACCTGCTCCTGCTTGGACCGATTCGGTGTGCAGTATTCTGTAAAATAATATAATAAAATAAAAAAGCCCGAATCTAGAATACATGGCTTAAAGGAAATGGGAATGCCGTGTAATGCTTCTCCACGACGCAGAACGGATGTCCTCACAAAAGTAAATTGCAAAAATCACGTGAGGTAAGAATTTCTCACGGGAGCTAGAATTCAGCTTCAAATGGTCAAATAGTTCAAATGGTCAAATGGTCATTAGGTCAAATGGTAATGGATCAAGCGCTGGACCACTCTTGTCACGTTCAGAGCGATTTCTGTGGTATTAGTTTACTGACATCGCTGGAGCAATTTTGTTTTTATGCGGCATAAAACTTCATCGCCTGCAGAACGCGATTACGTTTTCAATGATGTATTATTAATGCCAAAGTGAGTTTTATGAGAGAACCAAGGTCAGCGATCGGGTTCAGGGCTTCATTTTGCAGTGCTGAAAATGTTGGGCATATTCAACAAGTACAAAAATAGAAGACCTTTTCAGCCAGGGAAACAATATGAACGTCCCTCCCGCCTCACCCATTTTTCGATTAATCGTGCAGCATCAACGCTATTTAGTCCAAGGTTCGACGGAACACCGTCTGGTCAGGGCGAAGCATGATTTATTCACAAATGAAAATTGGGTCACTGACCAAGTCGAAAGAAGAAAAAATGACGTTTCGGGTCCCATACGGGGCCCTTGTTCACAATGAGGCTGTCACAGAAGAAGGAATGGTTATATACGCTTCAGAATCTTCTGCAATCTTTTCACGTAGATAGGATGTAGCGTGCCCTGATTCTTGTTTAGCGTGTTGGCCGTTGTCTGGATGATTAGGGATTATAGATGGTCTTGCAGATAGGTTTCTTTCCGTCGCCAAGATTTCCACCTCATCCCAGCCAATCTCGTGGCCAGTGGACAGCACGTGCTCTGCAACTGCATTTTTTGCTGCGCGCTTGTTTCTGACGTCGCCCTGGTGCTCCTTCATGCGCCGCTGGAAGTTCCCGGTTTCCCCAATGTAGACGGAGGGGCAGTCGCTGCAAGGGATCCTATAAACAACGCCAGGGAACTTTGCACGTGGTAGCGGGTCCTTCACGTTGACCACATCGGCTCGCAGTTTGCTAGTTGGCACGTGTGCAATGTGCACTTCGTGTTTACGGAAAATCCTAGAAAGGGCCTCGCTGATCTGACGCACGTAGGGAATCGCAGCACGTTTTATCTTTTTTGTCAGCTGTTGTGCTCCTCGTGTGTAGGTGGCTTTCTTGGTGACTTTGCTGGTAAAATTTCTAGGGTAGCCGTTTCGCTCAAGATCGTGCTGTATAAGCTTCATCTCGTTGCCAAGGCTGACCGGGTCGGAACAGATGTTTTTAGCACGGTTGACAAGTGACGCAACCACTGAACGCTTGTGAGCTGTAGGATGAGCGGAATCAAAATCCAGGTATCTCCCTGTGTGCGTTGCTTTTCGGAAGACGCTGAAGGCTAACCGATGCGCATCACGTTTTACGAGCACATCCAAGAACGGGATCATGCCGTTCGCTTCCTCTTCCAAAGTGAAATTTATGGATGGCTCTACGGCATTCAGGTGTTCAAGGAAGCTGTGAATGTGCTGCTTGTTTAAGATGCAAAAGCAGTCATCAACATACCTCAGAAACACCTTTGGACGATGTGAGCACGAGTTCAGGGCTTTCTGTTCAATAGACTCCATTGTCAGGTTGGCAGCCGTGACTGAAATGGACGCTCCCATTGCGGTTCCGAAGATCTGCTTGTACACTCTGCCGTTGTAAGAAAAATACGCATTGGCTAAGCAGAAATGAAGCAATTCGCTGATCTCGCTGACGTTCAACGGCGTGCGATCGGGAAATGAGGGGTCGCTTGTTATGAGCTCCTTGCAGGTTTCCACAGCAAGATCGACCGGGACACTTGTGAACAGGGAACATACATCAAAGGACACGAGCACATCGCTTTCTTCGAGGACGACATCCTTGACTTTTTCAATAAAGTCTTGCGAATTCTTGATGTGCGTCGCTGTTTGTCCCACCAACGGAGCCAACACTTTGTGCAGATAACCGGATAGACGGAAAAGAGGCGACCTGGTGAAATCCACGATTGGCCTTAGCGGAGTACCACTTTTGTGAATTTTCGGCAAGCCATATATTGCCGGAGCGGATCCGTTAGTGCAAAGAAGCCTGTAGTACAGCTTTCTTTGAGAAGGCGGAAGACCACTGAATATGTCAGACAGGATCACTTGCAAGCGGGACTGTATTTTGGACGTAGGGTCCTTACTGAGCTTGCAGTAGGTTGTCGCGTCCTCGAGCATCTCTGACATTTTTTAGTGGTAAAGCTCAGTAAGGACCCTACGTCCAAAATACAGTCCCGCTTGCAAGTGATCCTGTCTGACATATTCAGTGGTCTTCCGCCTTCTCAAAGAAAGCTGTACTACAGGCTTCTTTGCACTAACGGATCCGCTCCGGCAATATATGGCTTGCCGAAAATTCACAAAAGTGGTACTCCGCTAAGGCCAATCGTGGATTTCACCAGGTCGCCTCTTTTCCGTCTATCCGGTTATCTGCACAAAGTGTTGGCTCCGTTGGTGGGACAAACAGCGACGCACATCAAGAATTCGCAAGACTTTATTGAAAAAGTCAAGGATGTCGTCCTCGAAGAAAGCGATGTGCTCGTGTCCTTTGATGTATGTTCCCTGTTCACAAGTGTCCCGGTCGATCTTGCTGTGGAAACCTGCAAGGAGCTCATAAAAAGCGACCCCTCATTTCCCGATCGCACGCCGTTGAACGTCAGCGAGATCAGCGAATTGCTTCATTTCTGCTTAGCCAATGCGTATTTTTCTTACAACGGCACAGTGTACAAGCAGATCTTCGGAACCGCAATAGGAGCGTCCATTTCAGTCACGGCTGCCAACCTGACAATGGAGTCTATTGAACAGAAAGCCCTGAACTCGTGCACACATCGTCCAAAGGTGTTTCTGAGGTATGTTGATGACTGCTTTTGCATCTTAAACAAGCAGCACATTCATAGCTTCCTTGAACACCTGAATGCCGTAGAGCCATCCATAAATTTCACTTTGGAAGAGGAAGCGAACGGCATGATCCCGTTCTTGGATGTGCTCGTAAAACGTGATGCGCATCGGTTAGCCTTCAGCGTCTTCCGAAAAGCAACGCACACGGGGAGATACCTGGATTTTGATTCCGCTCATCCTACGGCTCACAAGCGTTCAGTGGTTGCGTCACTTGTCAACCGTGCTAAAAACATCTGTTCCGACCCGGTCAGCCTTGGCAACGAGATGAAGCTTATACAGCACGATCTTGAGCGAAACGACTACCCTAGAAATTTTACCAGCAAAGTCACCAAGAAAGCCACCTACACACGAGGAGCACAACAGCTGACAAAAAAGATAAAACGTGCTGCGATTCCCTACGTGCGTCAGATCAGCGAGGCCCTTTCTAGGATTTTCCGTAAACACGAAGTGCACATTGCACACGTGCCAACTAGCAAACTGCGAGCCGATGTGGTCAACGTGAAGGACCCGCTACCACGTGCCAAGTTCCCTGGCGTTGTTTATAGGATCCCTTGCAGCGACTGCCCCTCCGTCTACATTGGGGAAACCGGGAACTTCCAGCGGCGCATGAAGGAGCACCAGGGCGACGTTACAAACAAGCGCGCAGCAAAAAATGCAGTTGCAGAGCACGTGCTGTCCACTGGCCACGAGATTGGCTGGGATGAGGTGGAAATCTTGGTGACGGAAAGAAACCTATCTGCAAGACTTCATCTAGAATCCCTAATCATCCAGACAACGGCCAACACGATAAACAAGAATCAGGGCACGCTACATCCTATCTACGTGAAAAGATTGCAGAAGATTCTGAAGCGTATATAACCATTCCTTCTTCTGTGACAGCCTCATTGTGAACAAGGGCCCCGTATGGGACCCGAAACGTCATTTTTTCTTCTTTCGACTTGGTCAGTGACCCAATTTTCATTTGTGAATAAATCATCAACGCTATTGTCTGCCTAAATGGTAGACGCAATCGTCGAATTTTTCGTGTTAAATTGGTTGTCTACTTTATTTACTTGCAGTTTTTTGTTCCACAAAAAATCCCAAATGAGCTCTTAAACTAATATTTCTCTTTAAATCCGCATGTTAACGGTACATAACAATACTCCAGAGACACAACCAAAGTGCTATTCACGTGAAAGGAATGGAGCGAGAATTCTGCGACAAAGCCAGCGAAGTAGCCTCTAAGCAGCTTATCAACATAGGAACGTCATGGCAGAAGTCGATAAATGAGGCAGGAATTTCGGCCGTATAATGTAATTCAGAAAAACCGCTGCTTTCTCCTGTCTCTAGCTGATGTGTCAGCCAGTGTACATAGATTTATCTTTCCATATTTTCTTTGATGTGCAATGTTTCTACAGAAAATGTCCTTATGAAATAGAACTGCTGTCATTCTCTTCGAAGTCTGTTTGATAAACCCACTAGAGGAGGATGACTCAGATGCTTTCGAATGCATGCTGTGGATGGCGCTTTTTTTATAAAAGGGAAGGTTTCTTATAAAACAAAACTTAACATATTGGCATCACCTCGACAAATACCTCGTAAGCATTGTTTTCCTTAATAGCACTGTCTTAATTTCGTTCAGCTTTATGATAAATCTTTTATTTTGCTGAATAACTGAGCGTCTCGCTAAATGCAGCAAAACAAATAGTCTGTGCTTTTCTATTTGTATGTTCTCATATGCTTCATTAGTCGGTTCTCTAATGTGAATATTGTTCAGTTTTTATATACCATCGTTTATTCTATCTTTAAGTACTTCATAGCCCCGCTCACAACATGAAGATTATTTATGCGTTTTAAGTTGGACGACTTTTTATATTTGTATATCAGCACCTTGGTATTAAAACGCCCTTTAAACTGGACTTTCATTTTAGATTCTGGTACAAGCCGGAACCGGTTCAGGTTAATAATCCAATGAATTTCGCTACACAGTACAATGGCGGCATGAATTAGCCCATTAACACTCTCGTCTTTTTCTTCTACAGTCTTGTTGAGTTTTCATGCTTCTATATGCCAAATTACGTCTGCAAAATATATCCTTCACTGGAGTAATCGTTCCAAATTCAAAGTCTTAGAAGAAGCAAGAACGTCTCCAAATACAATGCCCTTCCAGGCGCATAACTCCGTTTGCATGAACAGTGCTACAACAGAAAGGGGAACCATCTATGTCGCTATACCCACAAGTTGTGGCGCCGCAGGGGACCGCAAACTAGTGCATGCTGATTCCTCTCCGAAACTGTGGTGTAGGCCACCTGACCATTGACTAAATTAGATTCAGGGTCTATATTCGATGCATGAGGCTCTCGCACACTTTCTCTGCGCTCTTACACACTTACATCCTGCACTAAAACTCGGTAAACGGATTATGGCGAAGGCCCTGAAAGCTGATATCATACAGCTTTCCTTTTAGTACGCCTACGCGTAGCTTCTGGCTTTCTCCAATCGAGATCAACGTGTGCAGCGAAATTTAACCAGATCATTATCGTTATTGCGCGCACATTTGCTCTGCCCTGTGGCTGCAAACATCGGCTTTGTCATCTGATATTGCTTGATTTTGGGCCTGTAAAATTGATATTATCTCTTACAGTAAGTGGGAGTCCAGTCAGCATATAGATCAGCACGTTGTGGTGAAGCATCGTGTGTCTTGAGTTCGATGTAGCCAAGCACGAATGGGCAGGCTCGTCAGACATTTCTTAAGAAATATTGGCAAATGTCCACGTCGATTTTTGAGGAGAATCATTTGCGACAACTTGGGTCAAACGGTATTTTTTAACTGCCAAAATTGTATGCTTTTAGAGCATTTGAACACCAAACTTAAATACCGAACAAAGAGAAAATGGAAAACATTATGTTTACTCATAGCTGTAAGTTATACCATTTCGGTTACTTTTGCACGCACCGCTTGACGCAGGCGGCACTAGCATGCCGACATACATGCACAATCTTCCTGTTTCTGGAATTGTAGGGGTTATCTGGCTCATTTTGGAGTACCAGAAGCAAAACACCACAACTATAAAATTTAGTCCATTTATCATTTAGGTTAAATAAAGGAGGTAGACATGGTCTAATCTTTGCGAAAGTTTCGATAAGTGTTTTCTAAATCTGATTGTAAGGCGAAATGGCATGAAATAATTTTGAAGTGCGGGGTAATTCTTTTTGAGATAAGCCAGGCGATTAGTAGGCGCATGAAGAGAAAAAAGTATTCCCGTTCTGACTGCTTGCAAAAAGCTTGTAAGTAAAAACATGTTTCAAGATTTATTCCAAGTCATCTCTGTTTAACGTCCAATTCATGACCGTTATCCTCTTACAGACTATATAAAATTACAGCAACTGAACAGAATATGATGCCCATAAAGCATTTAATTTCATAGTTTAGGACAGTATGATGAAATCCTTTCATTTAGAGAACCAAGTAGACTAACTGCAAGTTTCGCTGCTTTTATCATGATCTATAATTTACACGTACAAAGGTCCTTCCGGAAAATTTTGCAGAACATCGGCGAGGTTAATTTTGTTCAAAATTTCCATTGTATTTTGTCTTCTTTGAATATTTCTGATATTTCTGAAAGTAATTGGACTGAATTCGGTGTATGAATTTGTTTCAAAAAAGGTGAAAAGGACAGGTGATACGCAGAAATAACCTTAGCCTCAAGTTCTTGGTCCTTATTGTCCCATTATTATCTCTTAAACTTCCCCTATTGGAATGCCTTACGTTTTCGGCAATGTTTACGATTTTGACGCTAAGAATTTATACAAGCCAAAAAAATGCTCTTGCACAGCTTCATAAAATTCTATACAATTATAGAACAAAAATAGTCATAGTCCGCAAGAATATATTTTAGCTTTGCGGCGATCCAAACTCTCACTTTTGTGAATTTGCTAAAGCGACGTTTTCCGCCTCGTGTTATATGCAGATCTCGTTTAAAAAAGACTACGCCTTTTTCGCAAAACTGAGTACAATTCCGTCGTGCCACCGTATTTGCCCGTCACGTTTTCCAATGTTCGAAATTTTTGCTCGAGAAAGCTGGAGTTCTCTTATCTGAAGACCAGAGTTTTTAAAGAAGTTCCATAATTTTTATAAATAGGTTTTGCGGTAAAGCGAAAGTTTTTGCGTTATAGTAATACCTGTTTTGGTGAACTTAGAGAAAGAGGCGAATCATGCTAACCAGTAAAGTGATAAAATAAATTGTAATGCTCAAATTTTAACTGTTACTGATAGGCGCCTGGATGCAGATAGAGATTTGTTGCTGGTCGTTAATATTAGCCATATGAGTTTTTAGAATTCCGAAAACGCAATTACCCTCAGCAGTGTGGATCGACAAAATTTGGCTGCTTCGAGTTACACACAGTGTACTGATTGCTTTTCCTGAAAGCGTATCGAACGCTCATGTATTTACGCATTTTAGCCGCCGCGGTGGCTGAGTGGTATACGGCGCTCGGCTGCTGGCCCGAAAGACGCGGATTCGATCCCGGCCGCGGCGGTCGAATTTCGATGGAGGCTAAATTCTATAGGCCTGTGTACTGTACGATGTCAGTTCACGTTAAAGAACCCCAGGTGGTCGAAATTTCCGGTGGCCTTTAGTTCGGCGTCTCTTATATCCTGAGTCGCTTTGGGACGTTAAAACCTCATAAACTAAACCTACTTACGTATTTTGGCACGATACAGTCAATGTTATTTGAGGTACTGAAGCGAGAATTATACGATTTTAGAAATTACAAAAATTTACATGACTATTACAAACGGCCGGCTACAAAGCTCTAATCGCTAACAGGTGCCTATCGGTAATAGTTAGATGTTGCATATTAGAATTTTGTTAGTCACTTTACTAGTTAACATGATTAGCCTGTTTTATGATGCCGCCAGCAAAGATTCCCTTTACGTCAAGAACCTGACGTTTTAAAGTTTATACCTCCTAAAGAAACAGCCGGTATATATGCGGGCGTATGCGTGTGCGTGTCCGCACTGTAAAGTTTTTTTAGCCTTAAGCTATAGAAAGGCATACAGATACGTCATTGCATAAAATGGTTAAAGCCTATGCTTTCATAAATAAGCCCGTCCATTCATCGTGAGTAATAATCCCCTTTCTCTTCTATAGAGTTATTTTCAGTCGATTTGTGTCCACGGTGAAGTTTGCGGTGGACTTGCTGTATCCGGTATTGGGTTTGGACCGGCTGGTCTCCTTGGTGGCCCTGATAGATCTAAAGAACAGCATATCAATAGGTGCATGCCAAAACTAATAATTATCTCACTGAGCTATTTCTGTTCCGAATGACTATAGTTGAAAAACTTTTTTATTATGCGTTTCATTCGAAGGCAAATGTTTTGCAGCTTCATTACATTTCAACAAATTGAGAGGAGCAAAGACAGTGAAGGAACAGACGTTTTACGTCAGTCTATTTTTGAGCTGCAATACCCTTGAACTAGAACTTAATGTTTTTATGATGCAAGTGGTATTATCCGCTCTTTAATCATGTCATTTAGGAGTTATGCTGCTTCCCGAGAAATTGACGTGAGCATGGGACAGGCGAGCAGTCGTAATTGGTCGAAAGTTTTCTTCGCTTGCACTTATAAAGTGACAATAAAGAAACGCTTAAGAAACCATTACGAAATATCCCCCTATAGATTTCCCCCTGGCTAAAGCGTTTTGGCAAAAACATGTTTCTTTTCAAGGCGATCACTTGTCATGAAGCATAATTTGGTCTGTCGGTATTGTATAGAAAGTCGTGTTGGCAATCTCATGCAGGGAGCTCAACTGAGTGTTGCTCCTATTACAGCACGCGGTGAATAAAAATTGGTGACGTTCTTTTACTTTTATAAGATGCCGGCTGTTCTCATATCAGCTGATTCAGAGACGGACATTTGTCTGACGTAATTAAATCAGTTTCCTGAGTGTTCGCTGAATCTGCAAAAACAGAAAATTGGGCTAAACCGTATCGCGGCGATGTGTCGTCTCTGGGAGAATTTTTAAGCTGAATCGGTGTAGAAGGAGCGCTTGAAATCTTCCTGAAAATCACCTGACTCTGTGAACTGCGGCCAGAGATCTTTCGAGGCGTATCTTACGGCTTTCCTATGGGCAAGCGTAATACACGACCGCAGTGCACAGCACAGGACTGCAGTTAGATCTTTGTTTACTGTATATTTAGAAATTGAATGCATGCAGAAATATAGAAATTGTCTCACTATATCAAAACGCCCCAAGAACTGCATACAAAGTGGTAAAAAGTTTAGAACCATACACGTTGATAAGACACCACATTTTACCAAGGAAGCATCGGTTAGCCTAAAAACTCTCATGGCCGCGGAATATTCCCTTGTAAAAGTCAGGCTCCGCGCTTCGTCTGCGATCGAAGCTCTTTCTTTTCGATTAAAGTGGGGCTTGTACGTTTCTCGGGATGTGTACTGCAGAGGTTATTCATACAGCAATTTGCAAGATCGGCTTTTTGGAATAATATGTAATTAGCTATAACCACAAGGTGCAAAATATTAAAAAAATCAGTTTAGTTTGAAACCCTTTGACGCTGCTAAATGATAACGGCATCACTTAGAAAAGGAAAGAACATTAACAGCCGCCTAAGTCCTGGCATTAAAAGCAAACGCAGCACTTCCAGCGTTTAGTTCAACAATTTTAAACTTTCTGAATATCACGACTTTACTCATATCATTGATTGTGCAATGAGTGATAAAAGACTATTTTTTTACTTCAGTAAATGCAAACTTAGTTTTTGAAAGAATTTATTCTAAACCCCAGAGTTTAAGAAACATCTTAAGAGGCTAACACCGCCACCGCTGAAGGTGAAATTGTGGATTCATTTCGAGCGTTTTCCTCCACATGGGTCTACCGTACATAAGGCACATAAGTGGTGGCCATGTTTGTGTGCCTCTCGCACTATTTCGCTGGGGTGGAACAAAATCCCTTTATTTTCGACGGCCACTTTCAGTGCAACGAGTCTTTTGATGACTTCGTGGTTGTGACATAAAAAATTGCTGCTTTTTCCTCCCTCATCCTGTGCCCGCCTTCCTTGCTCAAGCCACGAGCGACATAGCTTTAAAGTTTGTTGAAGAAGTTGTACCACCTTCTATGCTACACAAGACGACATGGAGCTGAAGTGAAGTTTCATACGTCACTAATATTGAGTACTACGCTTTATTCCCAATTGTGTATCGAACAAGCCCTAATATAAGTCTGTAACGTTGTGTTAATCGCACGCACTGTGGAAGTAGAAAGTATTGAACATAAGGCGAATGCTAGCAAAATGTATTTTACGGACACACGTGTATCTTAATTGTTTTCCGTGCCACAGGAACAGCTCTCCAATACAGGCTGCAGTCTGATTAGATTAGCTGATTGACAAAAAGTGCAAGCAATTCATAGAACTGTTATATTAAGCGCATAATTATTTCATGGCATCACAAATAAAAAAACTGACCTTTTATTGACGCAACTATAAAGATAATCTGTGCACGAACCCAAGATTTTAGTCAGCGGGTGTGTAACACAGCTAATAATGCTGAAATGGTGCTTCGCTCCTCGTCACAACCGAGTGGCCTGGAGTGGTCTCACGCATACCGGCTTTGATGCATTGAAGCAATATATAAGATTTATGTAACTTGCAGTTGAATCCTAAATATCAATTTGGTAGTACTGTACGGTGGTGATTCCCAGAAACATTAGTGATGCTCCGGATTTGGTGATACGTTTATAGCAGCTCATTTTTTAGCTCGTGGAATGCATTCTCAGAGGAGCGATGGAGCCAGCCATGTACAGCGGCTCAATTTTGTCCTTCTTTTTTAAGTTTCCTACAAATTATCACTGCTCTGTCTTTGTCATAGGCGCTTCGCATGCACCGCCTGCGCAGTTTCGGCTTGAGTTTCGCTGCTCCACACGCTGCGGGTCAGCCGCCAGGCTGTTGAGATAAAATAATTTATTTAAAATGTAGCCCAGAAAGTTTGCCTTTTTTATAAGCTGTATAACAAATACACCATGCCCACAAGGTTACTAGTCAAATTTATTGCGTAATCTTTATATGCACGTGATACGAAAGCAAGATGATGGGGATAACAAGAGGGGATGCGCTACTCTCTATGTAGGTCCAAAAGAATGAAAGTGATTCTGAAGGGTAGAGAGGGCACCGTTCGCTTACTAGAACGCCGTTATATATCGGTACTTGCGGCCTCGTTACGTCTGGTTTTCGTTAAGTTCAGATCTGTGAGTAAGGAATCTAGCGAAACGCTCTGCAATTATGTGTTAAGATGTTTTCGATCATCGCAGAGTAAGGAAGACAAGGCAAACAACATCAGGGGCATGGTATGACATGGCAGTTAACTCGGGCGCTGTCACACTGGGGAGTTTTCTTTCTTCTCAGGTGTCACGACAGTAGGCAAGCTTCGTTAACTGAAGCCAGAGCTTTAATTGGCAGGCTGAATTTTTGTGGCTAAAATGATTTCCCACAAAATATTCTTCGCCTCTTTGGGTAGCTGTCTTCTCCGCCTTTCTAGTGCTGCAAATCGTAAAGTACGTATGCTACGAGTTAGGATCCATCCGGCAGTAACTACCGCAACAAGATCAGTAAGGGCATGAAACAAGCAGAGCAGATTTACCTCCCAAGCGTGCGTAATTTTGGTCAACATTTGGTTCAGTGCTGGAAAACAAGCAAACGTGTCTCCGTCTAGAAAAGCTATATATTGGGCATACCTTGTGATTACTTATCAAACTTAAAATAAAGCGACGACTTCTTGAAACTCGTCTCACGAGATGTGATCATAAAGCATCAAAAAGTATTTGCCATCCTCTGCTCCAACTTCGCTCGTGCGAACGGTGGAGTGTACCCTATAAATCATTATTTCTTTGTTGCCTTTTGAGGGAATTAAATCCTTCATATCATGATTCACCTAACCTGACTAAGACTTAGTGGAGTAGTCGTTGTGAGCCGTAAAGGTTTAACGAAGCCAAAGTTTAGTGAAAAAGTAATTTTTTTAGTTTTCTAGTTCTCACTTTACCACAGAGTCTCTCCATTTTCTCCCTGTCGGCCTGTTTTGTTCTTTGCTCTCTTCAACTTCTCTCTTCTGTCTCTCATGGCGGCAAATTAATGTCCAATCTAATCTGTTGTTATCTGGCCTGCATTCTACAAGGCTCAGAAGAGTATTCTTAAACAAGCTAATATGGATTGCACAATAGACAGAGCGAAATCTACAGTCCACGAACACCGCAAGCCTTGGATTATAGGATATTAGACCTTATTGGCCTATAAGGCGTCGGCGTACTTTGTAACACTGTGCATCTCCTAAGGTTGCAGCGTCCGGCGCTCGCGCGCATTCCCTCTGCTGCTTGTGGGCGTTGAGGTTGAAGTTTTTTCCTTCGGTAAACATTCGTGATCATCATGTCCAGCACGGCATACGACACCCCGCCATGAAAGAGCAGAAAATTCGTCATCTGGGTAGTCTTATAGACTGCAATGTTGTACGCCAGTAAGGCGTAAGGAAGGATGACATTCCTGCGGGCAGTTGGACGAATGCAAGTCTATTCCCTTTCGAAGCAGATGACTAAGAAGTGGCGCAATTTTAAGGCGACATCATCACAACGGACATTATGAGGAAAAAGCGCGCCTTAATTCCGGAAGCGCCACAATAATTCAAGATTGGCCGAGAATTTTGTGACGCCACAAAGGGATCTGTGAAATGATGATGATAAAGCTTATGTTAATTTGTGATCACTAGGTAATACAAGGATTTAAATGTCAATATAACATGTAAGGGCATAAAGTAAATAATTAGGCTGGAAAGAAACTACCACAATTTGTTTCGAATCGAACACATACCATTTATGTTCCGTGGCAGACACGGTGTCCTTGTACTATTTATTTTTTCCCTTTATTGCGCCTATACCATATACGCATGTTCGTTCGACTTCGTTAAATTGAAGCCTTGTGTGTATTGTGGAATATCACGTTAATGAGTGTAGCACGTGTGTCACGCTTATGAGTGTGTAGTCATAACGGTGTACCAATTAAAGAAGAACAATAACCTCTAGCACTCTCGCATGATCCCCTTACAGTGGAGCTTAATTGTCTTGTTAATTTTATATTGACGAGAGCGATTTCCGATTCCTACCGTGTAAATTTCGCAGCGTCAAACATGGTGGCGCTGGGCGGAGGGAGAGCCGTCCGTACCGCGACGTATTCCTCACCGTTCTCTCGTTGCATGTACCGCTAGCGAGCCCTGAATGGTGCGAAGGTTTATCTCTCTATGTGATTTCATTCGCACCAACATAGGCTTGCAGCTAAAACATTTCGTTTTGAAGTTTATAGGCGGATTTCTCGTCAACACTATTCCAAACTGGATGCAAATTAGTCTCCATGTTAACGCGTCTCGAGCAAAAGCGGGATAATCTAATATAGGCTTTCATCGAAAAGTCGCTCTGGACTGTTTACTCCAAAGTTTTTGTAATCGACCCGCCAGGATAGCAGCGCATATGAGGGCCACTGTTCGCAAAGCATTATTTATTTATCAGCGCCTTGTCCCCCCCCCCCAGTGAGCGAGTGAGTGCCGTAATGTAAATAAACTGATAGTTGTTTGTGGCTTCAATGCACTTTTCAGCTTACGTTTTTGTAAAGGTCTAACTGCAATGTTTACTGCCTATAAGCCCTTCATTGATGAACGCAGCTTTTATGCGACCTTTGCCACGTTTTACTTTTAAGCCGCATTAATTTAGGGCATAATGCCTTTCTGCACCGCTATTTCTTTATTGCGTTGGCGATCAACGAGCGTTATGCAACGACCGCGGCAGCTCACTCCCCTCCGCCCTCCAAAATTTTTATGGTCGGCAAAGACAGTGCTGTAAGAGTTCTTGATGAAATACGTACGGATTAATGCGATTGGCCGGTATTTAGTACCGCAAATTAAAGAAATTCTAGGCTGCCAAAACAGGAGATGCCTGGCACATGGTGCAATGTTCGCGAACCATGTTTGTAAATTTTGCTGTTTACAATCTGTAATGACACATGGGTTATGGGGAATGGCGTAGCGGAGGGCTCCGGAATAATTTAGACTGCCTGGGGCTGTTAAGCACATGCTGACATAGCACAAAATACGGGGGCTTTTTGCGTTCTTCATTCATTGAAATTGCTTCACCCTTTACAGCCTCGAACCATCTCAGTGAAATAAATTTTATTCCTCTCTCCTCCGACTGTCAAACGCGACATCCGCTGGTCGGGTTTGAACCCTGGTGCTAAGGCTGAGCAGTCCAGCGCCTTAAACTCTGAGCCGCCGCAGCGGGGGTTCGTTCAATGGTTTATTTAGGCTAGCAGCGCCATACATTGCAGTTTTGGCCATTACGTAAAACAGTTCTCGTTCAAAAGCGTCACGACATAGAGAACAACGTCTTGTGGTCCGAGCTGTTAGTACTAGATGAGGTGAAACCGTTTTCACCGCGTCGAATTTGATTTTGCCGGCATAGCGACGTGAGCATTCGCAAGATGTTTGTAGTGTAGGAAGTACGCTTGTCTATTCCCAGCTCAGCGTTAGGAAAGGGCAGCCGATCCTAGAGAACGTCTGTGGTTGCGTTTTGTCAGCTTGTCCGAGTGTGGCAGCAGTGAGTGACAGACAGGCCATGGCGACGGGAATCAATAATATTATTTGCAGGCACCGCAGAAGACCTATGGGATTCTCTTGGAGATTGGCACATAACCACTCTCATTTGAAGTAATAGCCGCCACAGTTGACTCTAGCGAAAGATGTTGGTGTGCAGGGATCTCTCGCCATCTTCCGTTAATTATCACATATGCTGTGGCAGCTCGGTGTATTTTCCCTCCAGATGGTTTGCAAGATTCTATAAATAAGAAGCTGCAGATACAATATAACAATGATGTAACCGATACTGTGGTGAAGAACTGGTATGAAGTAACAATATTCGTTTGCATATCTCTTGGAAAACAGTTTACCCGAGAAGTCATCTTGGGTATTTTTGACCGTGAAACCTGAAACACAATATCTAAACAAACTTTACATTTTAATTGTTTAGTCATAACCATTTATTTGCCGGGAGTTTGTGTTGTGAGTCCTCGTTCCGCGTGCTTGCACTTGACCGTTTTCATTTATCCTAATACTGCACATAGCACATTGCAGCTGAGAACACAGAGATGCAAAGATTATAAACAGGATGTTATGAAAACAGCCCTGAACTGTAATCATTTATCAAAGCTTGCCTCACAAAGAATAATACCCGTATATTACAAACAAACCGAGTTCATTTTGAAGATGAAAGGGTTCTCAGTGTACGAACGTATGGGCTTGAGCAGACACGGACGATCGTAAAAGATCTTGAAAGGTTTAGGTTTGCACGGGGCTATATAAAGCTTTAATTCAGTCTAGTTCCCGCTAATATCCAATCAAAAATTAGAAAATACTAATGGTTCCGAAGTATGCACCCAGGATTCAGGAGCGAAACACATTGGCTTGTTAGGATAGATGGTATTCAAATCTAATACAGGGCTGGCAAATAGCTGAACTTCGTAAGAACTGCGGCAGCGCGTCAAGGCTTCTAACTATGCTTATTTGTAATGCTATTCAGATGAAGACTTATTCATATATGTCGCATCTAATTTTATCGTATTATTGTTCGGTTTAGTTTCAAATTCCCTCAGATTTAAAAACTTTTGACAAGAAATTAACACTAAATTGCGACAGCGCATTTTGTACAGAATAAAATTAATCTTGACACTTAATATATTTTGAGCTGCCTTTATAATGAGAGCGTAAATTTTATATATTCATTTTGTTTTAGGAACCAGCAATGTCTTCAAGCGGCGGGACCTGCCAGTTATGGAGGACTTCTACATTAGCAGTTTTGACTGCAACAGGAGCCATGAGTACTGAGATTTCTTTATTAATTTTGAGCTGCTTCGGATATGCTCACAGCTGATGATTCTTGATGTTATAGCGCGAAACAGACAAAAGGCAAAGTAGAAGATGTAGCACCCACATTGAACTACTATTACTAACTCGCCCAGCTATTCATCCTCTGTCTATGCTCACAGCTCCCAATATGTGATAATGCATAGATTGGGTGGTCAAACGCCTCTAAACACGTGCTTATTTTCAAATAATTGTTTTTTTTTTTGCAAACTTGCACTATATTCAAATCATAGGCGTATTCTATAGACAACCTTTAGATGCTCTCATGCCATAATAGATAAGCGTGGGAGAATTTGTTCGCACTTCTGCAAGCTTAATAATTCACATGAAAGCTTGCCTTTGAAAAGATTTAAAAGACTGCCATCAAGCTCATATGTTTTTTATTCCCCGATAGCTGAAATTGTGGATTTCGATCCACAATGCGAGAATCATTTCAGATTATGAAGCTGTTTATTATATACTTTCATTATATTAGATATGAATTACATATTTACAATTTTTTTTTATTTTTTGAAGGAGTGAAGGCACCGTTGGTTGCGCTTACCAGTGAATAGGTGTTAAAGTAACAGTTATGTCTCTGCAAGGTAATGAAGATATGAATTTTCAGTCATCGAGCTTCCGTCTGGTGTGTGGTACTGATTGTATACACCTGGAGACAGCCCAGAGGCTGTCACTGGTTTTTAAAACAGTTACAAAATACCCCAGCAATGTTCTACTTATCTCAGAAAATGGTGAACCTTTGCCAATGAACTCTATTCTCAAATATATAGCATTCTAAATTTTACGCTAAAATACAGATATGGGAAGTACAGAGAAGAAAAATGCTAACAAAACAGTGCATGGAATTTCGAGGTTACCTTGAATACACCTTGGTTCATGAGTTCTATGCTAGCTGTCTTACATAATGAGATAAACACATGTGTTAAAAACTGTCCACATTCTATTAGTGTCTGGTCGTTAGATTACCCAAAAAATTAATACACTGTGGAGCACTGTAGCAATAAATATTCGTAATGCTCTGCCACTGTTTTCAAGCAACAAAAGTAAATGCGAAACTTAACATCTACTTAAGCAATCACTAAACATGTTGCGCATAGTGAATTATAGACGGCCGGAAATGATTCCATTGAAATAAGAGACATGGAAGCGTCACAGTGCTTTGCACTTCAAACTTCGCGCCCCTCCAGCTTTTTATTACTAAAATTAATGTAATATTCACTTCCACGAGGAAAACTTTGCGGAAACGGAAAAGAAAGAATATCGCTTTGTAGTGAAGAAAATTTGGATTATGTCATCTGGGAAACTTAAAGTGAGAAGTCACAAAATGTAGAAACTTCAAGACAGAAACGTAATTTAAAGTAATCAGGTAAGGCCGATGAGTATGCCGTCAGTCACTGTTGCGTTGTTCCCATGTAGGGCTTATTATTATCCGCCTGGGTGGGATTACTCACCGCACTGCTGATTTTTGCTTGCAGTTTTCTTCCTAAACCTCACTGCTGCTAGTCCAGCTGAGACAAATACGGACACAAAGGTTGATTTGGTGGACGAAGTATGTGACGAAACTACTGAGAATGAGAAGTGGAACGGAACACTGTCTCAATGTGAATTAACAAAGGTAATACTGGCTGAAGTTACAGATTGCTTTTATTTAAAAAAAGTTGGTTGACTTCCCGGTTTCTTGCCTTCAAGTGCATTATATTGCAATTGCGTGTAAACTCACGATTCTAGGTAATAACTTTGAGCGAAAGTCCTTAAATGACTGCTTGGCTTTTTCAGGCACTAATAAATTAAAAGCAATCCAAAGGTACATGAATGCACAAGGCAACTTACATTGGAAAATCGAAACAAAATTTTTCGTCCTGAAGCTTGTATTCTGCCTTAAAAAGTGTTTCAATGCTCTAAAGTGTCTGACAAAGCTGATAAAGGCATTAATAAATTTTATACTGTTTGGAATACAGGACGTATTTTAGTAAACTTCTGAACGAACTTTTTTTTCTGTTCTTCAGTCGGCTGGTAGGTGGAAGCTCTCGCTTAGAATGTATTTTTTTCCTAAATCAAAGATGCTTGTAGCTTTGCAGCGCACCTGTAATCACAAAGGAGAGATTTTGAAAAGCCCTACGCATGTGCTTCGAAGTACAGAAACATAATAAAGAAAAATCAATGTCAACGTACTCTCCAGTATCTGCCGCTGAATCACTTTCTAAAAACGAACACCCTTTGTTGAGTTTATAACTTATGCGACTGCTATTCGAATTACTAGTCCTGCAGTCACCGACCAGCTCACAAGTGAATTCAGTATTCGGGAGATCTAAATTGAAGCCAAGGTAATATTGCTGACTGGCGTTAGTTATTGTTCTTAAGAGTGCGAAGGCGTATTATTTTATATAACTATAAAAAACTCGTTGTTTTGTCACCTCCATGCTCCTCGGTTTGATCGCAACTAGGCAAACCTGCAACATCACTTGAGTTTATATTTAATTTCAAAAGTAATGAAATGCCCCCAATGAGCTGGCGAGGAATTTGAGCCTCCGGGAACGTTAATTTTTTTTATTAATGTGGTCACTCTATTTTTCTATCGGCGGCGAAACTCAAGGAAACCCAGACTGAGTGACGTCTCCGAGCGACCACTCGGTATGCTGTGTCAGTATGTCAATGGTTTGCCGAAGTATGTGTGAAGTATTGAAGTCGAAAATATTGAAGTCTTTTTGCGCTAAATCTGGGCCACCATTAACCTGCGCCAGGAATGACTGGTATTGAGTATATATATATATATATATATATATATATATATATATATATATATATATATATATATATATATATATATATATATATATATATTGGAATGAAGAAGAAGAACCAGCCCCGAAGCCAACGACGAGGAAGCGCTCGCGCCGCCGGTTGGATGTGCGTGCTGGATGGAACACTGCCGCTTGTGTCTGGTCTCTCGGCTCCCTGCCTCGTAGATTGCCTGTGCCAAGGTCTTCGTAGCCGGCGCTTCCATCGTGCCAATAAACCGCTCTACATTTGGTGGAGGTTGCTGTGTTCCCCTTTTCACCATCACCGTGGACCTTCGCAGCCGCACCATCCCGATGTCCACTACCAAGGCCAGTCAACAGCCCGCCGCCACGTCGCAGCCAGTCATCTGCTCCGGTGCCCTCCGGCAGCGCGACCCCGCTGTCTTCAGCGGCCATAGCGACCAGGACGTGGAAGATTGGCTGGAATCATACGAACGGGTGAGCCGCCACAACAACTGGGACGACCGCGTCAAGCTTACCAACGTCATCTTCTACCTCACCGATGTCGCGAACCTCTGGTTCCGCAACCACGATGCCGACATTCCCACTTGGGCCGTTCTAAAGAACACCCTTGCGGAGGTTTTCGGCCGTCCTGCAGTGCGGAAACTGCGCGCTGAGAAAAGCCTGCGCGTCCGAGCTCAGCACACGGATGAGACTTTCACCAGCTACATTGAAGACGTAGTAGACCTCTGCAAGCGTGTTGATCCGGCTATGTCCGAGGCTGACAAGATCAAACACAGCATGAAGGGTATCGATGACGATGCTTTTCAGCTGTTGTTAGCGAAGAGTCCCACCACCATTACCTCGGTGTATACCCTTTGCCAGAGTTTCGACGAGTTGCGCAAGCAACGCCTTTGCGCTCGTCGGCCTCCTCCGCCTGCCGTCTCCATCTCCGGCCTGGCCATCAATCCAGATCTACTTGCTACCATCAAAGACTTTGTGCGGGACGAGGTCGGCTGGCAGCTCTCGCTCGTATCTCGCCAACATCAGAAACCGACCCCCCTCAGCGCTGAGATCCGGCACGCCATCACGCAGGCGGTCGCTGACGCCCTCCCTTCTCTTCCACAACCAGCCCCCTTGGATCCCCAGGTCGGCCTTCCCCCGACCCCGCCACCGCCTGTTGCTGCTCCGTTGAGCTACGGTCCTCCAGTTGAAGTGCCACCTGCCCCCACTCCAGTGCCTCTCACGTATGCCGAGGCTCTCGCTCGACCCCCGCGACCGCAGGCTTATACGTACGTTCCTCAAGTGGTGCCTGCGCCTGCTGCTCCACAGACCCGTTTCACGCCCCCTAACCACAACCCTTGGTGCACGGCTGACAATCGACCGATATGCTACGCCTGCGGTCTTCCGGCCACGTCGCGCGCCTCTGTCAACGTACTCCGCATGCGCCTGTCCACCCTCTGCCAGACTACCTTGATGCAGACCGTACCTTTCGCCCACGTTTTGGACCACAACCTCAGGAGACCTCTCCTGACCGCGAGCACGGTCGCCAGCCCTACGTTTCCCACCGCTCGCCTTCGTCTCGCCGCCGCTCATTGTCGCCCATGAGGCGTCGCAAAGTCCGCGCCGATTCGGAAAACTAGCAGCCGCAGTTCCGGGGGCACGAACTGCGCACTCATCGCCCTGCTTAAGTCCTTGCCTTTCCCCGCCGAACCTTCTGGACGTTTTGTCCACGGAGTCAAGATACTTGCGCTTGTGGACACTGGGGCCACCGTTTCTGTTATTCACGAAAACTTCTGCCGCTCGCTTCGCAAAGTTACAACCCCATCTTCTGGACTCTCACTCCGTACCGCCAGCGCCGATGCCGTTCATCCCTCTGCCGCTTGCACAGCACGCGTCGTCATCGCCGATGTTTTGTATGTTGTCGAATTTTTAGTCCTCCGTGCCAGCTCCCATGACGTCATCCTTGGATGGGATTTTCCCTCCCTGCACAGTGCCGTCGTTGACTGTGCCCGTGCGCCCGTCGTCTTCTATCAAATCTGCGATGCGCTCCTCGACGAGCCTCCGATTCGTTGTGCTGCTAAGCTTGTTGTCGCCGAGGACACTGACATTCCCCCTGACAGTGCCGTGCTTGTCCCTGTTTGCGCCGCCTCAGTTTTTGACGCCACCGTTCTCTTCATGCCTTCTCCTGTACTTGCCTCTCGCCGACACCTATGTCTTCTCTTTGCCGTCATCGACATTCACCACCTCATTCTCCGCGCTCTCCCTGCTCCGTGGCGAGTGCCTCGGCCATTTTGAAACCGCTGCTTTGATCTCTTCCTTCGACACTGATGTAACCTCCTCCAGTGCCGAAGTCGCTACCCTCACCCCACGTGGTGCTACTCCAGCTTTGTCATCGGACATTTTCGACCACTGCATTGACCGCGCTCTCGACACTGCTCACCGCGCGCAGCTCCTTGCCCTGCTCAACCAGTTTCGCTCATCGTTTGACCACCAGTCGACTTCTCTGGGCCGTGCGACCACTGTCGAGCACCACATTGACACCGGAACCCATGCTCCTCTCCGTCAGCGCCCCTACCGTGTGTCGCCTCCCGAGCGCCGCGTCATAACTGAGCAAGTTGACGACATGCTACAACACGGCATTATTCAACCTTCCGCCAGTCCTTGGTCGTCCCCTGTCATCCTGGTTAAAAAGAAGGATGGCTCGATACGATTTTACGTGGACTTTCGCCGGCTCAACAAAATTACGCGCAAAGACGTCTACCCGCTACCACGTATTGACGACGCCCTTGACTGCTTGCAAGGCGCCGAGTTCTTCTCCTCCCTGGATCTCCGTTCCGGCTATTGGCAAGTCTCGATGGCTGAGTCCGACCGTCCTAAAACGGCGTTCGTCACCCCTGACGGACTCTACGAGTTCAACGTGATGCCTTTCGGCCTCTGTAACGCTCCCGCAACGTTTGAACGAATGATGGACAACATCTTGCGCGGCCTGAAGTGGACTGTTTGTCTCTGCTATTTAGATGATGATGTCGTGTTTTCGCCCGATTTTCCGACGCATCTCAATCGCTTGCGCCAGATACTGAGCTGCCTCACTAATGCTGGCCTTCAACTTAATCTCAAAAAATGTCACTTTAGTGCCCGGCAGCTGACAATACTCGACCACCTCGTCTCCAAAGAAGGCGTCCTGCCCGATCCTGACAAACTCCGTGCTGTCGCTCACTTCCCTAAACCGACTTCTACAAAACAAGTGCGCCGATTTGTGGGTCTCTGCTCCTATTTTCGGCGATTTGTTCCCAATTTCGCCTCCATCGTCGCGCCCCTGACGAAACTTCTTAATATTCCCGCCGACCTGTCTACGTGGGACTCGGCCTGCGACGACGCTTTTCCTGCGCTCCGTCGTTTTCTCACCTCACTACCTATCCTTCGACACTACGACCCCAGTGCCCCTACTGAAGTGCACACCGACGCAAGCGGAATCGGCCTCGGGGCTGTCCTTGCCCAGCGCAAGCCCGAATTTCCTGAATACGTCGTTGCGTACGCCAGCTGTGCCCTCACCAAGGCTCAGTCGAACTACACCGTGACGGAAAAGGAGTGTCTCGCCGTAGTGTGGGCTCTAACAAAATTCCGCCCATACTCATATGGCCGCCCGTTCACCGTCGTCACCGATCATCACGCTTTGTGCTGGTTGGCTTCACTCAAAGATCCCTCAGGGCGCCTAGGCCGCTGGGCCCTCCGTCTTCAGGAATTCGATATCACCGTAATTTACCGATCGGGCCGCAAGCACTCCGACGCCGACGCCTTGTCCCGCTCCCCACTGCCCTCTCCTGCGCCCTCTTCGCCAATATCTGCATCTCTACTCGCAGCGCTCACTACCATGGACATGCCCCATCAACAACACCAAGATCCATGGATTTCATCGTTGCTCGACGTACTTCTTGCACCCTCTACGGCCTCCTTCCCTCGAGCACTTCGTCGCCAGGCTTCCCATTTTGCCCTTCGCGACAGTTTTCTGTACCGGCGCAACTATCGTCCAGATGGCCGCAAGTGGCTTCTCGTGATTCCCCAACATCTCCGCACTGAGATTTGTGAACACCACCATGCCGATCCTCAGAGCGCTCACGCTGGCTCGCTGAAAACGTACGAGCGACTACGCCAGAGGTACTATTGGCGGGGCATGTACAACTTCGTTCGTCGCTACGTTCGCTCCTGCACGGCCTGTCAGCAGCGGAAGTCGACACCTCTCCCTTCGACTGCCCCGTTACAGCCAATACCGTGTCCGGCTCGCCCTTTTGATCGTGTGGGCATCGACCTATATGGGCCACTTCCCTTCACGACCTCTGGAAATCGCTGGATCATAGTCGCCGTGGACCACCTCTCTCGGTATGCTGAGACCGCTGCCCTACCTGCGGCTACTGCTCGCGATGTAGCCTTCTTCCTTCTTCATCACTTTGTCCTCCGTCACGGCGCTCCTCGCGAACTTCTCAGTGACCGCGGCCGTGTTTTCTTGTCAGAAGTTCTTCACGAGCTTCTCGCTGCGTGCCACACAGTCCACCGCACCACTACTGCTTACCACCCTCAAACCAACGGCCTCACCGAACGCTTCAACCGTACTCCTGGGGACATGATCGCCATGTACATTCACTCCGACAGCTCCAATTGTAATCAGGTTCTTCCGTTCGTCACCTATGCATATAACACCGCCTCTCAAGCAACCACCGGCTTTTCGCCATTCTTTCTTTTATTCGGACGCGAACCTTCTTGTATGTTGGATACAATCCTTCCCTACAACCCCGACAGCTCGGAATATGCTTCCCTCTCTGACATCACCCGCCATGCTGAGCAGTGCCGCCAGTTGGCTCGCTCCTTCACCGCCGAACGTCAAGGTCTCCGTACCCATGCTTCCGATCAAGACACGCCCGCGGTTCACTTCTCCACTGGCTCACTGGTCTGACTCTCTGTTCCGAATACGTCCAAATTTTCGGCCAAGCACATCGGCCCTTACCGCATCTTGGAGAGTACGTCACCGGTCAACAGCATTATCGAACCGGTGACACCTTCTTCGGACCATTGCCGCCGTGGCCGCGACGTCGTTCACGTCAGCCGCTTGAAGCCGTATTATAGCCCCCTCGTAGTGTCCTCTCCTTGAGTCGCCAGGATGGCTGCCTCTTTCCGCCGGGGCACATGCAATGAAGATGAACCAGCCCCGAAGCCAACGACGACGAAGCGCTCGCGCCGCCGGTTGGATGCTCGTGCTGGATGGAACACTGCCGCTTGTGTCTGGTCGCTCGGCTCCCTGCCTCGTAGATTGCCTTCGTAGCCGGCGCTTCCATCGTGCCAATAAACCGCTCTACAATATATATATATATATATATATATATATATATATATATATATATATATATATATATATATATATATATATATATATGTAACAAAAGTGATTTCTGGCAGCTGATTTGGTCAATATAATATAAAATCACCAAAAATTGAAGAAACATAACAGGAATAATTCACGACGTTTCGGCTGGAGGACCAGCCTTTTTCGAGTATGTATATATATATATATATATATATATATATATATATATATATTCGATACTATTTTGCGTAACATTTTGTGTATCTGCAGCATCATCGCTTGCAAAAAACTGAAAGTATTGGAATATCGATATCGGAAATATTTTTAGTGAGCATAGTTTATTACAAGGGTGCTGGATACTCAAAAATAGAGTCGAAAGTGAGCACCTCTGTTGCGGAAAACTAAAAAACTTGTAGTCACGAGTTAAAAAATATGGGACGGCAGAAAACGCGCTCCAGCGAGATTTTTTATTGTTTTTAGCCAGCCGCGCGAAGCCATGCCCACGCCTTCTTCTGCAGTTCTCGCGTGGAGGAATTTCTTGTCACGCTTCGTTGCGCATCCAGGTGGCACTGTTCTTTTTTTGCTTTTTATTTCGTCCGCTTAAAGCAGAAATATCTTCCCTTGGAAGGCAGGCGGTCCAGCATAGCTTCTTTTGCCGGAAAGTGTCTTCGCGTAGAAAGAAAGCTCTCTCTTAAACATAATAGCTTGCCACCCCAACTAGAAAACAGCAGTAAACCATGGAAAACTATTTATTGTTGCGCGTATGGTTGCCAAGAAAGCTGCAGAGGGACACTGGGAAGCGGTCAGAAATCAAATTTCATCGCTGTGAGGACAGATAGGAGCTCATACGCAGAAAACAGCCCTGAAGGATTATTTTAATGGTGCTGCTTAACTATCCTAACAAACAAAATCTTGGTCTCGGCTGCACTTGCTTTTCGACAGTGGTTTAATTGCCTTTTTTGTGCTCAAAGTTGGGCGTAATCACTGCCTCCGCCGTGCGGAGTTGGAGGGCGGTCTGTGCAAGATTCGTGCTTGTGGGGGTTCACAAACACTACTAGTGCAGCCGCGTGTTTGCACCAACTCCGGCTTTCGGCACTGCCCGTTGGCGTTGCGCCCTCGTAAATATTCGCCGGTTTATGCAAACACAGATAGATAGATAGATAGATAGATAGATAGATAGATAGATAGATAGATAGATAGATAGATAGATAGATAGATAGATAGATAGATAGATAGATAGATAGATAGATAGATAGATAGATAGATAGATAGATAGATAGATAGATAGATAGATAGATAGATAGATAGATAGATAGATAGATAGATAGATAGATAGATAGATAGATAGATAGATAGATAGATAGATAGATAGATAGATAGATAGATAGATAGATAGATAGATAGATAGATAGATAGATAGACAGACAGACAGACAGACAGACAGACAGACAGACAGACAGACAGACAGACAGACAGACAGACAGACAGACAGACAGACAGACAGACAGACAGACAGACAGACAGACAGACAGACAGACAGACAGACAGATAGATAGATAGATAGATAGATAGATAGATAGATAGATAGATAGATAGATAGATAGATAGATAGATAGATAGATAGATAGATAGATAGATAGATAGATAGATAGATAGATAGATAGATAGATAGATAGATAGATAGATAGATAGATAGATAGATAGATAGATAGATAGATAGATAGATAGATAGATAGATAGATAGATAGATAGATAGATAGATAGATAGATAGATAGATAGATAGATAGATAGATAGATAGATAGATAGATAGATAGATAGATAGATAGATAGATAGATAGATAGGTAGGTAGGTAGGTAGGTAGGTAGGTAGGTAGGTAGGTAGGTAGGTAGGTAGGTAGGTAGGTAAGTGGGTGGGTGGGTGGGTAGGTAGGTAGGTAGATAGATAGATAGATAGATAGATAGATAGATAGATAGATAGATAGATAGATAGATAGATAGATAGATAGATAGATAGATAGATAGATAGATAGATAGATAGATAGATAGATAGATAGATAGATAGATAGATAGATAGATAGATAGATAGATAGATAGATAGATAGATAGATAGATAGATAGATAGATAGATAGATAGATAGATAGATAGATAGATAGATAGATAGATAGATAGATAGATAGATAGATAGATAGATAGATAGATAGATAGATAGATAGATAGATAGATAGATAGATAGATAGATAGATAGATAGATAGATAGATTAGATAGATAGATAGATAGATAGATAGATAGATAGATAGATAGATAGATAGATAGATAGATAGATAGATAGATAGATAGATAGATAGATAGATAGATAGATAGATAGATAGATAGATAGATAGATAGATAGATAGATAGATAGATAGATAGATAGATAGATAGATAGATAGATAGATAGATAGATAGATAGATAGATAGATAGATAGATAGATAGATAGATAGATAGATAGATAGATAGATAGATAGATAGATAGATAGATAGATAGATAGATAGATAGATAGATAGATAGATAGATAGATAGATAGATAGATAGATAGATAGATAGATAGATAGATAGATAGATAGATAGATAGATAGATAGATAGATAGATAGATAGATAGATAGATAGATAGATAGATAGATAGATAGATAGATAGATAGATAGATAGATAGATAGATAGATAGATAGATAGATAGATAGATAGATAGATAGATAGATAGATAGATAAAGAGGAAGAGGGAAATGCAGGAATGTTAACCAGAAAGAGGTTCCGGTTCTCTACCCTGCACTGGGGAAGTGGAATTAAGGGACTAAAAGGAGGGAGAGGGAACACAACGCTGTCACAATTTTTCACTCAATCCAGTCGCTCTCAAGTAGGCAAAGAGTGCCTTGCATGCTTTGAGGGCAGTCGACTGCCCTCAAACCCACAGCAAAGGCAGATAGAATTAAATGAAATTACGAATGCGAAAGGAGTGAGGCGCAGTAGATTCAGACTCGGATCTAACAAGACGTCCTAAGTGAGACTCTTCTTTTCGCCCCCCCCCCCACTTCCCGAAGCTGTCCGAAACCATTGCTGCACTGTAAACATATTCCCGCATTTCCCACTCGTGTTACACCTTAGCAATCTGCGAACGCGCGCAAACTATTCTCTTTAAATATGCATAAACATTTTCGAAAGCAGCACTCTGTGAGGTGCTTGCCTAGTCATGTATGCTGTTCTTTAGGAGGCTGCGCATTTAAATGTATCTCTCATGAAGCAGAATCACTTGTTTAGACTGTGCGTGTAGGAAAAAGAAACATGTCAGATATTGTGAACTCAGCCGCTTGACATCTGCTCCGGCATATCAGGGCCCAGACTATTCGTGTTTCTGATGGGGGACGGTCGGCACGTCCGGATGAACGTTTTCGCTTTTTTTATTTCAAGCGCCATTACAAAGATAGCTCTCAGGTCCTTTCCGAAAAGCTGTGAGATAGTCTGCTTAGTTAGTGAAGCCTTGCCTGCTCCGGCGCCTTTCGGCGCATGTGACCCGCTTTCCTAAAGGCGCAAAAATGAGAGCGTTCGAGCATGAGCTTTTCTTCAAAATAGCTTCAAAATAGGGTTCCTCGCATATAATCGGTGTTTGTTTCTTCCTCTGTTTGCTTGTTTGTGCAAAGCCTGCTTTGTGGCAGGCGGCACATGCCGTTGCGTGGTGTTGTTTTTAGCAGGTTTTAAATTAAAAAAGGTTCTTTTTATCTTTTTTTCAGCACAGTAATAGTGCTCTTGGAGAACGTAAAAACAAAGACGAATCATTGTAACTAGTAAAGTGATTAACTAAATTCTAAGAGTTAACTTTTTAGTTATAACCGATAGACACCTGGTTGCAGTTAGAGATTTGCGTTCGCTCGTTAGTAAAAACCATGTCTGTTTTTCCATTTTAGAAAACGCGATTACCCTCGGCTCTGTGGTCCCCAAAATTTTGATTGTTTCGACTAGTTTCGTGCACTCAAGGGGTTGCTTTGCCTGCATGGTCTTCGAATGCGCATGCATTCTGCCACCATATAGTCAAAACTAGATTCAGCCACAGCAGCGAGGGTATTCGCGTTTTAGAAATTCTGAAATATGTAATGGCTATTACTAACGGACAGTAACAACGCTCTAACTGCAGTCAGGTGCCTATAGGTAATAATTAAAAATGTGATTATTCGATTTCAGTTGTTTGTTTACTAGATAGCATGACCCCCCCTGCTTTTTGACGTCCGCCAACACTGGTATTACAATGCTGCAATAAGCTTCCCTCTACCTCAAAACCCAATATTTAAAAAAATTACACCTTCTGAAAAGGACACCCGTTATATGCCTGGCGTTTAACAGAAGCTCGCCACTAATTTTTGAACGTGGCGTAACTTGTAAAAATATTCAACATAAATTCTAATAGTTAGTCTGCGTTTAGTGGGCAGCTTGGGGCTCCCTCACGGTTACGTCGATGGTTGCATAAGCCTTAAATTTGGCCTCAGACAATTGCTCATGCTGAACGCTGATGTGGACGAGATGGTCCTTCTGTCGGATGCCAGTCTTTGAGCTTGCTGGCCCAGGTGGAATAGCCGGGTTTGACACCGGCCGCGGCGGCGCCGTTTCGGTGGAGGCGAAACGCACAAAGTTCGTGTGGGGTGTATGATGTCAGTGCAAGTTAAAGATCCCCGGATGGTCTAAAATGTTGCGGAATGCTTCATGAAGCCGCCTCTTTCTCTCTTTCTTCTTTTACACTCACCCTCGTCCCTTCCTTATAGCGAGGTTGAGGCATGCACCGACAAGTAGGTGAATTATTGCGCTTTTCATTTCTAAAAAACAATTTTAAAACGAAAGTTGTATTAGCTGTACCACTGTCTCACTGATCGGTAGGCACCTGAACTTCGTCATGAGAGAAACTATGGTGGTAACGAAAGAAGAAAGGGTAAAAGAGGTGCAGCAGTTTAGGACCGGAGATTAACTCCGACCGCCCAGAGACATTGAACGCAGATTCACATTGCACTACACACAAGCGCCTTTTGCGTTCCACGTCCATAGAAACGCTGCCGCCGCGGCAGGAATTGCACCGGGCTTCAGCATAGTTCCACATCTCACAAAAACAACAATGTATAGTAAGAAGGAAAAACGAAAAAGGGACGCCTAACACAATGTATATATACATATTCATAAAGTACATATGGCGATTTTGTGATCAGCCAGTGACAGGATGGCTTCAGGTTATAAAAGAACGCTGATGTAGCAAGTTATGTATTCTCGAGAGCTGCTAGCGCGTCTCCGCCGCCTCTTTGAAGATTGAGACGAACCAAGGCATACTTTCAGGAAAGAAACGTATCGCTTCCATGCTACGCGGTAACCTAGTGCTCTCGTGCTGTGCCCAGTGAAGCTGATCTAATCGCGCTGCCAAGGGCTCGAAGTCCAGTCGCGGCCATATGTTTTTATTTCTGTCGGTGTTTGATAAGATTCAGACACACATAGGATTTTTCATGACCGCTAAAGAAATAGTGCTTTCTCACTAAAAATGCAGCCATTACACTTGCTCGGCGCACAACGCCATCCTTCTTGGCAAAACAAGTCGACGCGAAGCATTATCGCAGCGCGGCGTTCTTCCGATCAGCGACACTTTCAATTTTATGCATTGTCCTTACTCTCCATACCATCCTTACTGTCCATTGTTCATACGTCCTTAATGAATGTTTTTATCTTATGGCCATCATGGTTGATTGAGGTTGCGCTCTAGCGTATACAATTCATTTGCAATCTTTTATTAAACTTCATTACCAGAACTTTTTCTTTAATTCAAAGCAACTAGTCCCTGCTTACAACTATATATACTCTTGTAGGTTCGGAGTATATACCTAATCCTCGCATTTTCCTTCAATAAACCACAACACAAGAAAACGTGGCTGTCTTTTAACTGTGATTGAGAATTTTTTTTCGAATTGAATGAAATCTAGAAGCCGAAGCTAAGTTAAATTATACTGTAATGTTTAACATATTCAGCATTTTGCTTCGGAAGAACTGCAAAGAAAAATGGCCCCTGACGTCTAGAAGATCTGGACGAAAATCGTATTTCAAACTAAAGATGAGGCAGATACTCGAGATGTACCGATCAAAACGAACCGAATACATTCGCGAGACACGTTATTGTCAGCTTGATCCCAATAGCTTCAAAGCTATCGGGTGTGGTTGTTTCAGTTATTCCTATTCATCGGCGGAAGATCTCAAGGCAAATTATAACGATAACGAAGACGTCATTACCCCTCTCGCCATTGATGCAAGTACGTGCTTCTGCTATATTGTATAGTTAGAAGTGGTTTCACTAGTATAGTTATTTTTTGCTTCATAAATTCATGATTAGTGTAGAAATGATATGGGGATGCAAGATGCTAAGCGACTAGAGCTCCTCCTGTCATTTTCCGCTCTATCTGCTTCCACCAACCCTTAACTAACAATACATTTAACGTGCTAGAGTGTAGTAAAATCAGCTGTAGACCCCATTCGTTCCCCTAGTCTGTTTCTCTAACGCTGAGGCGGGAACAGACAAAAAGACGGTTGTTATGTCAGCACTTCTGAGAGAACTCGGCTATTCCCGTTTATTTGCTCTGCTTAGGCGCTGCAGGGGGCCTGCTTGCACATATTATGAACGCTCAAAATGTTTTAGTTCTCAGTTATGAGCATAATTATTTCACACAGCGCTATTATGAACAGAGCTTTAACTACCGTTGCGAAGATGACGTTCTTGGAAGGTAAATAGTTCAGAAATAATTTCCCATCGGCAGCATGCATGATATTCGCCAATTACTTGACATAAATGTTTCGTACACGGATGGGTAGAGGTGGTCGAAACTACATGTAACTACATCATAGAGCAGCTTGGATCACACTAAAGTTTCAGTTACTGTATAGGTGGACTGGGTTAGTTCGAAAAAACTACGGATTCGCCTCATGTCTATTTTAAATTCACGAAGTCCTATGAATGTGGAGCAAATTAAAGCGGTGAAGTTAAACTTGTCGGGTCTCCATTCCCGCTGACTGCGAAAAGCCTGCTATTGATAGCAGGGCATATAAATAACCTTGAAATTATCTTGTTTCAACTCTCGTGGAAGCCATCAGCTGTAATATTTTTCGGAAAATTGAAGTCATGCGTTACAATTCTCAATTTGTATTTTTTTCTTTTTTAGCGTTTAAGTACACTTACAGCAAGTGAACTTCAAGGTCTGCTTGAGTACTACAAGGACCAAAAAGATACAATTTCCCTAACACCACCGAGAGTGCATAGAGAAGCAGTCATATGGGGTCTGCTCGTCTATGGAATAACTAAAACTGCGCAGAGGTCCCTTATTCGACAAGTAATGTATTGCTTTCTTGTTTTCTTATTTTTACCCTCTCTCAGCTTCTACTATGGTTGTTTGCTCGCAGCCTGTGTTCTGAATATTCGGCGTACCCCATTCTTGCCCTCTTATGTAACAATTCTGTCATGCATTGTATCCGACTGGAATGTTTTGAAAATCGCTTCTGGCTTTACAGATAAATATCGGGCTGCGAAAATTATCATATAGCTAGTGTTTTGATATGTTATTTGTGCATTTTATTCGTCGGGTCATGTACTGATGCCTCGCGTGTGTTTGCATGAAGACCTTTAGGGAGCTGCTTGGTATATGGCACTGCAGGAAATCTGCAACAAGGTTGTCGTGTAGCACAGAATGTAAAAAATATTTTCTAGGGTGTCGAACTCAAATATATAAAAAACAAATGCAACAGCGTGAAGAACGGCAGGCTCTTAAGCTGCGACTCATGGAGAGTTTTCTTTGAAATTTTCGCAGCTAACTCAGCGGCCCATCTTGAAAAAAGGTCAAAGAACACTCAAGAGCACCACTGGTTATACGATGCTCCTTTACTCAACGTGCTCTGACGAAGGGATAACTAACGGATACGCACTTAGGTTTTGTGCTACTATACTTTTATAATAAGGCATACTGATCGAGAAAGCCGGCATCGATGTAGGTGGCGATCAAAGGTTCCCAATAAACCACTATCGCGGTTCCGAATTTCAGAAAAGCTGACTTTGCAGTTTATGTGGCACTATCACCTTCATATTAAACGTTACCAAGGCCGTTGGAACGAGAACAAACGAGGAAGTATCAATTGAGGGAGATAAACTGGGTAGTTCCGGCCGTTGTTCCTTGCATGCCCCACTCGTAAACGTTTTGCACTCGTACTGCATCTTTATGTGGCTGTAGCATGAATAAAGAGGTCATCATCATCATAATCATTATAATCATCATCAGCAGCAGCAGCAGCAGCAACAGCACCACCAGCATCATCATCATCATCATTATCATCATCATCAGGCTTTCAACACCCACTGCAGGGCAAGGGCCTCTCCCATGTCTTTGTTATTAACCCTGTCCTTTGTCAGCTACGCGCACAATATTCTTGTAAACTTTCTAATCTCTTCCGCCCACCTAACGTTCTGCCGCCCGCTGCTCCGCTTGCATGCTCTTGGAATCCATTCCGCTATCTTTAAGGAGCAGCGGTTGTCTTGCTTATGCATCACATGCCCGGTCCAAGCCCATTTCTTCTTCTTAATTTCGACAAGGATGTAATATACACGCGTTTGTTCCCTCACCCACTCTGCCGGCTTCCCGTCTCTTAACGTTACACCTAACATTTTTCTTTCCATTGCCAGCTGCGTTGTCTTTAACTTAAGTTGAACCTTTTTCTTTAGCTGCCATGTTTCTGCCCTGTAGGTGAGTATGGGTAAGATAAAGCTGTTGTACACTTTTCTCTTCAGGGACATCGATAAATTGCCAATAATGATCTGAGAGAACCTGCCATGTGTGGTCCACCCCATTCATATCCGTCTAGTTATTTCCCTCTCATGATCTCGATTGGCTGCCGCTATCAGCCCTAAATAGACGTATTCTATTATCAATTCCAGCATCTCGCTGCCAATTGTGAGCGCTGTTCCTTTGCTAGACTATTGAACACGACTTTGGTTTTCTGCATGCTAATTTTTAGACCAACCGTTCTGTTCTGCCTAACTGTTTAATCATGATTTGCAGCTCACGTCCTCAGTGACTCAGCAAGGCAATTTCATCAGCGAATCGCAGATTATTTAGGTATTCTCTATTCACTCATATCCCAATCGTCATCATCATCAGCCCTACTGCACCCACTGCAGGGCAAAGGCCTCTTCCATGTCTCTCCAATCAACCCTGTTCTTTGCCAGCTGCATCCACCCTTTGCCTGCAAACTTCTTAATCTCATCCGCCCACCTAAGCTTCTGCTGCCCCCTGCTGCGCTTACTATCTCTTGGAATCCACTCCGTTACCCTTAAGGACTGACGGTTACCTTGCCTTCGCATTACATGCCGTGCTCAAGCCGATTCGTTCCTCTTGATTTTGACTAGGATGTCAATAACCCGCGTTTGTTCCCTCACCCACTCTGCCCGCTTCCAGTCTCTTAACGTTACACCTATCATTTTTCTTTCCATGGATCGCTGTGCTATCCTTAACTTAAGCTGAACTCCTTTCGTTAGCCTCCACGTTTCTGCCCCGCAGGTGAGTACCGGTAAGATACACAGTAATATACGAGCAGCTGTATCTTACTCGTATCCCCGACTGTTCCCAATTCAGTCTTCGGAATACCCCCTGTAAACAGGCGGTAAATAGCATTGGCGAGATCGTGTCTCCTTGCCTGGCGCCCTTCGTTATTGGAGTGTTTTTGCTTAGTTTATGGAGGAATGTCGTAACTGTTGAGTTTTTATATATATTTACCAGTCTTTTGACATAAGGCTTTTCTACACCCTGATTCCGTAATTCATGTGTGACTCTTGAGGTTTACACTGAGTCAAATGCTTTCTCCTAGGCTATATATAGGGGTGTGTTATATGCTGCGCATTTCACTATCACCTCATTAGTAGTGCGAATATGATATATTGTGGATTATCTTTCGCGAAAGCCTGCTTGATCATTTGTTTGATTAAAGTCTAAGGTTTCCCTGACTCTATTAGCCATTACCTTAGTAAATAACTTGTAGGCAACGGACAGTAAGCTGATCGTCTGTAATACTAAAGCGGTAGGTAGCGTCTTCTAGATGGAGGGCACCAGGTGGGTTTGGCGCTTAAAGAAGACTGAGTGGAGCAGAAAATGTGTTATCTACAACACCAACGGCAACCTTTTTGTTGGCAGGGACGACCGCATCATCTCGATCGCTTGCTATGCTAAGGTGGAAAAAAGTGGGCACGGATGCAGGTTGTCACTGAGTTATGGAGCCAGAGCAGAGACGGAGACTGATTACGCTAAGCTTGAAAAAGAGGCTCATTAATGCGATATATAAAGCCGCGCAGGCATACTTCACAACTCTATAACTTCAACAACGCAAAGCAGCGAGCGAAGTGGTTTCCTGAGGAGCCAAGGGTACTAGCTAAAACAATTACATAGGGCCGATGACACCACGTAACACCCGTCCTAGTCTAGCTGAAATGTATTTGATGCTAATTGCGCTCAACAGAGATAAGGCCGCAATTTCTTTGTGTTGACGGTGTAGATGAGTACCTTTAAATGCTAGCCATTTTTTTTAAAAGGCGACCAAGTAATGCGTTTACCAGATAGGGACTTCAACCACAACAGGACTAGAACTTTACGCACGCCAGAACTACCCGTCTAGATATGACAGAAACGTCTATTCATTGATAAAGAACATAAATAAACGTAAATTTAGCACTCAGTCAATAACACTACACAATGAATGTCCGCATTCTCACTCATCTTACCCGAGCGCCCATGGATCGCCGTCTGAGGGCGGTAAGCAGGTCTTGCAGCAGTAAGCAGATTCAGAGTGCTCTTTAACTTCAAAGTCGGGCAGAAAATTTGACGCGCACAGCAGCACAGAATCCTTAGTATGTAGATACTGCAAGCTCCGACCACATACGTTTGGGAAGGCTGGACGCGAGTCCTCTGCCAATACTAAACACGCATAACCATAGAGCATTTAAATAAAACAAAAGAGCTGGAGTTGATTCTTAACCTCCACCTAGAAGGAATGATGTGATAACTTTTATGTGTTATTGCTTATTTACCTGGAAATTACTGTTCTCTTCTTTGCATTCACAGGTCGCCGGGAATCCTCATATTACTCCTGGCGCAATGCTTTTGCGGTTAAGCGATACTCCAGTGCCCCTAAAGGTGGTGGTTTCAAACACAGCACCCTGTGGGGATCAAGCGTCCCAAGTCCCTCTTCCCGAGCAAACTCTCGCGACTAGTCATTTATTCAACTGTCTCCTTCCACGGTGGGCAGTTCAATCAAAATCGGTGGGCAGGCGGCTATAACATCGCAAGGTCAGTGACATAGGTGGCAGTTGGGCCATCTGCTTCTCTGGAGGGTTGTCCCTCACGCTGCCGTCACCGCCACCGACGATGAGGACACTGGGTTCTCATTTAAATGCCACCCTAGGGACCTAATGTTAAACCGGCTTAATTCTAGCTTGTAAGGCCCTAAATTAATATGTCAAGGAGCTGCAGCGCTAACACATGTGCTGGGACATGAAAAAAAAGAGTAGTCAGGCACGCCCAGAATAGAAGGTTCAAGGCAATGCCGCCGCTCATAGCGTCTCAAAACGCCTTTATTAAATGTGGGTACGCTCTTCCCAGAGATTTATGGACACGTCGGTTTGCGCGTACGCACACAGCCAGTAGTCCCGCCGGCTGTTCTCACCGAGTTATGCGTGCCTGTGTATGCACATCATCTGCACGCGCCACGTCATAGTCTAGTAACCACGAACTTCTCCCGGCCAAGGCGAGTGCAATGAACCGCCCTCCATTCGCTTGGCTTCCCTCAGCTACCCAGCGTAGCGTCCTTCTACGAGCAGAATCTATTCCTTTAATTCATTTTCCTGCAGGCGCGCTTATATGTTCATGGCGTGTCGATCCGCTCAGTAGGCTACTTTTCTTCAAACACGCGCCCCATAGACAGCTTCTTCGAGTGGCTCATCTTGGCTTAACCCAGCTCAACACTTTACGACGATCTCGAGGCGGAGGTCATTCTTTTTTATCGTAGTCCACTGTCACGTTCACCGCCTTTCTTCTTATACTACGGCATTGTACTTACGCTCTTTCTTGTGTGGAGTCGATATCAGCGTGAATGCGTTCTACCAGCCCTTCCGTCGTTCACGAGCTGGCCTCTGGGTGTTGTGAGAGAGAAGCACCGGACTGGACGCACTCCCTCGACTTGTCACTGCACCTGTACGTCTTTCGTTGTGCGAATCGCTTGCACACCATGGCTGGCCGAGTAAGTGTATTTCTGCGCCTCCACCTCCTTACACTATCATGCCCTATGCGACGCAACATTACCGGTTCGTACCCTGGAGGTACTGGCCAATCTTGTAGCCTTTGCTGTCCGCTTACCTCTTCAAGCATCAACCAGACGGCAACTACAGGCACCAACGTTGCCATCGCCAGCACGTAGTGCATAGAGGCATGACTGCCAACGTAAACAAGCCAAAGCGCCGTGGTTTCCTTCTACTGCACCTGCCTCTTGCGTTCCATTTTCGGAACTGCTTTCCGCCTAACGCACAGCTTCGTCTCCGCCACGGGATCTCCGCAATTTTATTCGCTTTCTTTCAGTTATGTTCCGAGCAAACACACTGCCTATGATACGACTGAGCTTCAGCCCTGTAAGATGCACTGGAGATAAAAATATCTCTAGCAAGCTTGGCTGATCCATTCGGATCAGTCTTTGACTTATCCCGCATACTTACGCCGCATACGAAGCAGTTTCAGCATACCGAATACCTACAGGCGATACAGCCCGCACAAGCACCTCACATCTTTCGTGCGCGTGCAGCGTCATAACACTTCTAGTCTCGACTTCGTTTCCAACATAACGACGACTTCTTGCTCCTCAGCTCGCGCACCAGCCGTCGCGCCTCGTAAGCCGCAGCGTTTTCCGAAGCTGTGGCCTCCGTAATAGCGCCCTTGATGAGATGTTGCACGCCCATCCTAGTACTAACTCAAAACGGACTTTCTTGGGTTGCGTACATTGCTTTATGGCTATGGTTTTCTAGTTCTTCCCGTTCGATTAGGCTCAGTTTTTGGTTCATTTCTCTTTTCTATCTGTTGTGTGAGTGGGAGCTCGATAGTGTGACAATATGCGGCTGCAAAAGAAAACGAGGTGGCAGGCGCGTCCACAGTAGATTTTGCGTGGCACTTGGGCAGAGCTGACGTGTCAGATGGCTGACGACGTTCACAGAGTCCCAAGCCTCTACGCTAAAGATGGGGACGTACTTTCTCACATTGTTAGCTGGAGTTCAGGGTGAGACTCGAGAGAGAAGAGATCACGCGTTATGTCACCCCCCTAAAACCTTCCGTTGGCAGCCCATTGTCCCAGGTTTAGTGGGGCTAATTGAGATGCTAGGCAACGAGTGGAGAACGGAAGGCGCAACTTGAAGATTTCCAGACCACCTGAACCCTAGTAAGTTAATCGAAATCTTTCCAACATCGTCATCCTGGAAGAGTTGAAACAACAAAATGTGTGCATACTTCTCCTGGTAGCTATTTTTTTATGTGCAAGTAACAGACGCCACGATGATGTGCAGGCAATGTCAAAAATGTAATGCCCAAGAAATTTGCTCTGGTTACGGCAGCGTGATTTGTTTTGCATCGTCAGGAGTTAAAATCACTCGAAGCTTAGTGGAGCACTCGTCTTCGCCGCTGTGTGGCTCTGGATGCCTAGGCGTGCTAGAGACTCTAGCTTTACTACAGCGCTTACAAAGCAAACTGCTTATCGTTTGTAGTTTTAACGCTGCTTTACATGGGCCATCTACAGGAAATGAGGATACTGCAAAATGTTTCAGCTGCGTATAATCGCGGCCGAGAAATCAAGTGTCCACTGTAATGTGTCTGTCTTTCATGTTATGTCGTGTTTTGTTGTGAAAAAAAAAACGGCTGTATTTTTGGTTCATTTCATTACAAGCAAAATTTTGCACATTTTTTTGAAGTACTGTATATGAAGAATGCATGAAATACCGGCATGAAATACCGGAAATTGCGCCACATTACCTCAAGTATGCCTTCATTGGAACCAAAAACCAGTAGCAATAAGCTGGAGTGGTCGCCGCACTTACAAAATAGCGTTTTGTTCTCTGCAGTACTAGGTGAATTAATGAAAAAACGCTCTTCTTTGACATAAATAAAGGGTAATAACCGTTGAGGCAATTTTAGTGCATCTCTTAATCTACGCATCCATTCAGCATTCTGCACAACAAAGGAAAAATGATTAACAAATATCGTGCGTTCCGTTAGACAAAAATACGCAAGAACGTTATTTTTCAAGGAAGGTCTTTTATCTGCGCACGCGGACACAGCGTCCGATTATCGTTTGCGCAATAGAGTTCACAACTCCCCAACGGAAATGACACAATATACGCTCAGTTTGTTCGATCAGCGTACAAAGTTTTCTCGTGCTTGTATCATGCCCGCTGTTCAGTGCATTCTTGCGCAAAACGTTGCTGATGATCGGATTCAAAGAGGCCTGCACATACAAAGTACAATCGTTATTTTTTTGCTACAGAAAAAGTAATGAGTACACAAAAGTGTGATGACCTGCGAAGTCATTTCTTTCAGTGACGGCTGATTTTGTAAGCAAATCTGCTCTATGCTCTCCTGGAAAATATTGTATTTGTCCTAGGAGCATCTGTAAATTTTCTACCAACGTAAAAATCATGTTTCAAGATAGCTCTCACATCCAGCTTTGGGACAAGCATTGCCTGTGTGGTGGGATAAATTGTGGATAGAGATGGTGCCAGCCGAAAACTTAACTGAATGTAAAATATTCACAAAACTCAATATTCGAGGTACCAACATATTTCCGGTTTATTTATTATGCGTGAGAATGTGTATAGCTCTCGGTAGAAGCAAGTCAACTTTTTTTATTGACCGAAAATAATTTTTGCTTGATTTACATACATATTTCTTTCACTTTTCACAGGTTTTAACATTCGTACTGAAGAAACAGAGAGATTACGGCTGCTATACAACAGTTGGATGTTTTTACCCTAAATATCGAATGGCCCTGGACCTGGGTGGACCAATAACACCCGAAGAAGCTCGTGTGAAATTTTATTATCACACAAACAGCAGCTCCGCTGGAAAAGAAATCAACCTTACGAATTGGGCAAATGTCACTGGACATATTCATAAGCCTGGCAAGCGTATAACTGTTATAATCCATGGATTCAAAGAAAGCAGCCAGACCATACAGGTTGTTAAACTCAAGGACGCTCTCTTGAAAAACGTGAGGCAGATTTCTTATTTACAAAGATATGCATGAAATATACAAACACACTTATAAACATTATAGCTGGTGTTTCACCTAACATATTCTTCAATTTAAAAATAATGGGACTTTGAATTTTAAAAGCTCTTTTTTCTGTTTTCGGCATATCATTGTGAATGGTATTGCGCATCCCAATACGTTTAAGACGTGATAATTAGTAGGCTGGTTAACACTAATATTGTGTAGCTCAGTGTTTACCTTGTACTCTTCATCTCATTAATTGAGAGGCGTATAGCCCATCGTAAGGAATGCCCATATCAGTTTTTAGAACTTAGAAAACGCTGTTAACCTTAGCGCTGTGACCAAACAAATTTTGTCTACAGCGCGTCATAAATAATGCTCTATTATAGCTTGCAGGTAACGCAACCATTTCGGCACACGTAAATGGAAACAAACCCCATGCTCATTGGTTCCCATGGCTGATAGCTTCCGTAATATATACAGGCACGGACAGATGTAAACGGAGGGCGCCGCACAGCAAACAACTGCGCGTCAGCGCCTCTTAGCCAAACCAGACGGAAGCTCAAAATCGCGACGCGCATATGCAGGCCCCCTACCGGCGCAACCCTCTCATTGCTCCGCTTGCATCGCATACGGTCGGCGTCAGGGTCGCGCTGATGTAGATTATGGTCGGATGGTTGCGCCCGTTTTAGCGAGCGAGCATCTCGGAACGCACTGACCGCTGCCTTGATGCCTCAAATCCCGCGGGGCGACGCTACCATTATGCCGTTTCATCTGAGACAGCTGTAGCCGCGTTTCCATTGCAAACAGCGCGCGTCCTTCGATCTTTAGTTGCCTCTGCGATTCATTTCCGTCTGTCTATCGACCAAATATACTCAAAACTCGATCCACCACCGCAGTTTCGGGTTCTTTTAATACAGTTACTGTTAATTCTCGGCTTGCTGCTACGAGGAATCGATGGAGTGGCAAAGCATGCGCCCTGTGTGTGTGTCCTGCAGCACATTGCTCCTGCATTGGAACCTAGCCTAGGAAGTCAGCTTAAAATAAGACGAAACCGCCGCTCTTGGCGCTTTTCGCAACGCGATCTAGCGTAGCAAAGATAGTGATTGCTTCCAAACGTGCTGGATGTAGCTGCTGTGTTTCCACGCCTTTATTCTCAGAGACCAATGTCTATATGTAACCGGTAGCAATGAAGTAATACAGCTCGCACAAAAGAGTTAGGATCGTTTGCCGGTGTCTATAGTGGCTCACTCTCTCATAGTGGGCACCCACGGGTACTTTTATGCCGGATTTCGCACGCGGGGCACGCAACAGTGAAGCACCGCTGCCGCGGCATTCAGGTGGGTGAGACAGCAGGTGCTTGTAGACATCCTAAGATCCGAAGGAGGTGCATGCAAGGTGATTACCATGAGCTCGGCTGCGCACACATGACAGCGCGATACGCAGCGCACTGTCGCAGTGGCGATAAGAGCAGGTTCCAGTATAGGGACAGTTTGCTTCGGGGGAGACAGGCAGGGTGCATGCACTTGTGTTGGGTCGGCCTCAGGCAGGGATAAGGCGGACCATCAGTGATAGCTGTAGAAAATTAACACAAAACTGTGGAAGTACGCCGAGTGCTTCGAGCATGTTTGGTTGCGAGCGAGACGCAGAAGAGTTTTAGCGGCAGCAAAAGTTCAAAACACGCGGGGTTTTGCGGTGCAAACGCGCCTCAGCTGTCTCACACGAAGCGGCTTAATGGTAGAGCCATCCCCGCGCAATTTGAATTATCAAGACAGCGGCCTGTGTATTCCGAAATGGTCACTAGCTACACAGAGAGCGACCGTCTGATCATGATCATCATCAGCACGACATAGACGCCGGACGAAAGCGAGACAAGCTGAGCATAGAGAGGGGTGCGCCGGAAGGGGGCCTGCACATGCTCGTGGCGATTTCGAGCTTTCGTCTGGTTCGGCTAGGCAGCGCTGACACGCACTTCTCTCTTGTGCGGCGAGCTCCATTGACTTCTGTTCGCGCTTGTACGTCATAATCAGCCCCCTATTTACCTCCCCTTGTCTGCTCAATACGTTAACGATAGCAAAAGAGGGTTTTTACAAATCTTCCGCCATCATCGGTCAATGACGTTCCTCGGAGCACTGGCGGTATTACAGGACGTACAACGTCCGCCGTAATGGGCGAGAGGGGGATTGGTGAATGCTGTAAAGGTTTGATTATATGCAACATAAACACGCCCTAAAGCGGAATATCGGACAGTTGTCGCCGTAGCTTAGTTGGTAGAGCCGTTATCTGCAGTTTACAAGCCTTTAAAACACCAGTCAGAGTGTATACCACTGGAGCCTTCAAGAAGACCGGACCCCAGCTGAAACGTCGATGATAAATGCGACTGTGCGAAGTGCGTACTTGGTTTGAAACCTTTTCTCTGCGAAAACATCGGCACCTATTTTCGTAACTCTCTCTCTCTGTATATTTGTTAGTGTTCGGTTTAATGGCGCATAAGCATCTAAGCCTATCATGCGCCAAGCTCAATCTCTTTGTGTATATTTGTGTATATATATATATATATATATATATATATATATATATATATATATATATATATATATATATATATAAGGCGCCTATGAAGGTGAAGAATAAGAAGTGCTCGTCCAGGACTCCGCCGCTGCTGACTCCCGGCCGCTAACTCCAACGTGACACCTAGTGCAGGTGCTGGGTTCGTCTTTAATGCACCATACGCCCCCTTCAACCCGCAGTGCAAGCCCTGGACAAATACCTAAGGTACACACACCAGCCCACCAGGGCAGTCGCCCATTGCAAGGCCTACCTCCCGAATTTGGCGTTCTCCCTGCTTCTAATCCACCACGAAGGGCTCCCACAATGAATCCTCCACTCCAGCTACAGTTCCGCTGGTCCTGCTCCACCACCAGCGAGAGCCACTGCATTTCCACGGCCAAACCCACGAGGACGCCAAAGACTTGCTGTACCAGTACGACCAGGTGGCCATCTACAATGGCTGGGGCGCTGACTGCAAGATGCGTGATGTTTATTTCGCCCTCGAAGACTACGTGAGGACATGGTTTATCAACAACGAATCTGACCTTCAAACGTGAAATACCTTCAAAACCAAGTTTCTCCAAGATTTAAAGGCCAGCACGTTACGCAAGGAGAAGGCTGACATGCTTTTGTGGGCCCGACATCAACTCCCCAAGGAGAGTTGGGTGGTGTACGTCGAAGAAATAAAGCGACTCTTCCCACGTGCGAACCCAAGCATGTCGGAGGAGAGGAAGGTCAGCTTCCTGATGAAAGAGGTTAAGGAGCAGTTGTTCGCTGGCCTGGTTCAAAGTCCTTCAGCGACTGTAACTGACTTCGTAAAGGAGGCGAGCTCCATCGAAAAGTCTCTTTACATGAGCACCCGACAGTACGACCGCACAACAGCACCGATGCACACCACCATTGTGGAGGAAGTCACGATGAACTCGGTAGAACCTCTACGTGCGACTATTCTATGTAGTCGAGAGTTTTACGGCATACCGTCTGTCAGGAATAATTGTGATGCAGATTGCTAGTCACTGGCCAAAGTCAAAAGATGAAAAGGCGTTTCGAGAGCACTACGGCTCCCTTGTTCACTATCAAGCAATCGGCGCACGGATACATTCTATCCATCGTGCGAGAAGAACTGGCGAAGCCCTTTCCAGCTAAGCTGCAGCGTCAGGTTGCCACACTTGCTGATGTTGTTTGCGAGGATGTGCAACAGGCTTTAAGCACGAGCACACCACTACCTCTCCCAGACTCGGTACAGCCGCAGCACCCTGATCTCAGCTATGCCGCGGTCACACGTCGTTTCATTCCGTCCCAGCAGAAACCACGTTATGACGCACCTTCCTTCGCCGCTATATGAAGTCAACCTCTTCAGCCGAATTCTCCACAGTGCCTAGGACGACGCAGAACGAATATCTGGAGAGCGCCCGACAATCAGCCGCTGTGCTGCCAATGCGGTGAGGCTGGACATGTTTCGTGCCGCTGCCCATACAGGGAGATGGGCCTTCGAGGATTCCCCGTCGGCTGTTCCCGTCAGACGTGTGGAAAATTACCGCAGGAGATCGCGGACTACATCTCGCAAGCGGACTCAGTACAGCGCCGCTTCTCTCAATCACCATCTCTGTATCGCTACAGTTCCCTAGGACAAGACCAGTCTCGGAGTCCCCGTAGGGGAAGCTAGGTGCAACAGCCTCTGGAGGTGCGGCTGCTCAACGACAAAATGTGCAATATTCTCCATGGCCGCAAGACTCTTCACACACAACACCGAATTCCCTTGCCCTACCGACGTCTCATCAGCCAAAGTGCCTTTAAACAAGCCGATGTCCTCACGTACCTCTCAGTGGCCACGACGCCTTTTCTCGATGCTGGACTTCTTCGACGCACTGCAGCCGAAACCGACTACCTCGACATCCCCAGAGTAAGACGCTAGCAACAGCCGACTTAAAGATTTCTGTCAACGGCGCCAAGGTAACCGCGCTGGTGGATACTGGCGCCCATTATTCTGTGCTTAGTGGAAAATTTGCTGCGGCACTAAGAAAGGACACAATCGCTTGGGACGGCCCACAGATGCGTACTGCTGGGGACCATTTGATCACACCAACGGGAACATGCACGTCGCGGGTAACCGTGCAAGGCCAAACAATCCTAGCAACGTTCGTAGTGCTAGCCGAGTGCTTCCGGGACGTCATACACGGCATGGCCTTTCTGACTGAAAACGGTGCCGTGAGTGATCTGCAATTGCAGTCCGTCAAGTTCTCGACGAAGAAGGTCATATCCGTCGATAGTGTTCTCCCAGCGGCGCTGCAAATTCTAGACGAACATGTGACCACTCCTCCACGTTTCAGTGTAATGGTAACCGTCTGCTCAAAGAACATACGGAAAATTGAGGGTGTTGTGGAAAGCAAGGAGCTGTTGCATCTGGACAGAGGAGTTACCCTAGCCATGGCGGTTGTCTTCGTCGAAGGCAGCACGGTTGACGTTGTTCTCACAAATTTCAACAACGAACACAAGCACCTTAACAAGGGAACGAATGTGGCGTATATTAACGCTCTTAGTGAAACTAGGTGTGTGCACAGTTTAACGACTGCTCCAACAACTGAGCCTGATAGACCTGCTGGTGTACAGTACGATATTAACCAAACCGTGCCGCTCGAGCAGCGAGACAAAGTGTGGGAACTGCTCAATAACTACCGTGGTGCCTTCGCGTCTGGCGGGCGCATATTGCGAAACATCGCTTACTGATGAATATGTTCCACCACTCCGCCAGTCAGCTTACGGAATGTCCACTAAAGACCCTGAGGCTATCAGCATACAAGAGAAAGAAATGCATGCCAACGACGTTATTCGCCCTTCTAGGAGCACGTGGGCGGCACCTGTCGTGCTTGTGAAGAATAAGGACGGCACCTTACGATTCCGTGTTGACTACCGTCGGCTAAACAACATCAATAAAAAGGATGTGTAATGTAATTGGTACCCAGAATTGACGACGCTTTGGATCGCTTGTGCAACAGCAGATATTTCTCCTTCATGAACCATAAGTCTGGTTATTGGCAAATTGAAGTAGACGGGAGGGACTGCGAAACACGGCATTCCCATCTAGAGGGCCTGTACGAGTTTCAGGTGATGTCATTTGGTCTTTGTTCGGCACCCGCGACATTCCTAAGGCTCCTGGATGCAGTTCTTGCAGATTTGAAGTGGCAAAATTGTCTGGTTTACCTTGACGACGTCACCTTTTTGCCCCGTCTTTCGAGGAGCACCTGCGTCGCCTCTAGGACATCTTGCAGGCCATAACGTCGTCAGGCCTTACTCTAAAAGCCGAAAAATGCCAGTTTGCATACGAAGAGTTAAACGTTTTTAGGCCATGTCGTGAACTTCGAAGGAGTCCTTCCGGGTTTCGAGAAAACATCCGCCACTGACAATTTTCTACCGCCGTGTGACCAGAAGGAAGTTCGCCGATTCCTCGGACTATGCGCATTTTACCGCCGCTTCGTGGAGCATTTCTCTAAAATTGCCTCACCCCCTACTGTTCTCAGAAAGGCGCACGTACCGTTAAAGTGGGAACCACCACGGCAGATGGCGTTTCAAGAGCTTCAATGCCTCCTGCAGTCACCCCTGTGCTGGCACACTTTGATGAGTTTGCAGGCACAAAGGTCCACACCGATGCAAGCAACGTTGGTTTGGGCGCTGTCCTAGTTCAAGTTCGGCGGAACCAACCACGTGTCAACGCCTATGCGAGCCGCACACTGTCGAAGACAGAAGCCAACTACCCTGGTTCTAAAAAAAGAATGCCTTCGAAGTTCAGTTTCAAAGTTGAGACCATACCTTTATGGCTGCTCTTTCAAAGTATTGACTGATCATCACGCATTATGCTGGCTGACCAACCTCAAGGATACCTCCGGGCGCCTCGCACGATGGAACCTTCGACTCCAAAAGTTCGATATCACCGTCATTTACAAATCCGGTCAGACACACGCAGACGCCGACTGCAGTGGTCTGGGCGTCCGCTTCGGCTGCGGGAAATGGTTGGTTCGAAACACACCGCCGCACACCCAACGGTAAAAAATAGGTACAAGCCACCCCCGGCCCGGCGCGCGGCTTTTTCAGGGGTGTGTGCTTGGAGGAGGCTTGGAAGGAGCAAACCGAGTTTCGAACAACTCAACATGCAAAGGTGGTTCGTGTTTCACTCCCCAGTGAAGAGTTCGACTCATGACTCGCACGCTCTAACCAGCGCCAGGTTCAAACAGTATGGTCCTTCATCAGAAGCGATTCACAGTAGTTTAGTTCAGTTAGTTTATGGGGTTTAACGTCCCAAAGCGACTCAGGCTATGAGAGACGCCGTAGTGAAGGGCTCCGGAAATTTCGACCAACTGGGGTTCTTTAACGTGCACTGAGATCGCACAATACACGGACCTCTAGAATTTCGCCCCCATCGAAATTCGACCGCCGCGGCCGGGATCGAACCCGCGTCTTTCGGGCCAGCAGCTGAGCGCCATAACCACTCAGCCACCGCGGCGGCTGATTCAGAGTATCACTACGGTCATGGGCTCGTCCGGCTTTTCGACTGCCCGACTTTGTGAGAAAAAATCTTTGTGAGTCCTCATAAATACAACAAATACCAATGATTTCACCGAGCATCAACGCGCCGAACCCGACCTCCGCGACATCATTCATTATCTCGAAAGTGCCAGCAGGAGAGTTCCTAAAGCCTTCAGGCGAACTTTGTCGTCTCTCTGCATACGAAACGGTGTTTTCTTCAAGAGGAATTAAGCCGCCAACTTAAGGCAATACACACTGGTCGTCCCTGTGAACCTACTTGACGAAATTCTTCACGCCTGCCATGACGAACCAACTTCCGGCCATCTTGATGTTACTAGAACACAAGCCCGAATTCGAGACAAGTACTACTGGCCTCGACTGGGTCCTGACGTTGCGCATTACGTCCGCACTTGCCAGGATTGCCAGCGCCGCAAAGTGCCACCCGTGAAGCCAGCCGAATTCCTCAATTCCATTGGGCCGCCTTCGCATGCGTTTGAGCAAGTCTTCATGATCTTGGTCGGGCCCTTTCCTACATCAGACTGCGGAAAAAATGGATAATACTAGCCACTCATTATCTCTCACGTTATGGGGAGAGAGCATCTCTTTAACGTAGCACCGCCATCGAAGTAGCCCAGTTTTTCGTTCATCAAATTGTCTTACATTATGGTACTCCAGAAATTTTGATTACGGACAAAGGGGTCGCCATTTCGTCTGAGCTCATGCATGATATTCTAACCTTCAGTCACACCAGTCACCGTAAGACGACTTCTTATCATCCCCAAACTAACAGATTCACGAAACGTCTAAACAAGAAGCTTGCGGACATGCTTTCAATGTACGTGGACGTGGAACATAAAACCTGGGACGATGTCTTACCCTAGGTAGCGTTCGCATACAATACAAAACAGGAAACAACCAACATGACACCATTTGGCCTAGTTTATGGACGTTAGGTGACGACAACACTCGATGCTATGCTGCCTCATGTCGACGATCATCGAAATGACGACGTTGCATATTTCTTAAAACGCGCCGAAGTCGCCCGCCAAATCGCACGGGTTTGCATTCAGGACCAACAGGGCCAGGACGCGCAACGCTACAACCTAAGGAGGCGGCATGTGGAATACCACCCAGGTGGCCTTGTAAGGGTTTAGTCTCCAATCCAACGACGCGGACTGAGTGAAAAGCTCTTGCGCCGCTACTTCGGTCCTTAGCGAATAGTGCGACGCCTTGGAGCCCTGAATTATGAAGTAGTCGCTAATGAGACTCAACAACATCGACGCCACCACCGGCCCGAGGTGGTCCACGTGGTTCGCCTGAAGCCCTACTACGCAAGGACTCCACCCTAGCTCTTCTCGAGACCCCCTGCTTTCTTTTCAGCATCGGGTCGATGCTTTCGAAGGAGGGGATGTCACGTTGGCGTTAAGGGGCCGAGATGTAACTTTGGAGTTAAGCGGCCGAGAGCCAGCAGCGGCGTAGCGCTGGCCGAGCGCTGCTGCTTCTTCTTGATTGGCGCGTTCGTCTGCAGGAGCGCTGACGCCATTATATATATATAAAGGGAAATGTGTAAGAGAAGTACGCGCGCACTTCTACAGACACTGCAGTCCTGAAGGAGACCGCACCGCGGTTGAAACGTTGACAAATAACTGTCTCTCTGTACAAGTGCCTACTTCTCTCAAGCATATATATTTATATATATATATATATATATATTGCACGATTCGGTCCCCCATCGAAACGTCAAGGCAAGTAAGGTGGTACAGTGTTCATTCACCACATCTATTGTCTTTCAAGTGTTTGCCAATTCAATTGAATTGGCTGTTCAGGGAAAGGAAATGGCGCAGTATCTGTCTCACGATCGGCGGACACCTGAACCGCTCCGTAATAGAAGGAATAAAGGAGGAACTGAGAGAAGAAAGGAAGACAGATGCCGTAGCTGAGGGCTCTAGAATAATTTCGACTACCTGAGGATCTTTAACGCGCACTGAGATCACACAGCACCCAGGTGTCTTTGCGTTTCGTCTCCATCGGAACACAGCCGCCGCGCTCGGGTTCGAGCCAGGGTACCACTAACCGCCTTCTGTGTCTTATATGCATCTATACTACTTTGCGTTAGTTAAATGAACAGAGAGAATTATAAAAATGAACGGTTCACCGCTTTTCGTTGAATCGTAGTTCTTTTATTGAAAAGTTTTCATCGGTCGGCCAACCTTCATCACGGTTAACAAATAATCGATGGATGGAGGTCGGACGACTGACTGAACTGCTTGTTATACAAACTAATATATGTGTGAAAGTTATAACCCGTAAATCCGTTATATATAGTTTTAACAAAAAGGGTGGAGTGACATTGTTTGTTTGGATAGCGTCATAAGCGAAAACAAAAACCCTTTTCCTTTGTGTCGTTGTGGTTCCTTTTGGCTCCTTTCATAGTTGTACCCAACGAATACCTCATTTTCCTGCGGTTATGTACTAAATGGCTTAAAGAAGGCGTCGGTTCTTGCAGTCTTGCTGCTATATATATAATAAAAGGGGCTTGTGCAGCTGCAGAGCGCTAAGTTTGAATACATTGTACGTTGCACTTGCGTTTCAACAACACCCGTTGGTTGAATGTGGCACTGAAAAACTGTGTCAAAGTTTTCTTACAGGCAGACGCAGTGAACAAGCAGAAGGCTGGAAAGCCTTCACAGCTGCTGACCCAGCTGCAGACCCAGCGGCCGACGCCCAGCTGCGCCAATGTCAGTGGAATCCACATGCTCGAGCGTTCATGTTAGGCGTGTTGACTATGGTACGCGATGAAACTCGAGGCCTTGAATCACGTACCTGGCGACTGAAGCAATATGGCTAAGAAGTCACGGAAGGTTACACTACGAATCTCCACTTTCCTAGCCCTGCAGACACGGAGCAGCGTCACCACATGGCCTCCGGCTGTCCGTATTGGAGTTCCGGGTTAAAGTGCCAGAACTTTTCTGAGGGGAGTTGAAAGACCACGAGAGTGTTGTTGCGGGCTAGTTGTATAACATTGCTTAAAATCGGTTGCAAGACCACGGCTCATAGAGAAAGCGGCGCCGGTATCGACGAATGCAGTCAAGCAGTGGTTCATAACGACGACTGGAATTTCAGCGGACACCAGCTTAAATCGCCGAAGTGATACGTCGAGAGGGCAGCTCTGGTCGTCTGAAGGTGGTTGGATTGGGGCTGGAAATCGGGTGGAGGGATCGGCGTGTGGGGGTGGCCCGAGCGGGCTGATCTAAGCATACCTCCTTCCATTTTACAGCCAGTAAGTGTTTTCACCACCACCCAGGGAGAACTCCGTGCCGAGTTTTCCTAGCGCGGACTATAGAGCTGCCCGATGAAGGACAAACGACGTGGGGAAAAAAACCGCTGTGGTGACGGCTTGTGTTAAAACGAGGCGTGTCAACTGTTATATTTCTCAAAAAAGCGTACTGAAATCTTTTTACAAAATTTGTAACAGTTTTCAGCGCTCATCTAACGGAAATTAGTATATTAGTGATTCCTTTACTGCGACAAAATTGACATCGAAGAGACGGAAACGAAAGCACGTGCCACCGATGGGATCCAAGCTGAATACCTTCGCATGTCGCGTGCGGTGCTCTAGCAACTAATATATTATGGTGGCTGTCCAGCCTTCCATTTCCGGGGTATTTTTGTTGCGTGTAACCGTGCCGTTATAGAGCGCACAGTGCCATTATCGACCATAGCTGCGGACGAGGAACGTTCTGGAATTCCACAAGTATTGTGTGGAACGCGATAAAACTGTGGGAGGCATCCGATGTTAGACGTTCACCAGTGCTGAGGCGAGAACGTCTGACTGATGGAAGAAAGCGAAACGGAAGCACAAGCGCGCTTATTAGTTCTTATATGTAGTGCACGGCTCAAAAAATAAATTATGAATCGGAGGTAGGAATTGAACAAAGTAAAATGTATGCGGTTGCTTTGAAAACAGTTCATTTATCCACTTTGAAATGAGATAACTCGGTTTGCCTTTTCCTGTGCCTGGCTATAAATGTGATATCGGTATTAGAAGGTTCATTACGGAACAGCTAACAAAACCGTATGTTTAACAGCACGCGGTAAATATATTGCACGTAATGACTACATTGTTTTCAAACTTCTTTCTAGTACAACTGTCCGTGCAAAGAGGTCTCGAAAATACAGAGACTACTCCAGACAGCGCTGTCATTTTTCAGTTTAGTTTAGTTTATCGGAGTTTAACGTCCCAAAGCGACTCACGCTCTGATGGACGCCGTAGTGAATGGCCGCGGAAATTTCGACCACCTGTGGTTAATTAACCTGCACAGACGTCGCACAGCACACGGCCCTCTAAAATTTCGCCTCCATCGGAATTCGACCGCCGCGGCCAGGATCGAACCCACCCCTTTCGGGTCAGCAGGCGAGTGCCATAACCACTGAGCTACCACGGAAGCCAGCAATCAATTTCTACGAGTGTTGTTAAGGCCCATGCATTTTATTGAAGCGTACCATTAAAGTAAGAGTTCTTTTCGCAATAGTATTCTTCGTATCCATTTTGAAACAGCGCAACAAAGACGGGACGTGGAAACTGAGGTCTGAAGACAAACATGCGCATGTTTGTCTTTACACCTCAGTTTCCACGTCCCGTCTTTGTTGCGCTGTTTCAAAATGGATACGTACCAACTTGCCCAAATTTCTGCTTTACTCAATGTTATTTCTAGTTCAGCGCATGTTTGTCTTTACACCTCAGTTTCCACGTCCCGTCTTTGTTGCGCTGTTTCAAAATGGATACGTACCAACTTGCCCAAATTTCTGCTTTACTCAATGTTATTTCTAGTTCACAGCGCATGTTTGTCTTTACACCTCAGTTTCCACGTCCCGTCTTTGTTGCGCTGTTTCAAAATGGATACGTACCAACTTGCCCAAATTTCTGCTTTACTCAATGTAATTTCTAGTTCACAGCGCATGTTTGTCTTTACACCTCAGTTTCCACGTCCCGTCTTTGTTGCGCTGTTTCAAAATGGATACGTACCAACTTACCCAAATTTCTGCTTTACTCAGTATTCTTCGTGATTTTTATAATTGTGAGAGTGCCACTGCAGCAGTCGCTGTCGAAGACAAATGAAGCTAGACTCATAAAAGAGCCAGAGAGAAAATTATCACACACGGAAATTCTGCAGAAACGCATTTTAAACGGAAAACTGTTTATATCAATTTTTTATATAATGTAAGATTTCACTATAGCTATCATTATATCCGCAGGTCACCCGCCGGCAGTCTTCTATTATTTTTTCTGTTCTTGTGTCTTGCTATCGTCAAAAGCGTTCCCACTTGGTTTTCTGTTTTCAGTCTTGATTCTTCGATGCGATCGTTTGAAACACTTCAAGAGAAAGGTTTTTCTGCATGTGAGAATAATGGACAATTACCTTCAGTATTTCTGTAAGAGTATCTTACAATTTTTCAAGGTTTAAAATTTTTGAACGAGAAGCTGGAGATGCACCTCCCTGGCAAAGGAAATATATGCTTCTCACCAGAGCCTGTTGAGTCTTGATTCTTCGATGCGATCGTTTGAAACACTTCAAGAGAAAGGTTTTTCTGCATCTGAGAATAATGGACAATTACCTTCAGTATTTCTGTAAGAGTATCTTACAATTTTTCAAGGTTTAAAATTTTTGAACGAGAAGCTGGAGATGCACCTCCCTGGCAAAGGAAATATATGCTTCTCACCAGAGCCTGTTGAGTCTTGATTCTTCGATGCGATCGTTTGAAACACTTCAAGAGAAAGGTTTTTCTGCATGTGAGAATAATGGACAATTACCTTCAGTATTTCTGTAAGAGTATCTTACAATTTTTCAAGGTTTAAAATTTTTGAACGAGAAGCTGGAGATGCACATCCCTGGCAAAGGAAATATATGCTTCTCACCAGAGCCTGTTGAGTCTTGATTCTTTGATGCGATCGTTTGAAACACTTCAAGAGAAAGGTTTTTCTGCATGTGGGAATAATGGACAATTACCTTCAGTATTTCTGTAAGAGTATCTTACAATTTTTCAAGGTTTAAAATTTTTGAACGAGAAGCTGGAGATGCACCTCCCTGGCAAAGGAAATATATGCTTCTCACCAGAGCCTGTTGAGTCTTGATTCTTCGATGCGATCGTTTGAAACACTTCAAGAGAAAGGTTTTTCTGCATCTGAGAATAATGGACAATTACCTTCAGTATTTCTGTAAGAGTATCTTACAATTTTTCAAGGTTTAAAATTTTTGAACGAGAAGCTGGAGATGCACCTCCCTGGCAAAGGAAATATATGCTTCTCACCAGAGCCTGTTGAGTCTTGATTCTTCGATGCGATCGTTTGAAACACTTCAAGAGAAAGGTTTTTCTGCATGTGAGAATAATGGACAATTACCTTCAGTATTTCTGTAAGAGTATCTTACAATTTTTCAAGGTTTAAAATTTTTGAACGAGAAGCTGGAGATGCACCTCCCTGGCAAAGGAAATATATGCTTCTCACCAGAGCCTGTTGCTAACTCGGGAATTTTTCAATGAGCTACTCTTGTCCTCAAGTATTTATTTGAACAGTCAGGAATAAAAGTGTTATTTCTCAAAATTTGGAGGAGTAAATCTAAAGCTGCTTCGAACATCTGCGGCTGACTGCAATAATCCTCTAGGGCAGCTGGTGCTAGTTAAAACGTAAACTAAGTATTAGAACCACGGCGAAACCAGGTGGACAGGACACCTAGGCGTTAGGTCTGTCATAACGCGTAGTACATTCTAGTTTCTTTCAACATACATGACCTCTGCGCCGAAGTTGAATAGGGATCTCCTTTTTTATAATGCAGGTGTGCTGTATACTAGGCGTTGGACGCACTTATCGTAAGCGTGGTCTTTTTCTTCGATACACCTGATGAGCAGCAAAAATACACTGAGATCCTGAATGGAGTCTACTCTTTGTTTTTACGTGCTGCTAAATGCGTAGATTTTAAGAACCTCTTTGCTAGTGTGGTTCTGTTAAAGATCGTTTTTTATCAACAGTGTGTGACTGAAAACGTTATGAACGCAAGTGAACCTACTAAACCCGCACCCCTCCACTTTCATTCAGATGCACAAATTTTAGAGCCTGGTTAAAATAGACAACGGGAGCCTAACAGCAAATCAAGGTTGCGATTGGGAAATGAATGTGTGTATTGAAAAACTGAGAATTAGTTTTTGAGGTGAGGAAAGGCGCATGATCTGTCTCAACCGTGCCATAAGGAGAGCAATAAATGAGAGAATTTTTTCCCAGCTTTTTTTAGTAACACATGTGGCGCTTTCACATCGTCCAAAACAGTGCGCTTTTTATGACTTAAGCAATGAATGGCGGCCTGATGTGTGCTAGTTTAGATTGCCATCTCTGAGTCGCTTCCTGCTGTGGGCAAGAACGACAGAGAGAAAGGATTCGCCATACTATGTTATTTCGCTAATTTTGGTCGCGAACAGGCTAACGCTTACCTGATGATCTGCAGTTGAAAGCTCGTGCCAAAGCAGATGCGACGGTTTGCATAGATACTGATGTTAATAGAGATCTTATAGGTAATAATGGACATGCTGCAACGGCTAACTGTATACTGTTATTCACATTCGCTTCTAGGTTCAATGTGACGTAATTGTCGTCGACTGGAGTAGTGCGGCTGCATTTCCGTACTACGGAGCAGCGGCCTGCAACAGCCCAATGGCTGGCGCAGAGCTCTCTGTGTTACTTGGATCAATGTACAGCGATTTATCCCTGGATCCCGAAAAAGTACACCTCATTGGCTTCAGTCTCGGCGCACACGCTGCAGGGTTTTGCGGCCGTCACTTTCATAATATAACTGGGAAAAAGCTCGGACGAATCACAGGTATTGCCCTAGCTGTGCTGTCATTTAGTGTTTGACTTTTACTGTGGAAGCGCTATGTGTGTCGTCAGACAAAATTCCTGGCATGTGTTCCTCTTTGAACAGAGAGTAAAGCCTTCGGTTCTTGTGGCGAACCGAGTGAGAAACCCACACTCCGACGAGAGGCACGAACCAAATCTGCATCTGCATAGACAAAGAGGCGTAAAGCGCTTTTGTAATTCATCACTGGTTTTTAGAAATCTTTGGGAAACGACACCTCGAAGTGAGCGGCGATATCAAAGAGAGGGAAAGGGCGCCGAAAACAATTACGTGTCATCGACTGAGCCAACGGTCTGCGCAAAGTAACACGAAATGTGTTGGATGCAACAAATTTAAAGGCATAAATATTGTTAGCAAGGAAGAAATGCAAGTCAGTGTAAGGAGAAATAGCTGGTACAAATTTCGAACAGTGCAACCCAGCGGAACGTTAAACCAATACACTGGGAAATAATATTCATCAAAACAGATTCTGCATAACCATTTTATCGCACGAGAATATCAGCGTCTGCCAATTCTTGAAGGTTTAATTTTACAAAAGCTAGAAAGAAGAATGATTTCTAGTGATAAAGATGTCGGTATCGCCTGCATTGTTATAGACTGCAGCAGTTCATGAGCCCCATCACATAGAGGGTGACAGTTATTGAATGACGCTTATTAAGGATATAGGGGCCTACGGAACTACATCCAATCACGATGATGAGATTGTTCAAAGAGTTCATGAAAAGCAGTGTTTAAAAAATCATGTAAAACTTATCCGCCGATGTGAATACCAAGAAATGAGTGCCAAGATTGCTGTTTCGCGCATTTGGTTGAAATAACCAATATCATGTATTTTTTTTATATTTGCTATGGAGACCGCAGCACGTGGGTATAGTTTGAATAGTTCCACGTTGCAAACGTCCGAGCACTAATCTTGGAGCGCAGTGTGTGGGCTTCTCTACTGAGACGACAAACCTGTAGTGATTCTAATCTCCAGCCAGAGCCTGAATAAAACAAGCTGTTTCATGGGACGCACTAGCCAGGACTCTTTTATTGCCCTCCACCATTGCCACACCAGTCCAGCTCTCAGTGATCGCTTGTCACAAATGTCTCGCTAGTGCATTCCCTACTACTTACTCATATATCTGTTGCTGCTAATGGTGCAGTTATCAAAACTTTGTCAGGTTGTTTTAAACTGCCTAAGTAACCACCCTCCCCCAATATTGTTGATAAAGACAAACCCATATAGGGCGCTTGGCGCTATACGAATCATGTTGCTTCGGAACAACTTCTACAATATCAAAGCGAATGGGCGCAGTATATGTATTTTCCTTTTTCCAGCTTAACTGACACGCTTGTTTATGGCTTGCCTTGATTTACGCCTCTGGTACAATCCAATGGCGAATATGTCTCCTGCCAGTGACGTTGCCCCAACCGCCTAGACGTGACCAGTCTCCTGAGCGCAATGTTCGGTTGAAGCCTGCTCCGGTCTCTTCAGCAACGGGACCAGTACAGCGAAGTTGCGAGATGTTTCTTGGTTTGTTTTACCGCATAACAGGCACGTAACCTGGCCTAAATAGATATGGGGACGCCGTCCACCCTTTGAATGTGAGAACTCGTGAAGCTAAAAGAGGTTTTGCTCAGCTTAATGCATAATATAATATATACCGAAGGACTAGGGTCGCACATGTTTGATCAACGTTCCTGATAATGTGACAGACGACGCAGCGAGTAAACCTAAAGTTATTGTGAGTGCCACCCATTCCGCTTGAACCTGCTAGCCGTGCATGGCCCTGCCATCTGTGCCAGTTCATCTATCGCTTAAGAGCTGATACTGTAGAAGCTTGGGCAAGTTGGTGTGACATTGTTTTTCAGCAGCGCAGGGGACAAAGGACGAGACAAGTGCACAGAATCTGCGCTGAACTTACAACTGGTTTCAGGCAATTTCCACTACTTATATACAGTGGCATCCAATCTCAAATGAAAAGACAGATACACAAAACAGATTGGCGAAAATCAGAATTCCTGACCACATTTCTACAGTGGCACAAGGCCAGCGGCGCACGTTTTTCTATTCTCAACAAGGAAACGTAGTTCTTTATCAGACAGAGCTATTGAGGCAATGCTTAGGCATTCATATTTGAATCTATGGATTTCATGGGCTTCAATGATTTCACAAGTGATTTTTGTTCTATTATCTTATAGCACTCGGCACTGACTGAAAACACGATTACACGGGCCTGTTATTTTTTCTTTCCTCTGTGCAGTCACTGCAATGAATGCCAAACTGACGGGATGTGGTGCCACTCACGTTGTTGTTGCGTTCCCGCAGCCGGTCGTTGAGGCAACGACCAGTTTTTCCCGTATAGTGCTTGCCACATGAAAGCGGAAACCTGTACACAACATTGTTGCTGCACGGTAGAAAACCTTTTTGGTGTTTCTAATCGCAGCCTACCATCCTTGCATTGCTGCTGTTTATATTATGGCAGAGTTTGGAGAGCTTATCGGGCGCGGAAAAAAAACAACGTTTACATCGGTTTACATCGCCCACTCTTTTCAGATTATGATAAATGTGGTGTAGATAAGGAATAACCACACGCTTTCTTTTTTGTTCCTTGAACCTTTCAGTGGAATCTGTGCGGCCTGAATTAATGATTTCTCTTAACAGGTTCTCTGATACAGCAATCAGAATATCGGAAGGGTATCCTGGTGCTTGTCAGCTACCACCTCATTATAGCAGTCTTGCATCACATGATGGCATTTCTTAAACACAACTTTGCGATGTCGCGCTTTACAAGCTTGGAATGTGCAGAACCGAAAGGCGTGAGAGGCTTCTGTATCGTGGCTGGTAACACTAGCACACATGGCTATTGCTAAAGCACATGGCAAGATCTAAAAAACGTAACGGAACTGATAGCATTTTCTGTTTTCGATATGTAGAGCTCTTTTGGCATCACTGCAAAACCTCCCGCTTTATGTGTTTCATACGGGGTGCACATTTTGAGAAAGTTTAAACCTACGATGTGTAGAATTCCAATCAAATTCACCGTTTCCTTTTAAAGAACAACTCGCTGACTCTATTACAGGCTGATAAAGAGAGGTTTTGCAGTGACTCGAAAAGAGTTCTACTTATCGAAAGCAGAAAAAGCTATCAGTTCAACTTTCCGGTAGAGAAGCGGTGTCGCACTAAGTAAAGTGGAGGCCCGGGCACGAAAAATGTGTGCACAAATGAATTTGGAAGCCCTAGCCAAGTGTGTAAATGAAAACAAGGGGTCCTTTGTAAAAAATATTCTTCGCAGCAAAAACGCACAAGCTGGACTGCCGTCTTTGAGCAATAGTCATTAAGGATGGCACATCGCAAAAGTCTGTCGCGTTATTCGTGCAAGACAAGGTGAAACTCTTAACCAATGACGACCCTTTTCAGGTGAAGAGTTCTAACCAAGTAATCGACTTCTTGCACAAAAACCCAGGGAAAGGCTTTTCGGCCTGCTCTATCGATATAAAATATTTATATTATTTCTTCCGCAAAATAAACTGCTGGCATGCGTTGAAGAATGCATTGATTCCTTTGGTGCGGTAGCTTACCAGAATTCGGCAGGCATGAGCAATATCAACTTCTTAGAACTCCTTACTTTTTACCTTAACTCGACATCTTCCACCTGGAATGAATCTGTTTACCTCCAGAACAATGACGAGTTTCGCGATCGCGTCGGTGCTGCAGGGTTGATGGTTCACCATTAAATGACGCAAGTGCGCGATATTTCTCTTTTTTTCCGTGCTTAGAAACGCTCTGTGGTGTTAACTTCTTGAACCCAAATTTTACGCAATCTTCGTGGTCAGAAGAACGCGTGCACATTGACGTCGTAGCTGTTACGTTCTGTCCTTCGGTACGATATCAGCTGTCTTGTAGTTGTTTCGAGCATGAAGACTGCATACGAAAGCCTGTCTCTCTGGTTGTTGTCTACTGCGTTCGTTTGCTTTTGAGAGTGTAGTCCCATCCGACGATGTCGACAACGCATTGCTTGTACTTCATGACGTCGGGTTTGCAGCGCAGAAAAAAACACGGTTAATGGTGTGAAATCGATGTCTTGAAGAGTTAACTTGCTAATTTCAGGGCGTTTTCTTTAAAAAGGTTGTGATGGGTTTGGCGGCGTCAGGTTGCAATCACGCACCCCGCCTGACGCAAAGGTGGCAGCCCGGTATGCGAGGCGCGCACAATCGGCATGGGCTGGTCACGCCACACCAGAAAGATTTGGAAAATACGGGGAGGATAAATAGCACAAGACCACTATGATGGCAGAGACACTAACAAAACCAGCGAAAGATGCTACGCACTTAAGAACGTGAGGGCTGTCAAATGCATAATCGGCGCTGAAAACTAGCGCGCTCTGAACTTTTGCTTGAATTCAATCTAGGAAGTTCTGGCGGCATATTTTTGCACCATCTCAGGGCTTCCAAAAATGATATTAGGTAAATGTATTCCTTAAGGTACACGACTGCTAGTTAAAGCGACAATAGGAATTAGCATGATGTTTTGACTGTGGACAAGCAATGAGCCAAAAAATTAAACCTGTCAACATTTCCTTTGGCTAAGACTTGTCTCTACGCATACGCCACCTTTCAGGAAATGCGTCTGTTATAGGTGCTTCTGGTAACTTTGTCTACTGCCTCGGTCTTTTTGTCACATAAAATAGTTACATATTTTATAACGAAGTGATAAATGCAGTTGTATAAATACACTGATGACCACAGTGAAAAAGTACTTTTCGCAGTCGATGCCCGTAGTGAGAAATAAAGTGGCCGCAGTGGCAATAACAGAGAGAGCGCTGACTTCTAACGTGTAAATAAGAAAGAATGGCTAGCCATGGGTGAATTGAATCAAGGAGAGCAAGGCGATTTCGCGTGTTTCATTAGGCTGGTCATATCAGCTTTCGCAGCAGTCCCGGGCGTGAGCAATCTTTAAGATAAAGATTAGTTTTTGTCCAAATACTCATTTGAAGGAATGTAAGCAACAACAAAAGAACTATCAGTTTAATATTCCAATTATTCAGTGAGAAGTACTCTTAAGCAAGTGGTGCGTCCGTATGCTGAGGTAATAGATACCGGTACGAAAGTAAGAGTCGAAAAACAAGAGATTATGCCGACAGTTCAGTCACTAACAAAAGAAAACAACATGACTCCAACTATATGCCTCCTTTTCCAGGTCTTGAACCCGCTGGACTTCTTTTTGAGAACACAAATGTGTCATTATCACAGGATGATGCCAATTTTGTGGATGTCATCCACACCAATGGAGGGGATATCACTGACCTAAAACTTGGGATGTTCAATGCAACTGGGCATGTTGACTTTTACCCCAATGGCGGTAAACATCAGCCGGGATGCCCTGGAGGTAAATATTTTTTATTTTTCTTCCGTTGCCGATCGCGTTTCGACACAAGTTGGTTCCAGACCCATTTCATGTTGAGGAATTCGCTGTTTTTCTATGAAGGGTACTGTGCATGTCTAAATATTTTAATGCACTTAATGATTGCAATCACTGTTTGCAGTGGAGCTATGATTCCATGATTATCACTGTTTCTAGCTTGTATTAACAGGGTGGAAGGATGAGCTGCTACAATGGAAGGAGGGTATGTAACAAAGACCGAAAAAAAATGTTGCAAACGCCGTCAACGGCAGTGACACTGCACGCTCGGAGTAATGGAGTGGAGAACAGTATAGGGCTATCGCCCATGCATTAGGTTGAGCGTCGATGTCCCTGTTGGCATAGGCAGTCGGCGTAACCTGGAGAGGTAATGACAACAGGAGAGTAGGAAGAATACTGACGGCAAATAAGTACGCACGCTCTCTATTCTCCTGCTCAGGCAGTTCGTGTCAGGCAGCCCTATCTGGGTAATAAGCGGTGCAGTAGCTTCAAGTTTGCCGCGGCTGGTAAATTCTCGGGTCAAAAATAGACTCAGCTTCACCGTCCCCGGGATCCAGTGCCGTGTACCGCAGGAACAAAAATGAAGTGACGTAACGTGAAGGGTGCAGAAGTACTCATTATCGAAGCAGAAGCGCAGCGCCACCGCCGGGCGTACCAATGAGTGCGCGCCGCAGAATCCGAAGTTCAGTGCCACCGTTGCCGCTAGGACACATGCTTGCGCATCGCAGGAGCATAATATGATCGCCGCCATCAAAAAGAGCCAGCCTTTCGAGCGGCTAATATAGAGGTTGAATGCCGCCATCGATTACGCCTAGCCTGCCTTGCAGCTGAGGCCACAGCCAACCACAATACAAGGCTAGGAAAGAGCGCTACTGGAACAAAGTTTCCATTTGTAGTTAAGAGACAATTCGTTTGTGTCTGTTCGTGTCTCTCTCAAAATCTTTACTTCCATCAATCGCGATATGAAAAAGCTCGAGAGCTGCGTGGACGATTCACATTACGTGCATTGTAACCGTATGAGGAGTTCTTTAGATCCTTTCCGTCTCTTCCTCTCACGTCCCTTTTGGCTGCAGATGACAAGGAAGGTGCATGAGGTCGGCCGATCAAGTGTATTAACTGCCGCATAGTAAACAACTCCTCAGAGCATCTACATCTTTTTTACTTACTGGTACTAAAAAACACCACCAGAAACCTTCAGCAGACTCGCATGGTCAAAATGGCGACCTACCTGCCCCTAATAACTTTGACTGGAATAAGCAGTGTCAAACAATTAGCATAGCCTTTAGCGAATAATTTTGCTTTTGAACAGGAACCCATAAAATTTCATAAAATGTCTGAAGTGTTACTTTATTACAAGTTTTATTTGATCGCACCTACAGAAAATTTTATTAAAAACTGGTGCTATGCGTGTTTCAGAGAGAATGGCTTCCGGGGCAAGCTATGCGCAGGCCAGAACTATTTAAGGTGGAGTTCTATGCGGCGTAAGATATGGATACCGAGTTTACTCCTCGCTCCAAAACTCGGCCTTTGTTTATTTATTTCTGCAATTTCCACAAAGTACACACGGAAAAGATTAAATGCGCACTGGAGTAAACAAGACCTCAATAAGGTCCTGGCGAGCATCAAACGCTGCCAGCGTCGCCAAGGAAAGTGAAAGGCCAGATATGCGCTTCATCTTTGTAACCTATGCAGCAAAATGCTTCTGGCGCGCAAGAGCGGTTACTTGCACTGGCAATTCCGACGAGAGAACAAGCTGTCTTCGATCTGACCGACAATTATGCCTAAAAAGACATGCTCACTTGGTGCGAATCTTGCCAATTAGCATCTCCTATCGACAGAGACGAAACCACAGAGCAAGCATAGTAAAAGTAAACAAAAATTATGACCAAAGAGGGCAGGGAAAGTTCAAGGACCATCCCGAGAGGCTACATGCGAAGTCTGACTGCGGAACTGTAGAGTCTGCGGCGGGTCAGAGAACAAAACAGCGCCCCTTTCTGTCTCGACACTGTCAGGGTCGAAGAGGCTACCAAAAACTGCGCGGGGTCTATGAGCCAACTGCACGTGATGTCACTAAAAGATTTTGTGTAAGAATACGGAAACCGTCTCTCATTTTTCGAGCGGAATGTTGCGAAATAGGACGCTGTAAACTTTGCAACATTATAAAGTCATTCTGCGTCCCTTTTAGGCTGGCCTCTTCAGATTTGGATTCCACGTTTCCATGACGACAGCCAAATATTTTAATATATTTGTTTTATTACATTTCTGAATAAAAATGCCGAATATCTAAAATATGTGCTTGGTTTTTCACCTGATATTTGTCGCCTAGTTTTGTAGGTGTGCAGCAATGCATTCCAGCACAAATCTATTTTAAAGTAGGTATTTCGCGTGGCTGCACGTCTGAGGATTTGTGCTGGAAAAACTTCTTTGGCATGCCATAAACAATAATCGCCCGTTCTTGTGGGCTTTTGCGTGAAGAAATTTTTTCTCTCGTATTAGGTCTCCTTAGGCATTTTGTCAACTGATTTGCCGATTTGAGTTGATACTTTTTCAATTCATGGCCGTACCGAGTGTTTCTTTCTCAGTAATCTTGATGCCGTAATCGCTGTCTCAACCAGAACTTTGCCACGAACCGATTGTAGGTTTTGTTTTGCAGTTTTTGCTGTTTCAAAACGTTGTGCTTGGTACTTTGAAAAACGATTGACTGTGTGGGAAAGAGGGGCGCCTAGAAACGCGATACGATTAAGAGCTCATAAAGTTTTAAATTCCGCGGGAGTTACCTATCGATAGATCCGCTGTAGAGCTAAAACATGCGTACCAAAAGAAAGGGTTAACGCAAAATTGAGATTAGCCCAAGGAGCTATGAAACTATAACATTAGGAGAGAGAAAGAAAGCATCATGTAATGAAAAATGTACCGAGTTACTAAAGCCGACCTGGAATTGAGTGGCGGAGAACTTCGACGGGCAGTGGAATTTGGAGTTCTGCTAAGGGATTGTTTAGGAACGGAACACATTAAGCACAAAGATAAGTCACTACGAACTTGAATAACTTGTGAACCCAATTTTTTCCTGCACAGCCGTTGTTTCCCCAATATAATGTTTACTCCTAAAATACCTCATTTGGTCTTTGTCACGGATCTTCGGAGGCAAGGATAGGCAATGAAATATTGCTGTCTGTGCTTATATTAATATTCGCACTGCAATCTTCAGGCTAAAAAGAAACTCCTGGGAGAAACCCGAGGATTCTGCACATTATTGGCTACCTCCCTCGTTCACTTCATTACATATTGTGACCAAAACGACGAGGCTAGCAGTGCCGCGCTACGGAACGTTCGCGCTAGCGCCGCGGCCATTAGATCATATCCTTTCCATCGTTCCTAGCACCTCATTCTTCGGCCTGTCGGCACGTAACATGTGGTATGAGGTGCGGAGTATTATCCCCATCCTGGTCCTGGAGATTCGGCATCCTTCGTCAGCCGTGGTCGTCGGCCGTGAGTTCTTGGCCTGCGTCGCCCGGCCGAGCCCTAGCCTTTCAGACCTGAACGAACCTCACCGCTCCCCTCGCCCCGTTCCCCGCCCCAATCATCTGACACGACGAACTGGGCGGTGGCAATGGCCAGAACTTCTGTCTCCACCGACCCGAGACGCCGTCCAGCTGTGAGGATCCAGCTCCCCTGCCCATGCCGTTTGGCGCTTTTAAGGGCTTTCTCTCTCCGCCCCTGCCGACCCGCGTCCCGGAACCTTCACGGGCCAGGAATTATTCGCCCATCTCCCTCAAAGTGGCAGCCATTACCTCGTCACTTTTTTTTACTGTTGAATTATTCCCTGAAGTCTATCGCCATTTCGTCACCTATCGGGACGATCGCTGGGGCACTAGCTGGTGTGACGAAGACGATGAGACTTGCAGTGGCGCGGTACAAAGCGCTCGCTCTAGGCCAGCGGCTATTAAATCAAATCTCTGTCATCGTTCATCACGCCTCATTCTTCGGCTGGTCGCAAAGTAACAATTTTACTCATGCTTTTGTCGTGCGATCGGCTACCATACCTATTCCTGGCTGGAAGGTTTTCTACCAAATCAATGGTCCTAATGGTATTTTGAGGACTAGGTCTCGCAACACGAAGGCCGACTGCAGTTTAGGCTTGCATGGTATTATCCATATGTGGTCGCTCTAAGGAAGAAGGTCCAAGGGCGAGTTTCGCTTGTCAGAAGCCTATGGTGGTGCGGGTTTGGGAAAGGCCACTTAAAACTGCTGGAAGGGCGAACACCAAAGTGTTCCTGAAAGAGACTACAGAAAGAGCCGCTCGATGCTCTAGGTCTAGGTAGTTGTATGAAGATTTTCACTCCCGTCAGTGAAAGAAAATTAGGTATCTGTGTGAACTGTGAGAGGAGCTCATCATTTTTTGCACAATTGAACAATATTTTCCACGTCCTTCTGAAGAGGTGGATAATCAGGAGCGTATAAAGAAACGAGAGTTATCATAACGATCACCAGAATATCTGATATTATAGACACCGCATTTAGGTGAGTCAATAACGTATACAAAAAGAGAGGTTTCGGAAGACAACTTTGCAGATGGAGCTGAAACAAAGGAGGTCAAATTGGAGCAGTTCTCGCTCGCGTGAAAAATCCTTAGCCAGTTAGTTTAAAATATGTGATGCACTGCTGTTTAGTCTAGAAACTTTTAAAGGAAGTCTGTTGTGGGCAGCCTCGCCAAATGATTTCTGCAACTGTAGGAACACTGCATGACAAGTGCAGCTTGCGGCTTTGTAAAAAATGACGTCCTTTAGAAACAACACTAATTTGGTCCCTCAAGAGATACTTTAGAATATAGGTAAAGTTAGGTTGGGTGCTAGTCTAGAACTTCATTACTTCGGTGCATATATCATCTTAATTGTTTTGGCACAACTTTTAAAAAGAGGATTGTACGTGTTCCATCAGCCTTTCTTCGAATCTGGAACGATTTTTTCCTCTACAACAAGCAAGAAAAGTTAATAAAGACCGATGAAGATGTGTGGTGAACCTATCGCGTATTCAGTGTTTTCTAGAATCGTTGAGCTTATGCAGTTTGTGCCTGGCTGTGATACGTATTTCAAGGAACCAATTGCTTTTGAAATCACGCATTTTATGATTATTATCTGAGCCTTATAAGGATGCTATAAAATATGAAAAAGAAGTGCACTGGGGAGGGGAGGGGCGGGGGGGAGGGGCTTTTGTAATGATCTGGTTCTTCCTTTATTTAAACACCACCTGTTATACCACATTGCCTGAAACCAGGAACAACCTCTAAAAGAAAATACTACAGCAGATTTTGCGAGCACTATTCAAATTTAACCCGTGGTGCGAACTGCAGCTAAAGTAAACTGTGCCACAAAGCGGAAGAATGTGCCATTACGTTTTATAATGCCAGGGCAGTATCTTATAGACTTTAAAGTTTGAAGCAATGTTCTCCCCAAATATTGCACAAGGAAAAGCGCGTTATTCAGTCCAGTGGGTATTAAAATTACGCTTAACCATATATTCAAAAAATTCAACAACTTAAAAGTAAGCAAACTTGAACATTGGGGTTTGCACACTCTCTTTGCAGCAAGATACATTTAACCACTGGGACTGATATGCAGTGAAGTTCAGTATAACCGGTGCATAACGGCACGGAGCTTCGTTATGCTCGTTTTTATGTTCCCATTTCTTGCCACCGGTGCGCGGCTTCATTATAAATATTGCAAAAATCGTTCCATTATGCCTTTTTATGCACACAGAAGACGCTTTCATATGTATATATCCTGTTGCGATAGTTTTCTTGTGTGAGTGCAACCGCAAACTTTTTTTCGCATGTATGGCCATACTATAATATTCCATGCATTAAAGGTCTCTTGCGCAAGATATTGATGTATGAGCGCTAACTATACGCAAAATATGCCTGATATTGTACGATGTGCGCCCTGAAAACACAGACATAATGTTTTTCTATAATTTTCAGGTTTTTTTCAGATATCTTGCAGCCACAACAGAGCTTGGTGGCTCTTCATTGAATCTTTGGAAACCCGAAATTGTTCGTTCAAATCAATACCATGCAGCGCTGGGTGGTACTCCTACGAAGATTGTTTAAAGAACACCAGCCCAATATCTGCTCAAATGGGCTTCTACAGTGACAGTGCTAAAGCAAATGGAACCTATTACCTCGAAACCAGTTCCAGTTCGCCATACTGTGTTTTATACGGTGAGTGATGTCAGCAACTTTACCCAATGTGATGGCACGGCACTTATGGTCTTTTGTGGCCTCTGTCAATGCTTGCTGTTCGTTGCTGCGACTTCTTTAGTGCGAAAGCGCTAATCCGGAGGTTCGCAGTCTGGTAAAACTGAATAATGCCGATATAAGTCCGCATAGATAAAAGAGAGAGAAAAAGAAACACATCAATATCCACGACGGGGGGCCGCTCCGCTGTGAGAGACCACTATAAGCTACCGCTGCGGCCGACACCTTGTAATAAACCGCACCAATCTCTCGCGATGGTCATTGCAGAGCGTCGTCTTCATCAACTTCCATCTGCTTCGTCTCGCGGCACTCCCCGCTCATTGTCATCTTCTAAGTAGCAGAAATCTGTGCTTTCGCACTGATTCGAAGCTAGTAAGTATTCTCTGTAGTATTTTCGATAACGAAGAAAACCAAGATTTCATTGTATTGGATCTTGTCATGAACTATTGGTAGTATTAGGGAAAAAAGAAAGTATTGCTCTGGTGGTCCTAATGTTTAGAACGTTTCCAGGTAAAGGTAGATTACTAAGACCTTCGTGAGAGGTATATTTAGAGTAAAAGTTTCATAAAAGCTCGTTTCACTGCAATTGTTGATTGGCTTATAGGCACACTTGTCACGAAAACTGATCAACCATGTGTATCACGTCGCCCAAGGTCGAAGAATTCACTGTGCAGACAAGGACCGTACCTTTGGAGGTTTGGTGACAGAGAGGACGTAGATATTATACGGCGCACACGCGAGAAGGATCCGTGACAGACGTCTTACAGGTTCTTAAACTAGCTTCACTGTAATCAGCTCGACAATCGCGGAGCCAGACCTCCCTGCCCTTGTTATTGACCTCTGTAGACATTAACCTCTGCAAACCTCTGTAGGGATTAGCCAGGGGAAGATGCTCAGTGTCATGAAACATCACATCGGCAATCGTGAGGAGAAGATGGGCATGAGGCGTAAATGTGGAGTAGTAATTTTTTAGAAAAATGCAACAGCATATTTTAAGAATAAAAAACGAATTTCTGGTGAACGACGAGAGAACCTTTACAGAAGTTTTAGACGAGCACTTTATTGGCAGACATCACGTCAACGAAGTTGGTCCCACATCAGAATCAAGACGGATTGATGCGCACAACAATGCGACCGAGTGTACAACAACCTGTAATGACAGTTCTGCTGATGGCGAACCCTTTCAGTTACAATAATGTAGCCGTCGAGGAATCCACAAACCATAATTAACGGGGATTGCTTGGGGCTGGTAGCGAACGAAAGCAGTTGGAGAGACAAGAGGGTCCTAACCTCTAAACAGGGCCTCCAGATAAGGCGTTGAGGGGAGTGCAAACTGCCGGCCAGAGAGGAGAAAATGTTGCATTGATTCAACTTCCCCGCAAAGGCAACAAAAGGTTGTCTTTTTTAACCCGTATGTGCACAAATACAAATTTCTGAAGGCGGATTCAGCGCCCCAAAAGCGTCATCGGCTGCTCAAGCAGCCAGTTTGGACAAGACTGTACATTCGAGGGACACGTTCTGTGCTGAAAATCTACAGTATTGAGCAAGTAATCCCACAAGCTGGCCGAGATATGTTCGAACAGCAGGAAGCAGGACATATAGAACACAATGAAATGAGAGACGGGATTTATAAAAGGGGCAGTAACAGCCGACCTTGTGAGGAATAAGCCACCTCATACGAACAGGCACCAAAATTGCCAGGTAGCCTAGCAAAACTGACTTCACTCACAGTGCCTGGAACATTGCAATGATTTCAGTGAATTTTCGGGAGGGAATGAAGCAAATAACCTTGAAGGATTTTAACCTTTTATTATAACGCTTAGAATTTTGTATAGAGCCTAACCAAGAACCAAACTCTACAAACAATATAACGATATAATAGAGAATACGGAAAGAATAAGTTACCAGCCATATCCCACGATTGGTACATCCCAATTGTCGATTTCTTGCTCCTCCCGGAGGCATAAGTAGAGAGAACAGTGTGGTAGGGAAAGTCCTTCTGGGAATCACAAATAAGATGGTTTAGAAACTTAGTGGACATATGTTTCGCACTGGAATGGAAAATATGGTCGTGTTCGCAATCCACGGCAGTGTACGTGTCGCCAAACCATTACCAGGAGCTCAGTTTGACTTGAAGCTCGGCTAACGCGTTCTCTGTGAGCTTAACATGCAGGAGCTGTTATCATTGCCATTGATTAGAGAAAAGAAAAAGGGGGGTTGTGGAAACCACCATGTGAATATTGGCGCCAGGGGCCGGTTCAGAGGACCTGAGAAACTTCTGTCATCAGAAATTACAAGCAGCACTTGAGATCAGCGATACGGGCTTCCAGGTAAAGCATAGCATTTGAAATTGATATTGAGGGACCGAGACAGAGACATGGGGCACGTCTTTTCAATAAACCTAAGAGCTCAAGGTTGTGGTTACGTGGTGCTAAAAACCATGAGAGCCCAACCAAAGGCAACTGTTGACTTCACATAGATCTTATCGAGGAACAGTAACGTCACGGTACTCATGGCCAACTTTTATTGCGAAAGAATTATATGTCCCATTATTACAAAAAGCGGCGCACATCGTCATCTATGGCACGACGACTTGGCCATGCTCTCGCATGGCGTCAGCAATGAACCATAAGGGCGTGAATTCTAGAGCAAACAAGAAAAAATAAAATTTATACCGAAGTTGCGGTGAATGGAACCCAGCACCTTCAAAGAGCGAGGCGGGCATGCAGCCGACAAATAGCAAAACTGCTTATTTTTCTTCAATCATAGCATTTACTGCAATGAAGTTATGTTCTATTGACAAGAACTATTTAAATAGCTTTGAGGAAACGTCACGAAAAAGATCTCAAAAAGGAACAAAACTGCGTTACTTCTTGGCGAATAAAGGTGAAGCTAGTGTGTGCGTTTCCTGACACATTAAGCTAATAAGTTGACGTGTCGTTGTGAAAGTAAAAATCTGTAATGAACCTCGCTCACGATGACACGATACTTTAACATTTAAAGGGCGTAAGAAATCTGAACAGCCTTTCGTAATTTATTTACTGCATACTCATGTCAACTGTTCCACAGCGCGTTCTCTTTTAAACACATTACTCTCCGCACTCGGGCGCTAGTTCAAACGCGGGTGATATGTAATGTCTAGATAATTCACCGTCTCCACCTGCTCAATTGGGCCGGAATGTTAGGCTTGGTAGCTGTACAAAGGGCTGTCCCGTGGATTTACAAGCACACCGAATTTGCTCAACTTAAGGGAGAGATTATTCTGGTCGAATCGGTCTTCGACGGCATTCAAGAGCAGTGGTGAAAGAACAGATCAGTGCAGCACACCTCTGAATTGAACATAGGCAATACTTAAAAAAGTTTTGGGTATTTGGGCAGAAAGTAAATCTGCCCTTTAAAACTTCACAAACGGAGGCGTAAACCTAGTACATCGGATGTAGCTGGCCTAGTTTGTTAAGAATGACCATATGGTTAACGTTGTTGTATGCGTTCGGCACATAAAGTGTCACCAAGGCTAAAACTTACCTCTTGCGCATTGAGAGTCGGATGCGGCTCTCTACATGTAGAAGCGTGGCGCAACTTCTTTGGTGCAACCGCGAGAACAGTCGGCGTGACCGGTCTTGTCAAACGGCTCATGCCTTTCTGTCATCTTCCTCCGTAGGTATGGCGGCGAGTGCGCCAATATTGCGCCGGCAGCAAAAATGTGCCGGTTCTTCAACTCACCCCCTCCCCCTTATACTAGGAGGTAGCGTGACGAGCTACATGCTAATTTCCAGCAGTTACGAAAATTTTATAGGTGTAGAACAAATGCGTTATAGTACCAACTAGCCCCCGTTGTCGCCATGATAACGAAGATTTCAACCGAGGCTTAACGTCAGGACCTAGAGTGCCGCGTTTAAAAGGCTCCTCCCATTGCTCAGTGCACCGAGTTTCTATACGTTGCAATGGGAACCTGCCTATGTCACTAAGGCCAACCACGTGGCTAACTGTACTAGTAGGTAAACGTGGATAATAAATGAGGCGCTCAGAATGGCAGGTGCTCAGTTTGCGCCGGCTGTTGTTTAATGGCTTTATAAAAGCGTTTATACATAGTCGCCATGACTAGAACACTCACCAAAAACAGCCGCGCATAAGCGACTACGGTGGATGCATTATCAGGCAGATACTGAAGAAACCGCTCGGGTTTGACGCTCGTCTACTGAGCCGGAGGACGTGGCTTCAAACCCGACCATGGCTGCCGCTTTTCGATTGAGGAGAAACGCATAAGGCGCCGGTGTGCTGTGCGATGTCAGTGCAGGTTAAAGATCCACACATATTCGAAATTATACCGGAGACCTCCAGTACGGCACCCCTTTCTTCCTTTCTTCTATCACTCCCTCCTTTTGTTCCTTCCCGTATGGCGCGGTTGGAATGAGCACCGAGATATGTGCGATACGTTTCCTCAAAAAACAAATTTTCAATTTCAAGCTGCAGAGATCGGAGCGCTTATTAAACGCGACACACTACATTGGCCAAGTGTGGTAATTTTTTGTGCTAAGATTATGGGCTTTTTGCGTACGATCTATCACAGAACTGCAATGCTCTCTACGTTAGCTTTGGCCTCTAAAGTAAGTGCTCTTGAACTAGTCAATATGAGCTGCATAGCGTCCCGGAAAAGGCATACTGAGAGGTTTAAGTTGATCATAATTTTCTTCGTACAGCTCCTGCAAAACAGGCGTCCATGGTGACACTGCTATGAACTGCAAGCTCTCCGCTTCCTATTATGAAAGCTGCACCCGTGCTTCAACGTTGCAAAAACTTAAATACAGTTAAGTAGTGTGCGCCAGAGGTAACAACAGGATTAAAAATTCTGGCTTGTTCTGTGTACAGTAGTGTTCTGGCAATGATGACACCACGGCCAGTGCAGTGCGCCGAGTATTTGCGACTAATACTATGGACAGTTATATTTTTCCTGACTCCGACTTTTGTTGTGCTCGACTTGGGCTACCACTTTTGTTGTGCTCGACTTAGGGCTATGACTTAGGGCGCTCATTTTACTCCGTCCGCCTGCGTAGGTGAACCTCTGCGCCTCCGCGGAAGAGCGCCGCCCTCTATCACTACGGCTCTCTGATGCAGTTAGCGCTGTAATCGTGGTCGTCAGGTCGTCAATGGAGTGACCAGGGTGAATTATTTAGGCGAAATTATCAATGTTCTAGTATTTAGTCTTGGTAGCAAAGCTTGGAACTTCGCTGTGGTCTCAGTATAAGGTGAGTTTCTTTTCGTGTTGTATTATACGTTGGACAAGCGAAAAGACGCCATTTAAAAGATATCCGCTGCCAATAAGTGGGACATTTTAAAAAATTGTGTCATACTTTTCTTCATTCACTAGCGTCTTCATACAATCAAATCTTTCAAACACAGTAGAAGACAGACACGGAGAACGGTTTCACGTCTATTTTAAGAAGAAAGTACTGCCCCATATACGCTTGGCACTTGCAACTGGTTCTTAAAGTAAAAACTTGGGTTTTGTCGCACATTGGTTGACAGATTGTATTCTCAGCTGCCATTTGCATTGAACGCAGTAGATTGTTATTTCGGTAAAAACAGTGTCGGCAAAAACAGTGTATTCGTGCCTGCGCCGCCATATTGTTTTACACAGAAATTACGCGTCATGACACGTGCGGAGGGAGGAAGTACACTCCGGCATCAATCATGAAATCTTGCTCCACATTGAGTTTATCTGGTCATTGAGCAATACAGGCAATAGAAACGACTTCAAAAACACTAGGAACTACTGAAATAAGTCAGCAATACAAACTTTAAACAGAAATATTGGCCATGAAGTGCTAATTGTAGTTCCTATATGTAAACGCATGCGCTCTGCGCATTCAATGCCTACTCAGTTTAAAGTTACTGTTACAGCCGCACATTTAAGTTAATTGTGTTAGACACGCTGTTACGTCGACTCTTCTAAGGATGCACACTAATTCAACGTCTCTTTTCTTTTCCTGAACTGCAGATTCGCCAACTGACACAACAACATCTGTCACCGACGAGGAAACGACCAGACCCCCACGCTGAGATTATCTTCACAGACACGTATATTGTTTTTCGTTCTCTGTGACATGTTTACCATGTATAATAAAAGTCCTAAAACTTCTCGACAGGAAGACGATGCGAAATAAAATAACAACTCAATTTTTTTTTTCAGTGCAAATGCAACATGTGAAAGTGAACTTTAAACCAATAAAGCAAAATGCAGTACGTCCAGGTTCAAGGAATGATATTTTGATCGTGCACCTTTTTCGAGCTTGTTTACTGGCGCACGAAAATATTTTCCATATGTCTTAAGAGCTAAATTCTAGGTGGCACCAAAGAAGCCCTTCCAAGGCAGTCTTAAATCGTGAATAGAGAAAACTTCTCACAGCAGCAGGATATTTTGCTAAAACATTTGTCGGCTTCTTTAGTATAACCATAACAAAAGTCAATGTCGAATTTTGACTTTGAATACCTTAACTTCCAATGGGAGTCCAATATAGGATTTAAAAATTCGGCGAACGCTTAAGCTCAACCGTAAGGGTATGAAGCAACAAAGTCTATAGGTTCATTCAGCGGGTTGGGTTCCTCTTTGCGCATAACTTCGCAGACACTGGCATTTTTGCTTAGTTTATTTGATGTAGTATTTTTACTTTAATTTTTGTTTCTTTTTTACCACAACGCACAAAAGTGTCCACTTAAACTAGTCGAATGAACGTCCTTCCGTGGTCGAGGGATAGCGCGCTGGGCCCTCGAACAGAGGACAGTTGTCATAGCAGAGGCTTCAACGCGCTTCTTTTCCGCGCATGTGGTTTTCTTTCTTCAGAGGCACTACGTAATGAAGATGGAATGACGTCATGACCTTGCACTGATGGGGAATCCTGTAGCTATGTCGCACTTATAATGCTTGATTTCTGTGGGTTCTTGAATCACTCTCGCGAGGATGTGGTTGTGAAGCCATTACCTTCTCGACGAACTGAAATTACTCGATACATTGCCAACATTAACAGACCTGCTATCATGCCGGCTTTTCCGCTGCACGAGACCTTCAACTCTATCCCACTAAAAGAGCTTGACGACTGCAGATTTTTCTAGTATATGCGGAAATTTAGAACATGGGCAACATGCTTTACTCTCTTTCTTGAGGGGACCACTGTCGCTATATAATGTTGACCACCTAACGCGGCACATAAAGGTTTCTCGCTAGCACAAAGATGCTTAATACGTTGAAGAATTTTGTCTTCGGCCCTGACACTTGTTAAACATCATCTCTACTAATCGCTTGTGTGATCCAAATTAGACTACGCTAACTCAGTATGGGACACTCTCATTTGTTCTCTAATCGACGCCCTCGAAGCAGTACAGAAACCGGCAGCACATTTCATCGTCCGTAACTATAATCGTTTGTCCAGCGTCACAGAAATGAAAAACACATTGTCACTAATTCCTCTCTCACTGCGCAGGAATACATCACGCATGTGTCTCATTTTTGAAATTACCACATGAATTCCACCGTTAAAGATATATTACTCACGCTGTCAACATACGTTTCATTCCTTGTAGATCATCCATGCAAATTGGGTTTTCCACAGTGCCGTACAACATCCTGCCTGAATTCATTCATTCCAGAAACATCGTTGGACTGGAACTACCTACCGCGAGATATTGCACTTTCCAAGGACTTTGATGAGTTTAAGAAGAAATTATCACCACGTTATTGCTTACCATAGCTTTGGCTGCATTTTCTTTTTCCTCGTAATCATGCGAATTCCTACATTTTATTTTTTCTTTCATCCTTACGCTGTTTTGTTGTGTTAATAGTTGTACTAATTTATTTTTATTATTTCAATACCCTAAGAGCTCATTGACGCATTGCATATGGGAGGGGACATTACACAGAGCACAATTTTTCAAAGACGAAAAACCACTTAGGTGGTTAATACGGGAAATTGAGAAACAACATAACAACGTAAACACTGTTACAAAAAATGCAAAAATAGCAAAGAAAGAATATTTTGGTTTGCGAATAAGTGGCATAAAAAGCAAACCTTGTTACTGAACGCGCGAGGATTCCAGATAAATCAGAAATTGTGACTGAATAAGAAAAACTGGGTTATAGTAGCAATACTGGAGGTCAACACATTCCATTCTTTTAATGACACGGTTAAAGGCGAATTCTTGTACTTTTCCGTCCGAGCGAAGATAGGGTTAGCTTTCTAGACATGATCGGTACGTCGTGAAATATGAGATGGCGGTAAAATATGCGATCGGGAAAGTGATGTACTGCTGTGATATAGAGTGTGAGAAAATGATAATCTGGCTAATTTTCTGTGCATTGCGAGTGGCGGCACGTTGAGCTCTTCCTTCAAAGATGAAACGGTTTCAAATCTCGAGTACGATGACAAGATTTTTCGCGCGGTTTTATTCTGAACAGCTTCAAGTATATTGGTGAGGGTGATTTGGTAGGGATGCCAAATGACTGACGCATATTCCAGTGAAGGGTGCAGAGGAGAATTGAACGCTTGAAGCCTTGTGTTCCTGTCGGCTAGATATGAACGCCGCTTTAGAAGGCCAATTTTTTTTGCTTAGATGTAATATATCCGATGTGGGTACTCCTTGGTAAGCTAGAATTTAGGAGGACGCCGAGGTATTTAACCGATGAAACCGAGTGCACTATGCTATATATTACTACGCAAGTGTTTGGTTGTGGCTTTGAAACAGAAGTGAATTTCAAATGTTTAGCTTTTCTCTTTTTATTAGCATCTGCAATTCGCAGCACCACTCTGTTAGCTTATTTAGGTCAGATTGCAAAATTACAACGTCGTTAAGACTAGACATATCTCTGTAAATTACAGAGTCGTCGGCAGAAAGGCAAACAGGCTAATAATATTAGTGCAATATTATTATTATATAATAAAAGATAAAAGCGGACCTATTACCGATCCTTGAGGGACGCCCGACTTGACAAGGGTTGGTTGGAAATATTTTCGTTTAATTTAACCACTTTAGAACGATTCTTTAGAAATAGTTGAAGCCATAGACTTTTTTTGGCGTCGAGTGCAAGACTACGTATTTTCAGTATTAGCCATTTATGAGGGACACGGTCGAAGGCTTTTGAAAAATAATACAGATACCATCTGCATAATGAGACAGGTACAATGAATTATGAGGGACCTTACCAACTAGAAAAGCTGTGTTTGGCATGAAAACTTCGGCAGAAAACCATGCTGGTTATTTGCAAGCAAACTATTCTGATTGAGATGGGCCATAATGCGAGTGTATAGAATATGCTCAAGAAGCTTGCAACGAACTAATGTTAGCGTGATAGGCCGGTAATTGCCCAAGACAATATTGACACCGCCCATTCATCGTCGTCGTTCTACTAGAACCACGAGAGCGCGGAATGCGCGCGCGAGCTGGCCTTAGAAAAAGAAGCCGAAATGTCTGGCTGCGAATGCTCCGCTAGGTGAGTTCGTCCAACACGCGATGATACCGAGAAGATGTCGCCGTAGCGCAGAAGAAGATCTTTAACTTGTTGTTGCTGCGTCGGGGAGAGTGCCGGATTGACGTCGAACGTGAAACCAGTGACTGGGCTCTGCTCTTGCGACAATGACATTGTGGAAATACTGGGTGTGCTGCTGACATGGGCGATGGCATCAACGTGAGCCACAACGGTTTCCACGTTCAGATGTTGGTGTGCACCAGCGAAATTGGTTATCAGCACTTCGGTTTCTCCGTCGACGAGATTAACGGCTCCTCTGGCGACAGCAAGGCTCCTGGCAAAAAGCAAGATCTGGTTGCCTTCCGCGACGCCTTCGAAATTCCGCACAGTCTTGGCGCCGACAGAAACCATAATACTCGAACGAGGTGGGATGGTGACGTAGTCATCCAGGATGCAAAGTGCGGTCGGATGGTCTGGATCTCTGTGTATTGCGTTCTCTGTGGAGAAACACACGGCCTTTGACTGGAGGTCGATGACCGCTTCATTCTCGGTCAAGAAATCCATCCCGAGAATGACGTCACGTGAACAATGTTCGAGTATAACGAACGTTGCCAGGTAGGTTGCGCCTTGAACTGCTACTCTTGATGTGCAAGTCCCGGTCGGTGTAACTAAGTGACCCCCGGCTGTACGAATCTGTGGCTCATCCACGGAGTGGTGACCTTTTTCAGAGTGGCGGCGAAATTTCCACTGAGGATAGAGTAATCCGCCCCTGTGTCGACGAGTGCAGTGACGTCTGTTCCGTCGAGGGAAATGTTTAGGTTTGCTGTCGTAGACGGCGTGTGAGCGGTACGGCGCGGTGTTCGGTCACGGCTGCGGTGCGGCGCGGGTTCATTTTGATACCTCAGGTGGCATTCCCGTCGAGTCGGCGTTTCACGGTGTTGGACGGCATTCGGTCGTGGCATCGGGTGGCCACCTAGTTGCGGCGTAGGAGGGTCTGTTACATTTCGTCGGTGAGCAACCTCCCCCTCAAAGGTTGCTGCATTAGTTTTCCTGGCGGGGGCTTGGCGATCTTCCCCGAGGAAAGTCACCGTAAGACCGACGACGTGGGGATGGCGACCTGCAGGTCCCACCGGCAGATTCGGCCAGATAATCGTTGATTTCTCTGGGTCGCTGCCCAGGCTGCGGACGTGGTGCATCTGCAGGGAACCCCGGCAGGCCCATCTGACGATACGTGCAGTTGCGGTACAGGTGGCCCGGCTCACCGCAGTGATAGCAGAGAGGACGGTAGTTGGGAGTGCGCCAGATGTCACTTTTACGGGGATACGATGGAGCAGGACGAGCAGGTGGTGGCGGCCGAAAAGAGGCCGGGGTTTCCTGAAGACGAGTCGGCGGCGGTTGTGCGCGACGAGCAACAGCGGCGTCTGTCATTTGCGGTGGGGCTGTGGACGGCTGAAAGGGAGCTGGTGTTGTAAGCGCCTGTTGCACCTCTTCCCGAATAACCTCGGATAGAGCAGTAACCGTTGGCGCAGGCGGCGTAGCCGGGAATAGCTTCTGGAGCTCCTCGCGAACGATAGCTCGTACGGTTTCGCGAAGCATGTGGGTGTTACTGATGTCCGTGGTTGCCGCAGTCATGGCCAAAGGCTGACGCTCGTATTGTCGCAACCGCATATCGAGTGTCTTTTCCATGGTGGTTGCCTCCGACAGAAACTCTGCGACCGTGCTCGGTGGATTGCGAACCAGTCCTGCAAAGATCTGCTCCTTGACACCTCGCATAAGGTACCGGAGTTTCTTCTGCTCTGTCATGTCCGGGTCAGCTCGACGAAATAACTTTGCCATCTCTTCGAAGTATACCAGTATGCTTTCATTTGGTAGCTGGGTTCGGGACTGAAGGAGCAGATCGGCCCGTTCTCTTCGAATCACCGTTGTCAAATCCTTCAGGAACTGGTCTTTCAATACGTTCCACGTCGTTATGGACGACTCCCGGTTCTCGAACCACGTACGAGCTGCGCCCTCCAGCGAAAAGAACACGTGTTGAAGCTTGGAGTCTTCCGCCCATCTGTTGTACCGGGCCACGCGTTCAAATTTCTCCAGCCAGTCTTCCGGGTCTTCGCCTGGAGAACCTTGGAAGATCGGTGGCTCTCGAGGCTGCTGCAGCACAACAGAAGGTGAACTAATCGTCGCCTGCATGCCTATTTCGGGCTGGACGGTCGTCGACGATGGCGCTGAACGAATCGCTTGGGTTGAGCGAGACTCCAGAAGCCCAAACTCGGGTTGAAGGCCTTGGAGCCGGCGGCTGCCGTGGTGTACAGGCGTCACCTCGATGGCAGATGACCCTCGAGGACTTGAATCCCTGCTTGCTGGGGGAGTCCGAGGCATGGAATGCGTTACCCAGCACCTCCACCAGATGTCACGGGTGGTGCAGCTCGGTTGGATACGTCAAAGTAGGTGACTGCAGCGGACGTCAGTAGCAGTCCCAAAAGCGGAGCATTCGCAGCCAGACACTTCGGCTTCTTTTTCTAAGGCCAGCTCGCGCGCGCATTCCGCGCTCTCGTGGTTCTAGTAGAACGACGACGTTGAATGGGCGGTGTCATTTGTCACCTTCGCCTACAATACGGCCTTGCAAGAAACAACGCAGATGTCCCCATTCCAACTCGTCTACGGCCGTGCAGTGACGACGATGCTCGACGCAATGTTACCACATCTGGACGACTCTAGCCTTCACACTGATACCTACACGTTCCTGGAACGCGCCGAAGCTGCTCGCCAACTGGCCAAAGTTCGAATTCAGGACCAACAACTTCGAGATGCAGATCGCTACAATCGGCGCCGTCACGACGTCCATTATGCGCCTGGCGACCGTGTGTGGGTGTGGTTCCCCATTCGGCGACGAGGGCTGAGCGAAAAACTCCTCCATCGCTACTTCGGACGATACCGCGTGGTCAGGTCATTGGGCGACCTCAACTACGAGGTCATTCCCGATGGATTTCAGAAGTCCCGACGGTCCCCGTGCCCTGAAGTGGTCCACGTGGTCCGCCTGAAGCCTTATCACGATCGGTAGCCTCGCCCACTAACCCCGTTCAGTCCTTCCGACCTCTCCACTCACTCTCAGCATCGGGACGATGCTTCTTTTTGCCGGGGGGTAATGACACCGCCCATTCATCGTCGTCGTTCTACTAGAACCACGAGAGCGCGGAATGCGCGCGCGAGCTGGCCTTAGAAAAAGAAGCCGAAGTGTCTGGCTGCGAATGCTCCGCTTTTGGGACTGCTACTGACGTCCGCTGCAGTCACCTACTTTGACGTATCCAACCGAGCTGTACCACCCGTGACAATATTATCACCAAATTTAGATATAGGCAGAACATGAGGTGTTTTCCAGTCTTCGGGTATACATCCAAAATCAAGTGATTGTTGGAATATTAGAGAATGTAACTGTGCTGATAAATGACTGCTCAGTTTTAAAAGTTCAGCACTGATGCCATCGGACCCTGAACTGGTATTGAACGGCAAACTGTCAATGGCGCATCCACAGTAAGGCATCCACAATGTGCTTCGTGGATCGCTGCTTCGGTGATCTGATGCGTCACTAGAGAAATAATCTTTGCATACCTTCAAAGGGAAATGTAGCGCACAATGCGAAGTAAATTCTCATCGGGATTTCCTCCCCGGCATTCGTCAACATCAATCTAAAAACTATATCTGAGTTATTAGTAAACCTGTGTATTCTAAGGACAAAGGCCAAAAACAAACACACAGAATATTCAGAATCACAATGTTTACACCATTACTCTGAGCACCTTTTTAAAACAGTCCATAATTTTTTCTCATAGGTACGAAACACCATGTTTACGGAATCAAAATGAAAGACGATTATGATCTACGCAGAAATAAAATTTCTCATATAAAATAGAGCGCTTTAACTGTTCTCAAGCCAAGTAATATCGGCATGCCTTCTCTATCTTGCTAATTCTTAGTGGACTCACTGGATCAACTGTACTTTAACACTTACTGTGCAAAGTGCAAATGATGAATGCGCACGCACGCACGCATGAACACACACACACACACACACACGCACAAACACGCACACACGCACATATATATATATATATATATATATATATATATATATATATATATATATTCACAGCCCTCGTGATCTTACGCCGATTGGAGTACAATAGCTCCAAAGTTATCGAATGGGTGCACAAAATGTTGATGTGTTTTGAAAATGGGAGATTTGACTGTGTCCGCGCGTGTAATCAGTGATTTTTGATGCGAATTCTGAGCGGTGTAACTGTTTGACCCACGTATTGAGCTTTACGGGTGCCACTTTCTAGGCGGTAGACAATATTAGCGCTGTCGCATGAGAAGTTACCTTTTATCTGAAATGATAAGGATGACGCTGTGTTTTAGCAATAGTAGTTGTTGTCACCATCGGACAGAGTTTGTACCTAGTTTTATTGCATGGCGGGAATCCTCTGAAGCTACGGTGTCCGACTGTAGACGATGTTATCTTATCACGGATGTTTCTTGGACGCCTATACACAACACGTGGGGGAGCAGTGATAACTTCTTTCATCCTTTCACTCTGTAGAAAAATGTGATGTTTCTTAAGAACAGCGTTAGCATTGGACACTGATGCCGAACGTGCAAGGAACAGATTGACTTGATTGACCGGCCGCGGCTGCTTTTTGTTATTTATGAGTCCGCGCCGGTCATGCTTTGAAGCTTTCTTGAGTGAATCGTCGATGAGTGACAATGGGTGCCTCTGCCGGGCTAAGTCCACGCGGAGTTGCTCGCAGTTTGATTCAGTCACCTTCCTTAGAGAAACTCCTACGGAAACTTAGGGACTGACTGTAAGCGATAGAGGTTTTAGAATTGTGAGTATGACTAGTATGGCGGTGTAAGTACTGGTGTCGGCCTGTGGGTTTTCTGTAGACTGTTGTCTCAACTTTGTTTTCCGTGATGGTCACCTGGGCATCAAGAAAATTCATTGTCGAGGCTGAATTCGATGAGCAAAATAAAGTGTTCGGATGAGCGCTGTTAAAGTCGGGAAAAAACTTAGTGGGCTTTTCTTCACCATGAGTCGACATCATAAATATGTCATCGATAAACCTTCTGTAAAATATTGGTTTTTATGTAGGAATTAAGTCTTAAGTACAGCCATCAATATAGTAGCGTACTTTGGTTCAATTTTTGTTCTGATTGACGTTTTGCTAATTTGCACGTAGTGCTGGCCATTGAACTCAAAGTTGTTTAGCTCAAGTATCAGCTTTAACAGCTCTGTAAGTGTGCCGCCGTCGAGTAGTTTGAATTCTAAGCACTCATAAGTATAGACGACTGATTTGATGTCCTCAGCATGCGGTATGTTGGTGTACAGTGAAGCGACGTCCAGGGCCACTAGTAGGGGATCATCTCGAATGAACAGGTCGAGAATTTTGCTAAAAAATTAGGTGGTGTCCTTAACATAGAAAGGATATAAGGAAGGGATATCCCTGATGAGGCTGCCGACATAACTCGAGATGTTTTCAGTAACGGTTTCAATTCCAGAGACAGTTGGCCTCAGCTGACAAAAGGACCTAAATGCAAGCTCAAGATAAGCGGCTCATAGCCCATACGTGCATATCAGGCGCCGACATTCCACGAGTATAAGTATTGAAGCTGCGCTCTATACATACCCCCACTTACATTCAATAAATTTTCAGAGTGCGCCTGCAACTGAAACGGCAAATGATGAGGTTTTAGAAATCCCAGAAGCCGAGTAAATCAAATGTGTGAACCTTGGAGTTAGAGGACGCGGAGCTGTTTATGCATTTCTACTGGATTTACAATTGCCCAATAAATATACGACTGCGCTCTGGTTATACTCACCGCGAAGAGTAGAGAAGTGCTCCACACGATGGGCGTTACCTATCACGGTTGCTGAATTCCGACCCACAATCTCCTGCTTTAACGAAGAAAGCCAGCCGAGCTTCTCCGAACTTCTGTGGCACTGTGTCGTGAACCCTGAGCATAATCGCTGGTTCCATCCGGGGTTGCGCCATCGATTTTACTGACAGAAAAAAACAATGGCTGTGATTTACCTGTCAGCTTCAAACACTCGCATCCTTCCAGCCTGTAGAATTCAGAGAACTAAGGCTCATTTTTTAATGAGCAACCGGTGCTGCAAGCCCCCCCCCCCGCCCCCCCTCCATCCTCTTTCCCCCATGCATATGGCTTGACTCTGTGTCTGAAGCATAGGCGCGAGGAGAACCGCCAAAGCGCAGGGGAGGGTATTACGAAAGCGAGGGCTTGTTGAAGACAACAGAGCAATATGACTAGTACGCGTGTGCATGTAAATACGAGGATTGAGGGCGAATGAAGACAATTTGGATTTAAAGCGATTTTTAAGCAATTATCTCGAGGTGCAAAAATTTGATGAAATCAAATTTTGCCCGAAAACAAAACAACCTATATACATTTTGTTCAACCAAAGCCCTGGCCTGGTCATCCCGATATCTATTACTCGCATTCGATTCAAACCTTATTCTTTACATGCCATAGGTGCAGCAGTCGGGTGGCGCAAGATAAAAGGAATGATGCTAATGTTTACTTCTGGCTTATTTTTTTACCGCAAGCGTTAAAAATTATACTTTCTTGAACCAGGAAAAAGAAGGACACTAGAGGGAAACATGCAAACAGGGCACATCACTCTAAGGTTTTGAATAGTTCAATAAAAAATGCCTTCAGGCCACAAGATCTCTTTTTTAGCCGCACAATGGAGCACTAACGGCTACCGCACTGAAAAAAAAACGTGAAGATGAGGATTGTCAGCATCTTACAGGTACTGATAGCTTGTAGATAGCTCTTTTTCATCAATGCTGAAAACAAAGTATAAATGCAGTCTGAGGATATATCACCAATGATATACATTTAGCATAGTGGCTTGCACTTGTAAAATGTGCAAGCCACGGTGGAGATCGGGGTTTCACTTTCTGCTTTGGGCCTAGGCAATTATGTGACGATAGGCGTACTGATCCACGCTGTGTCCTTGAAAGATTTCCAGTAGCACGCTTCATTACGTCTGTGGATGTGGCGCTTTATTCAGGACGCTGTGAAAGGCTGGCTGCCACGCTTACATTCGCTGAGAACTTTGTCACAGGGGATTCTTTATCGGAGAGGTTTTATCCTACCTACTTGGAATCACGGGCAGTTGTGCAGATCACATGCACAGGAATGCCAAGTATCTTTTAGGTGTTTGCACACGTAACTTTTCGAAAAATACCCTCTAAGCACGGGATCGGGCTCGGGATGCGCCGGTTGCCACAGCATCTAGTCAACAATTTTGATGTCGTTTGTGTTTGTTGCCGGCCAAGATATCTATTTTCGGCTGGAAAAAGGCGTATGTAAGGCGAGGAATGATATGGCGTATTGTAATAAAACCAGAGTTAGGTTAACGCTAACTTCTTAGAGTTTGCATGTTTTATTACATCTATAGCGATCGATTTACAAAACAGCGTATAAAAATCGAAGCTGCTTTTTCTTCCCGCAATTAAACATTCAGACGCTAATTACTTCCCTTTCGTGAAATAATTTTTCTGTAGCTGCAAAGGATGGGGCCATAAGCATAAAAGGATGTTCGTAAGGGCTTAGGGTGCGCAGTTCAACGGTAATGCACTGTGCAGGGGAATAAAAAAGGTGGAGATCTTGTCTACATTTTAGGCGCACGACCTAAAAGGGTGGGTTCCCCAGACATTTTGCTTTTATATAGCTTTTACAGCCGTCTCACATCTATTTAGACACATAAATGACGTTATTACTCCGGCTTGCGAAATCTTGCTATAGACGCCCTTCATATATATTGCCGCCAGGTGTCACCAGGCGGCGCCTTGAGGACAAAGAAGTGAGACGCGCGTGCTCATTGCAGCTGGGAGACTGCTTGTTTTCTTGTGGCCTGTGCATCGCGTTTTCATTCTGCAACCCATTTGTGACATTTTGTGGTGAAGTGCGCTGGTAAATCGCTCTGGAATATGTCGCACACCTCTCCGAACACCGAGGGCCCCAGACCTCTCCCTTGTCGACACGCCAGTGCACCGGGTCAGCAGCCAATATTTTGGACTGCCGAGCAACAGACTGCTTTCACAGAGCTGCGCCAACGGCTGCACACTACCCCTGTCCTTGCTCACTTCGACGAGGAGGCTGCTACCGAGATACACACCGACGCTAGCAACAATGGGCTTGGTGCCGTCTTCGTTCAACATCAAGAAGGCGTGGAACGCGTGATCGCGTATGCGAGTCGCACACTCTCGCGCACCGAAATCAACTACTCTACCTCGGAAAAGGAGTGCCTCGCTCTCGTCTGGGCTGCGATGAAATTTCTGCCTTATATCTATCGCCGTCATTTTAAAGTGGTAACCGACCACCAATCCTTGTGCTGGCTTGCAAACCTCCAGGACCCATCAGGCCGCCGAGCACGATGGAGCCTTTGTCTTCAAGAATTTGATTACACAATTGCCTATACGTCCGGACGTAAACACGAGGACGCCGACACGCTCTCACGCGCACCTGTCGAGCAAGCTGATGATAGCGCAGAGGATGACAATCGTTTCCTAGGTGTGATAGCAGTCCGGACTTAGTGGCAAAGCAGCGTGCTGACGCTGACCTGCGGTCTGTCATGGATCACCTGGAGGGCCACGCTTCCAACGTACCTCGACACTTTTCCCGCCACTTGTCCTCTTTTTGCATTAGAAATGGCGTACTGTTCAAGAAAAACTCCAGCAACGTAGACCGGCACTACCTCCTGGTCGTGCCGTCAGACCTCCGCGACGACATCCTTTCGGCGTATCATGATGAGCCTACCTCTGGCCACTTGAGAGTGGCACGCATGCTCGCTCGAGTGCGCCAGGGCTATTATTGGCCTAAACTTGCAAAGACTATCCACCGCTACATCAGAGGTTGCCGTGAGTGCCAGCGTCGTAAGTCACCACCGCTCAAGCTCACAGGTTTGCTCCAACCAATTGCGCCACTTCGCACACCTTTTGACCAAGTCGGCAGTGATCTTCTGGGCCCATTCCCTGTGTCGTCTTCTAGCGATAAGTAGATTATAGTTGCGACTGATTATTTGACGTGCTATGCGGAAAGCCAGGCGGTGCCGCGCAGTACAACCTCTGAAACCGCGCGCTTCTTCATACGCCGCATTGTTTTACGACGTGGCGCCCTGTCCTCCATCATCACCGATAGGGGCACCGCGTTTACAGCGCAGCTCATGCACGAGGTGTTCCAGCTGAGTCACGCGAACCACCACAAGACTACTGCATACCACCCGCAGTCAAACGGGCTCATGGAGCGCCTCAACAAAACCTTAGCGGATATGCTCGCAATGTACGTCGACGTAGAGCACAAGACTTGGGACGAGATCCTCCCATATGTGATGTTTGCCTACAACACGGCGATTCAGGAAACGACTCGATTTACGCCGTTTCGCCTCGTCTACGGGCGTAATGTCCAAACGATGCTCGGCGCCATGCTTCCGTGCCCCCCTGACGACCAGGCGCTCACGCCAGACGCCGAGGAATTTGCCCGGCACGCAGAGGAAGCCCGCCGACTGGCCCGTATGCACATCCGCCGGCAGCTGGCAACGGATGCAGAACGCAACAGCCAACGACATCGCCACGTCGAGTACCACCCCGACGACAAAGTGTGGGTATGGACCCCGGTACGTCACCTCGGCCTGTCGGAGAAGCTCCTGAGCCGCTACTTTGAACCCTACACAGTGCTGCGCCGCACCACAGATGTAACGTATGAAGTCCTCTCCGATGGCACTCGGCCCGGTTCGAGCCGTCAAACGCAGCCTGACATCGTGCACTTACTGCGTTTGAAGCCGTACTTCATGCAGTAAGGGGCACCTCGTTCGCTCCAAGTGCGCCCATGTTCTTGCTTCCTTTTTTTGGATGGGGAGGGGGAATAATGCCGCCAGGTGTTCCCGGGCGGCGCTTTGAGGACAAAAAATTGAGACGCACGTGCTCTTTGCAGCTGTGACACAGCTCGATTCCTTGCGGCCTGTGCCTCGTCTTTTGATTCTGCAACACATTTGTGATAATATATAAAGAGGCATAATCTTCGATGCATTGGGTAAAACTTGAGAATTAACTTTATTTTGAATACAACTTTATCGGCTAAAAGCAATTTTTCAATTACAGTGAATTTTTAGAAGTATCAGTCATTTCTCATATTTCGGTCGTTGCCTCCTCTTCGAGTGTTTCTATAGCAGACGATTGCTGATAGCGAAACATGTAAATGGTACAGAAACAGGGCGGCAAGCCGATGAATACAGGGCGACACCATGGCATGAAAAATTTTGTTATGGCAGCTAGCCCGGTGCGAGCACTCCTTCCCGCGCCGCTTCCAGCATCGTTGTGCACTGTTACATAACTACTCTGAGCAACAGAGTGACCATCCGGGTGAATGGCTGAAAACCCGAGTGATGAGTTGAGAGTGGGTGTGACCAGGAAAGAGAAAGAAGGCAATACAGGCTTGCCACAGCGATTAATTAGGAGGTCAGATGAAATCGGGTCCACAGAGCTTGATAGCAAGCATTCGCCACGGGCCGACGGCCAAGGCCCATCGATTCGCCGGATAGCATGTGCAGAAAGTAGGCTCTGGTGTGCTGCCCCGTGTCTTTAGAGCGGCAGTGATTTGCCAAGAGTAACGACGAAACTTGAGATTGTTGGTTGATATGCCGTTCTACATTCCAAGAGAAGGCAAGCGTAAGAGGGGGTGGCAGAAAATTAGGGGGGCGTAGGATATTAAAGAGTTTGCGAGGATAGGGTGGCTGTAGCTGGCACAGGATCAGGGTAACTGGAGTGTCATAGAAGAAGCCGTTGCCCTGCAGCCAGCGTAGCCAGGCTGATGATAATGGCGAAGATTGTCCTGTTGTAGGGCATCAAAAGACAAGGGCAGTGAGCAAGGACACACGCAGCGCGAACGCTACCGCTGTGTGTGTTCTCATTGTCCGTCTCTAGCTGTCTAATGAGCATGAACATGCAAATTGGAAGCGAGGTATTCTGGTCTTCTCGTCGTGGTGATGCTGGTGGGGCTGGTGACGGTAGGGAGTAGGGTGAAAGAGGGGGAATAGCTGGTCAGGTCGGATAAGATCAGGCTAGGGTGAGCCAGGAACGATACTCAGGGGCACTCAGCCGATGACCAAGGTGAGCAGTAGGCGCCTATGGTCCGCGGCCGGGTTGAATAGACAGTTCGCACCGCCACTGAATTGTGCAGTGGTTGGAAGATGACGCAAAGTTACGATGAAATACGGCTTCATGGCAGTGGGCCTAACCCGAGCGCCCTATCTCTCGCCGATGTAAGACGAAAAGGGCGAAAAAACACGGACGCAACAAACACACGAATACGCTTTTCGTCTTACAATGCATTACCATCTAGCCCGCACCCACACCTTGCCTCGCCGATGCCCGCGTCGTCATCGTTTCGTCCGTAACTCTCTTACTGAGTTAGTGAACAGTAAGACTAATTTGCATGTTGTCGAGACCGGGAGCTTACATGAGAAAAAAGTGAAGCCGGGCAAATTTGTTAAGAACTAGCAATTATTTGCGCCTCAGAATTCCGATCGCCCGGTAGGCTGCCCTAAGTATCCCCACTTCCAATTCCTAAAATTGTGTACGTAGGTATAGTGACTTGATTTCAGAGTTTAGGCTCCAAAGAATGTACCCGAGCTATCGTAGAATCTGTTGGCGGCGAAACAATCTAATTGTCTGATAAGTAGAGGCGATTCACTTCAACATGGTGTTCTTTTATAGCATTGTGACACAAGTATCATCTGGTACAGTGCCGTTTCAGAAACAAATTGCACAGAAATCATGTATAGTATGAGGAGCGAGGTTAATTTTTATCTTCATTGTCCGCTGCGAGCCATCCTATAAATACAGTGATGCATTACAACTAATGCAGCGAGAGCATAATTATTTCTGGAGCATTACGCACACACCAATTAGCCTAGAACAAAAAAATGCCTTGCTTCGGAAACATTGCCTTCATGGGCAACGTTTCCCTGTAGCTTTTAGAAGGTCATTGAACTCAGTGAATGCGACATTTTTTCTGCTGGTGCAAATATATTATATCCAGGCAATCCTATGTAATTTAGACATTGAAATAAATCATTTAGAAATTTTTAGCGATACTTAAAATAAAAAAAAATTAGAGGAGCACTTATATTCCGCCTTAATAACATAACGTGACAGTGCCGTACCGTTAAGGCGGTATTCGCCATTTCCTACTTTACATTAACAGATCATTTGGAAGCGCCGTACCACAGCAAGCACAGCGCTGCAGCTATTAAGCGTTGCGCCAATGCCCTGTAATGGCAAGTGCTGTGTCCGGTGGGGTTTGTGAGACTCATGTTGCTCTTCCCGTCCAGCCTGTCGCGATGAAACAATCATAAAACTGCAACTTGCTGCGGTGGGTCATTTGCTCGCACTCCGCTGGGCAGGTTTTTAAAACGTCATACGGTCATGTGACAAATATGACGCACTTAGGATCTTTGTTTGGTGATTTTTTGAGGATTTATCGCTGGCGGCGAACGATGTCCACGAAGACGCCGGCATTTCGGCGACATGGGGCCCTTAACGCTATTGTGTCAAAGTTTAGTTAAAAGAGGACTGACTGAAAGCGTGCAGCGATATCAACCTTAAGCTTAGATTCCTATAAACAAAGACGGTAGCAATATAATGACGATACTTTCCGAGTGCGCAAAGTATGCCCCGAATTTGTTTGTAATACGCTCAAAAAAGTGAGTGCGATGAGCTGCAGAAAACAAAAAGGTAAACAATCTGCCACACCTGAAGATGAACTCAAGCAAGACCACTAGCGCTGGATGGTCGGAATGGATATGCATGTCTCTTTGGCTCTCCGTACAAACAAGCTATAAAAGCGATTAACATAAAGCCTGAGAAAACGAATGAGTGCCAAAGAATACCAGCTTTCGGTAGCTAGCAACATGTTGCATGTGCCAGCCTTGCTAATATTTAGAGTCCATATGAGACAGAGATCTGAGCGTAGGGCTGAGCCGTAAATATTCTCTCTTCCAATACCTTGCAGTATGCTTGTTCGCTTAAAAGGACTTCGTTGTAGGCCAGATGGTGGGACATCGGGAGGAGTAAAACCGCAAAACACGGTTGGACTGAGGCAGGCGACAACACTGCCCTGTGTTGTCACCTGCCTCCGTCCCGTCCTGTATTGCGGTTTTGCTACTCGTGGTGCTTGTTCGCGCCTACTGGGACGGCAGGCTGCCGGATCGGGACACATTTCCATGCCTCACTTAAATGCTGAGGTACATTGACCTCCGGAATACAGGCCACAGGCCACAGGCCACGACTATTTGAACGGTTCAACTCAGCTTCATCAAAGGTGGCGTTACCCGCTAAGAAAATTACTAATTTATCTTCATATGAAAGTACACTGAACTCGTTATATATATATATATATATATATATATATATATATATATATATATATATATATATATATATATATATATATATATATATATAAACTCCCGAGAGGGCACGGCAAAGCAGACTGGTACCATAGATCGCATGTAAGTAAAATAGAAACAGCTGTAGCGATAATGGACGCCCTTCTTTATTAAAACAAAATATTGAGACATTCAATGAAAGGCTATAATTAACAGTCAAGACTGTAGAGCAGTTATTGTAGAAAACGAGCATCACTTTGAAGAAAGCGGAGACAACACTGACACGCTCTGGATAAGGCGAAGATCAATTACAAGTATCCCTACTTGTTCCTAATCTAAGGAAGGCGACGGGCTACGCGCGAGCCGCGTGGCCATCGCCTCGTGCACGCTCCTGGCTGGACTAGCTGACCTCGGACTGCTGCTGGCCCTGCTGCCGTTAAGAAGCTTCTTGGAATAAACCCCACCTTACACTAAGTATTTTTGCAGGACTGTAAGATGTGACGGCAATGCGTCGATCTCTTTGACTGTAACCGTAGTGAAGCCACTTGCCTGTTGAGGTCCAATGAGCGGCGTAATTCGAACTGTCACCGATTTTCCAACACTTTTGCCAAAATCTTATAACCTGCATGCGATATCGTTATCGGTCTACATTCTACGTAATTACACTTTTCATTCACAGTAATTTGTGATATCAATAAAACGTTACTTGTGTAAACTAGTGAGCCCGAACTACGGCCAAAGAAGGATGAAACGCCATCTGAAAGCCTCCTGAAAGGCTGTCACGCAAAGGTTTTCTCAAAAATGCAGCTGCTGAATGGAATTCCTGTAAGAGACTCTAAGCACAAGTAGATCTTGGCCTCTATCCATAGTGTGCTGCATTCCGAGGAAAAAAAAACACTCACCGAAAAGAGCTTTTGAAGCTCTAAATGCCAGGAAACACTTTATACAGATGTGACCTAGGGCAGCTGCATTCGAACGTAAATTATTTGCGTCGACTCGGACATTCCGCCTATATTCTGAATGCTATGCTACAACACTTTTCACCTCAATATGGTCGTAGCCCGCCTTTCTGCGCAAGGACGCAATGAGTTTGAATAGACTGGTGGCAAGAGTTTTTTAGTTTTCTCGCCGATAAAAGTATATTTTGCTGGCGCACAACTTCCACCTGACCAGACAGAGCCTGAGTCTTTTGTTACTGAGGGAACTAGTTGGATGGGGTAATCCCCATTGTCTCTCTAATTTTGTAAAGATGAAGGGCACTTTATTGTCGAGCATATCTTCGAAAATTACCTTCAGACGGGAGACAAAATACTCTGTATCTAGTTTCTGTTGCGAGGGACGTAGCGGTGAAGAGAAGTGCACTTAATTTCTCTAATTCTGACAAGAATAAATTTATGCTTGTAACCGAACCGCCACTGCAATAAAGTGTATTCAATTGTGAACCCTATGACCGCTCTCGTCGTACTAGTCCTGCCGAGCCTGTTTCTATGAGTGGAAAGAGGAATTGTTGCTCCACGAAGCATGAGCAGCCCTGTACTGTTCTGTGCCAAGCTTTTGAAGCTGGAACTTTTGAACCACGGATTTTCTATCAGTACGAACCAGAAGCCTTGTTTCATGGTAATGTGTCACAAAGCTCATGGCTGCCCTGTCCAGCTTTGACCTTAGTTTCCCAGAAACATGTCGCGGGGCGGCATCGACGACTTTTTCCCCCTCCCCCACGGGGGAACGGCATTCTCACCATAGCGCTGGAGAGGTCACTCAAAACTACTCCCCCCCCCTCCTAGCATTGTTGCCATACAGGTGGCAAGCGCTTGCAAGTGTTGGGAACAGCAGAAGCGGATTCAATGCCCCGGCACTGTTCGCGGCCCCCAATGACTCCTCGTGGGATTAAGGCATTCTCCCGAATTCTTTCGACATTCCTTCATGTGTTCTTTTTTTTCTTTTTGGGAGCTGCATTCCTCAGTGCGTGGCTCCTGAAGAGTCTTTTTTTTCCCTGTGTTGTTTTTTTTTCATTCTTTGCCATGCGAAGGGGGCGACGGGAACTCCGCGCGCTGGCAGCTGGTCTGGAGATTTCGGTGCGTGCGGTCGTGAGTGAGGTCAGCCAGAGAAGTGGAATGCAAGGAGCCTAGGCGGAGATCTGACGCGTAGAGTGCGGCGACGGTGGTCCCGAAGACGCGAGGCCCAAGTTCGCCCGTATCCGCAAGCCCCCATCAGCCTCGCGACGAGCAACCGCAGCCCGACGCTCCCTGCGACCGGACCTTGCCACTCCGCAGCTAAGCCATCGTTTCTCACCACTCACTTCAACACTTTTATCTCTGTATTTTTGCTTTCTGTGTTTCTCGTTGTAATCCTTTGTACTGTATTTCCGTCTCGTAACCTTTTAGTATAACAATGACCCTGATGTTTCTTTCTTTGTGTTAATTGTTGTGTTAACGTGTTCAATTGGTGCTTGTGTTATTTGCGTCACGCCAGTGTACGGCGCTACCTTGTCGGGCATATTGTAATACTTGGTTGTTGTTTGCCTAATTAAATTAATTCGCTACGGACACTGCCTATGCCTCCAGTCAACGACTAATCAGGCGTGGCCCCTATCGCCGGTCAGCAGTCGAATCACAATCTTTCGCACGCGGGGTGGAGAATTTTGTCGCTCCTCCCCCTCCGAACTTACGGAGAGTGGAGTGGTGGGCAGGTTGACCCGATTAATTGTAACTTCGGCGCCAACCAACACCACAGCCGCCCACGATATTTTGACAAACTCCCCCTCGAAAAGAATAATATTCTCAATAACATTCACAAACAAAACACAAATTTCCTTCATGCACACACGCTCCTGGCGGACAAGCCACCTCAGATGAAAGACGCGCACATCACTGTCACCAGCGCGCAGCACCTCGTCGTATGACCAGTTTTCCACGAAGGCTCGCAGGATAGCGCACCGACACACGCCTCACGCACTGCCACACCTCACGCAGTCACGTCCCAGTTAGTCAAAACAGTTCGACACTGCACATTCGGTCGTAACAGTCCAACACTGAAACACGACCACACGCAAACATCTTGCGCTGCATAACATTTCGAAACACTACCAACAATGCACAAAATAACAATAAAAGAAATGTCTAGCTAAGGGTGGAACTGCGCCGTCGCAACGCGTTTAGTTCACCCCGTGGCTATTCACACCCGGCTGAGGTAGTCTGCGCCGACGTTATCTTTTCCCTTAATGCTCTCGACCCCGAAGTCGTACTCCTGTAGGAGCAGCGCCCAGCGAAGCAGCCGTGAATTCATAAACTGAGCCTCGTTCAGATATTTCAGCGGCTGATGATCTGTCTGGACGGTGAATAGTTTGCCGTAGAGGTAGAAATTGAAGCGCTTGATAGCCCATACATTGGCCAAGCACTCCTTCTCAAAACTGCTGCGTACGCCTTCTCTCTGGGAAGTAGCTTGCGACTCGCGTACGCGACGGGATGCAGAAGTCCGTCTTTTTCCTGCAACATACTGCCCCAACCCCTTGATCTGAGGCGTCGGAACGGAGTACAAATGGCTTGCTGAAATCCGCAACCTGTAGGATAGGGGCCTCTGAGAGCAGTTGTTTCAGGCTGTTAAAGGCTTGTTCTTCGTTATCCCCCCACCTAACGCTGTTTGGTGCGAGTTTTTGGTCAGGTTTGTCAGAGGTGCGGCAACAGTTGCGTAACTCGGGATGAATTCACGATAGTATCCCGCTAGGCCCAAAAAGGCTCGTACTTGGCGTTTGGTTATCGGTCGTGGGGCTTGGCGGATCCTGTCCAGTGTTGATTCCATCGGGCCAAGGGTCCCCTTTCCAATCGTGTGACCGAGAAAACACAGTTGATCGACACCGAGTTTGCATTTCTTCGGGTGTATGGTCATCCCGGCTTCCCGGATTCGCGTGAGAACCTGCTCCAGTGCCTTGACATGGTCTTCCCACGACTCAATCGCTACGAGCAGGCCGTCGTAGTAATGATAGACGTTTTCTATCCCGTCTAAGAGCTTCCTCATCAGTTTATTAAATACAGCTGGAGCGGTCTTGATGCCAAAAGGCATGTTCCTGAATTGGTAAAGGCCACTGGGAGCCGAAAACGCAGTCTTTTCCCTTGAGTGATCGTCCAGGGGGACCTGCCAATAGCCCTTCGCGAGGTCCATCTTAGAGAAGAACTTTCTGCCTCCCACCTCCGCGATGAGGCAGTCGGCACGGGGGATCGGTTCGGCGTCGGCGACCAGTACCTCAAGTAATCTCCTGAAATCTACGCAAAAGCAGTTCGAACCGTCGGGCTTCTTTATCAGGACTGTTGGGGCATTATACGGTGAGCGTGACTTCTCGATCACGCCCATCCGCAGCATCGCGGCAACCTCCCTCTCAACTTCCTGACGCACTGCGAAGGGAAGCGGGTACTGCTTGACCTGGATGGGCTTGTTGGTGGTACTGGTCAAGTTGCACACGGCCCACGTGGTGTATCCGGGCCGATCGGAAAAAAAGCTCCTTATGTCGAGAAATAAGGGACCGCAGCTCCTGTGCCTGTGGTGGGGTCCGTTTCTCGGACGCCGCGACATCGCGGTAGTCGGCTTGTTCCTCGAGAGGCCACACCAGCGCCCCATCGTCTATATTGGAGGCTACCGCCGCAACCACCGGCACGTGAGAGTCGGTTTCAGGGACCCGGCTGATGTATTTCTTCAGCATATTGACGTGGAATATTTTTGGGTTGCCCTCAACATCTACCACGTAGTCGACTTCTCCCTTTTTTCCTTTAAGCACATAGGGGCCCTTCCATTTTATCGTGAGCTTATTGTGCTCGGTGGGGAGCAGTAAGAGCACCTGGTCTCCAACCTGTAATGCTCTAGATTTAGACCCGCGGTCGTAATATCGCTTGTATCGCTCACCTGCCTCTTCTAGAGCCTTATGTGCCATCTGACAGGTAGTTCCGAGCCTCTCTCGCAGGTCAATCACATACTGGTAGGCCGTCTTGGTCTCCTCTTGCAGTTTGTCCCCCGTCCACAATTCCTTTAGTATAGTGAGAGGGCCTCGCACGTTCCGCCAGTACAAATGCTCGAACGGGGAGAACCCTGTGCTTGCCTGGGGGACCTCCCTGTAGGCGAACAAAAGCGGCTCGATAAATCAATCCCACTCCTTGGGCTGTTCTGTGCACATGCGGCGGAGCATCTTCTTGAGCGTCCCGTTGAGCCTTTCCACGAGGCCGTTGGCCTTCGGGTGGTAGGGCGAGGTAGTCTGCAGGCGAAGAGACAGCAGACGGCCCACTTCTGCCATGAGTTCCGAGGTAAAATTCGACCCTCGGTGGCTCAACATCTCTTCCGGAACACCCACTTGGGCGAAAATTTGTAAGGGAACCTCGGCCACCCACTCGGTCTCGATGCTGGGCAGGGCGACGACCTCTGGGGACCGGGTCGCATATTCGACTAGCGTCATGATGTCGATTCCCCTTCCGAGTTGTGGGCTTGAGGGGCTCAATAATATCGATAGCCACACGGCGAAACGGCGTGTCAAACAGAGGCATGTTTTCAAGGGGCACCTTTTTGACTGATCCCCATGGGGCTGTCTTCTGGCAGCTTTCGCCCGACGCCACAAACCGGCTAGCGTCACCATGCTCGCCGGGCCAGAAGAAACAGCCAGAATGCGGTCACAAGTCTTTTTGTGCCCCAAACGACCTGCCATGAGTCCGCAGTGCGCGAGGCGGAGAACCTTGTTTCGGTGCTGAAAGGGGACAACCAGCTGTAAAGTACCCGAGCCTGACTCTGGTAGGAACTGGCGATAGAGCATGTCATCCCATAGCAGAAAGGTGTACGAGCCCCCTCCCTTGCACCGGACCTTTCCCTCTTCCCTCTCCATCTGAAAACAACGCCGGAGGGTCTAGTCCGCTTGTTGGTCTCGGCTAATCGGCGTCGGGGTGACTTCTGCCGTCGCGGTTGGTATCCGTAACTTGCGCAACGTCTCCGACGATTGCTGCCTGCACTGTTGACGGGTGGTCACGGCCGCCGCGGGTGCAGGCTCGTCCGGGGTACTTGGCTGTCCCTGTACGGGATCCGATGCACCCGCTTCGGCCCCTTCAATACTCAGGGCTATTCCCCTCCAAGTCGCGTCGGGCTCTGACGGATGCCTGGCGCCGTCGATATTCCCGAGAATTAGGTTGAACAGTGGTGATTCCATACATCCGGCCAGCACCTCACCCCTATAGTAAGGTGTGTCAGCTTGAATTCGTGCCTCGGGTAGAGTTTTGACCGAGCGGTCCATCAGGTAAACGGCTCGGTGTCGGCCAGTAAGTTGGGACTTTGTTACAAGGTCTCGGTTGACAATAACAATGTTACACCCCGTGTCTCTAAACACCTTTATCCTCTGCCCAGCAATGAGGCCTTCAACGACGGGAAGGACTCCGGACTCTTGGGCGCTGCCGAGGTTCACCACTGGCAGGAACTGGACATCTTTCAGCTCTAGATAGCCGTTTTGAATGCAGGCCGACACGTCATTTGCTCCCGGGCGTGCCCAGTTGCCCTGCTCAGGATTTCTCCGGCTCTCCTTGCAATGCGCCGCGACGTGCTCCGGTCGCGCGCAAATCTAGCAGCGTGGTGTCGATGATACTGCCGCGGGTAGCGGTTTTCCCTGGTGGCCCTTGCGGCCAGCGTCGGAGGACTTGTCTACGGGCCGGTCCTCACGTTTCAGTTCACGCCGGCCACAGTATGTGGACCCCCTAGCAGTCACATAGTTTTTTTTTTCAGGAGGACACAGGGGCGCAACAAAAACACACGGACATAGAAGTAGACAGGCACGAGCGCTTACTATCAACAGGCTTTATTTGACGTAGACCGTTAATATACTTTCGCCTACCCAAGCGCCACTGTGCGAATCACAAGCACATGGGTAACAGAAAACACCAAAAGAAATCGAAAGGTAGGCGATTACAGAAATCTATCTAAGAAAACCGTTTCAGATCGGCGAAGCATTACAGACGAATCACTGATGCAGTTATCTCCTTTTTTTGTGATGTAATAGGCTTCCACCAGTTCCCGTTCAATCTGATCGCGGCTTCTCAACAATACTCTACAGTCCGATAATCGGGGAAAACAGGCGACCTTAGTCTTCTTAGTGCATTCTTGGCAATGGTCCGGGAGATGGGAGCCTGTCTTCTTTAAAGAATTTTTGTGCTCCAGAAGGCGCTGGTTGAGGCAGCGTCCAGTTTGCTCAACGTTTGCCCAAATTCTTTAAAGAAGACAGGCTCCCATCTCCCGGACCATTGCCAAGAATGCACTAAGAAGACTAAGGTCGCCTGTTTTCCCCGATTATCGGACTGTAAAGTATTGTTGAGAAGCCGCGATCAGATTGAACGGGAACTGGTGGAGCCTATTACATCAGAAAAAAAGGAGATAACTGCATCAGTGATTCGTCTGTAATGCTTCGCGGATCTGAAACGGTTTTCTTAGATAGATTTCTGTAATCGCCTACCTTTCGATTTCTTTTGGTGTTTTCTGTTACCCACGTGCTTGTGGTTCGCACAGTGGCGCTTGGGTAGGCGAAAGTATATTAACGGTCTACGTCAAATAAAGCCTGTTGATAGTAAGCGCTCGTCCCTGTCTACTTCTATGTCCGTGAGTTTTTGTTGCGCCCCTGTGTCCTCCTGAAAAGATATGAAACAACACGCCCAAATACAAGTACTTCTGTGTGACATAGTTGTCTGCCCTTTGTAGCAGCTCATTCTGATCGCCTTCCGTTTTCTCCTTCAGGAAGGTAGCCTTCGACGGCGTGCAGTTCTCTAGAAACTGCTCCCTCAAAAGGAGGCTCTTGATACCATCGTAGGTCTGCTCGCACGAAGAGAGCTCTGCCCACCGCTCCCAGTAATTCTCTAATCGGGAGAAGAACTGGGACGGGGTTTCGTGCTCGTGGGGGCTTCTGACCGGAACTTCTGTCGAAATCCCTCCTCCGTCAAGCAGAAACGAAGCAGAAGAGCTCGCTTGACATTGTCATAGTCAACCGCATCCGCTCCCAACATGCGGCCAAAAACACTCAACGCCTCTCCCGCTGCTCTTCTTCTTTCATGCGCTCGCGCTGTTTCGCGCGCTCATCTCTGAGGAGTTCCTGGAGGGCGACCCCCTCGAAGCCTAGCTGCTTCCCGAAAGCAATTATTTTTTCTAACTCTGTCATTGCACCAACGGTTCTTTGTTCTCAGTTCTGACAGTACGTGAGATATTACTTGAACGCTATGCCTCCCGGTCACGGCCAATCGTGGTCAGCAAGTCCTGTCGCGGACGCCAGTTTGTCAAAATATCGTGGGCGGCTGTGGTGTTGGTTGGCGCCGAAGTTACAATTAATCGGGTCAACCTGCCCACCACTCCACTCTCCGTAAGTTCGGAGGGGGAGGAGCGACAAAATTCTCCACCCCGCGTGCGAAAGATTGTGATTCGACTGCTGACCGGCGATAGGGGCCACGCCTGATTAGTCGTTGACTGGAGGCATAGGCAGTGTCCGTAGCGAATTAATTTAATTAGGCAAACAACAACCAAGTATTACAATATGCCCGACAAGGTAGCGCCGTACACTGGCGTGACGCAAATAACACAAGCACCAATTGAACACGTTAACACAACAATTAACACAAAGAAAGAAACATCAGGGTCATTGTTATACTAAAAGGTTACGAGACGGAAATACAGTACAAAGGATTACAACGAGAAACACAGAAAGCAAAAATACAAAGATAAAAGTGTTGAAGTGAGTGGTGAGAAACGATGGCTTAGCTGCGGAGTGGCAAGGTCCGGTCGCAGGGAGCGTCGGGCTGCGGTTGCTCGTCGCGAGGCTGATGGGGGCTTGCGGATACGGGCGAACTTGGGCCTCGCGTCTTCGGGACCACCGTCGCCGCACTCTACGCGTCAGATCTCCGCCTAGGCTCCTTGCATACCACTTCTCTAGCTGACCTCACTCACGACCGCACGCACCGAAATCTCCAGACCAACTGCCAGCGCGCGGCGTTCCTGTCGCCCCCTTCGCATGGCAAAGAATGAAAAAAAAACAACACAGGAAAGAAAAGACTCTTCAGGAGCCACGCACAGATGAATGCAGCTCCCAAAAAAAAAACACATGAAGGAATGTCGAAAGAATTCGGCACAACGCCTTAATTCCACGAGGAGTCATTGGGGGCCACGAACAGTGCCGGGGCATTCAATCCGCTTCTGCTGTTCCCAACACGTGCAAGCGCTTGCCACCTGTATGGCAACAATGCTAGGGTGGGGGGGGGGGGGAGTAGTTGTGAGTGACCCCTCGAGCGCTATGGTGAGAATGCCTTTCCCCCACGGGGGAGGGGGAAAAAGATGTCGACGCCGCTCCGCGACATGTTTCTGGGAAACAAAGGTCAAATCTGGGCAGGGCAGGCATGAACTTTGTGACATAATGATGGTTAGAAAGCTCTTCAGCAACTGCTACTCTTCTGCCCTTATAAAAAAGGGTCATATAGATTTTTTTTCAGCGGAAATACTTCACACTTGCGGCTTAAACACCTGCTTCAACGAGGAAGGCAGCGTTGAGAGAGCACGCAGAAAAGTCGAGGACAGGATGGGTGCCAGTAACGGCCGTCCTCGCTTTTTCTACGTGCTGTGTCCACTCAACTTTCTTCGTTTAAACAGCACGTCTGACCAATGGCTTGTGAACTTGACCATCTCCAAAGTTACTTCGAAAGGCATGCTGCTACAAGAAACAAGATTTAAAAGCAACATTAAGGATGGTTTAAAATCCTGATCGTCAATGGGCGCAGCACGGAGCTCCCATTGATCCAGGTTGAACTTAAGACAAATGCTTTCACGAATAAACTCAAGAACCAAGCTGTGATCAGTGAAATGTACTGGCTTCATTCTACTCGTAAGCGGGAATGAAGCGACAAAGAATAGTTTATTCAGTCACGACGGGCACGTTAATTTTCAGCGGTACTTTATCTAGGACGAGTATGTCGGTACAAAGGGCCCTGAGTCTACTAGACCTGCCTTGGCAGTCTCGCGCGATAGCACTGCACAGCCTCTATCAGCAGTTTAATTCGAATAAGTACGATCAGTTGGATTACGAACGGAGTTAAAGTCCTCTATCAAACAAAATGACATTAAGAGTAAACAGGAGCAGGCAGGTGTTCAGTCAACTTCTAGCTTAGCCCCATCACTGAAAGCATACATTTTCATGCACTCTACCAGCCACAAGGTAAGGAAAGGGGCCGTGGCGATTGAATCATGTTGCGTAGGCGTACATAAAAAGCATAACAAACGCCAGGACGTGTGTTAGGTTATATGTCAAAGTGATTATTTTGAGCTTAAAACCCGGAAAATATTTTCCAACAATGTGGCCAGTGTGTAAGGAAAGGCGGAATAAAACGCTCGTCTGTAAGTTTCGTGAGCAGTGTTACAAGCACCAAACATCCCGATTTGTGAAACACACTCACTTTTGTTATCAGTTCAAGAAATAATAAAGAGAGGATAGGAGAGAAAGCGGACTCGAAAAGGCATTCTTCACGAAGAAAAGGCTGCTCTAATCCCCTTCTGAAAAACGGTGCAAGCAAGTCACTATTTTTGAATATATTATTGCAGCCAGTCTTAATATGGCTGCGAGCCGCTGGAGGGTGCCGCTGCTATCACCGGCTGTACCGACAGCGTCGGACAAATAGGGAGCACACGACAGTGATGAACAATATAATCCATATTACAGCACCCAAGACACAGCGCTGGCTTTTTTAGAACGAACGTGAGATTAAATTGCATAGATAGTTAAAAGACTACGAGCATCATCTACAATAATATTGTCACCCAGCGTAAACAAAATAACCCTTTCAACGCCGCATCTCGACCATTTCAGTGGCCCTCCATTTTCAAACGACGATTGCAACCACCTTTCCACATTATGGTGGGGCGCCAAGTTTCAGACGTCCTCCAGACATCCTGGAAGCCAGAAGAGGTTCATCCTGTCTATATTCGCATGTTGGTCAGTTGCGATGCAATAGCAGATTTTTTTTAATTTGACTTGAATGCCGACTTGTATGTTAGCATTCAATCTTATAAAATCTGAAGCTGCCTGGCGTAACTAAAGGTACGCCGGTCAGTGATAGAGTGCAGAACGTCTCAAAAATCCTGAACACATTAGGGACGTCTTATGTGAAAAATGGATCTTTGTACGGAAAAAACACAGATTTTAAGAGCTTCCCCTAAGGCCGACCGGTAAGGAGGGCAAAGTATTCCTGCTCGCTGACGCCGTAGGAGTACATTGACCCCAGCAGTGAGCGCTTGCGAAGAGCATCAAAAAAGCAGTCGTTCGGAACGCCGTCGTCATCCATCTCCGCAGTCTCTAATTCCTAGTGTTTCTTTTGCAGCCCATGAAACAGTGTTTTGGATTCCCCCCCCTCCTCCTCCGTATTCATCTTTGAACTCTTTATTCTGTGCCGCGCATGCTCGTGAAGACCGTGCAGGCGTCGTCTACAACCGATATAGTTGCGGGCAGCATCACGCCTGTGTGCTTGTGGAGCGCTCGTAAATGCACCAGTGAACCTTAAGGTTGCAGGGATGAACACGGCAGCGCCAGGTACGCGGTGCCGTGAAAATGTGGAACAGTGCAACAAAGGTGTTTGGCGTAGAAGCGACTTGTGTAGTAGTCCAGAGTGTGTTGAAGTTGCATAATCGCATACAATTACTTCATTATTTCTACGAATGGAGCCACTCGGGACAAATTTGATATGCGTGAAGGAGCAGGGGTATGCTATTCTGATTGCACGTCGGTAGTACTGCATTCGCCGGTTATATGCATGGTATATTTAGAGAATAATGCACCAGAACGGAAGCAAGCGTTTTCGAAAAGACGAGTTACATGCTCCTGATAGCTATGTAGGCCGCTGCAAATGTTGATTTCAACGCAGGGCTAAAAAATTGATGTTCATTTATTTTGACTTTTTTTATGGCGATCTCCTCCTCTGTGTTGCAGACCACTAATCAATAACTGAGATAAACGTTCCCTAAAGTGCGCTTTTGTACTCTAGGTGCTTGCAAATAGTATAAAATGATAGTTTTCATTGTGACCATCACATCGTCGCAGCGTTGCAAGTTTATTTACATGCCTTAGTTTAATATACACCGATAAAGACTATAATCTGTCCGCTTTGTTGTATTTTTCGCGCTTTATGCTGCAACTATGCGTTTAAAAAACGACCACTCCTATTATTGAGGATACGCGTCTCTCGGGGTAACTTTCTTCTTCCACTGAGAAACAGGTTTATTACTTTTGTGGGAAGCGAACGGTGTTCAACATTAGGAATTCTTTTCATAGCAATTTGTAAGCAGCTTTATTCACCATTCTGGTAAACAAAAACAATTCTTGCCATCAATTGTAGTCACCTTATGCTACACTGCCTTGGGGCATGCACTTGTGTAAAATCAAACGCTTTTGAGCATAATTGCGAGTGGTGAAGATAACGACCATGCAATCCTCAGTGCCCTGAAAAAAAAGAATGGTTCAGTAGGATAGGCGCCTAGTATTGTTTTGGTAACAAAGCATTTATTCTGCTTATAATTCAAAACAAATACATAAGAGGAATTTACAGCTATGTGCTGGCCGAAATTTATATTACCAGCTGTTTCTTTTGCTCCAAGATGAAACCACCTAGAAAACAACGTTGCTATGAAAGGTGTGCGCCAGGAAAGATTTTGCCGGAGTATTGATGTCTTGCATGATTTTTACGCTTGATTCTGGATAGACAGTTTATTTTACGGAATGGTTTGATAATGTTGCGCAATATGGAAAGAAGTAATTCGCAGACTGCCATGAAACAGCAATCATGTTTACATAGTTTGTTGTTGATTTTTTGCTCTCGTCACAATCCTGGAGATAGTGTAGGTTCAGATATTCTCCTTAATGAGACAAACTCCCTTGTGGGTGTGATGGCGCGAAAAAGTATTGCACATCTTAGAGGTTGTTTAAGCACATATCTAACAAATAATGGAGAAATGATTAGGGTGTCCACTTCCACGTTGAACACCCAGCGTTGTGGCTGCGCTCTTCGGGTGGAGAGTGCGTCTCACATTTCCACGCATCGAAGCAAAGTGGCACAGACGTAGAAGGATCCAAACCTCGTGCTACTCGTCGCATGGTTTCGTCTGCCACTTCCCTTTAATGCACACATGCGACGAACGCACTGGCATTCCGAGGAGCGTCGCCATGGCGCTCCTGTGCTCAAGCTGTAAGTGTATAACCCTTTACCCTCCTCATTCAGAAGAGCGCATTAACTTACTGATGAATACTTGGCAGCTGTCGGAAAAATTTTTAAAATGAGTTTGACTGATGGACAAGGTATTGCTGCCCGCTAGTTCTCCAACCTTTGGCCTAAACCATTGATAACCAGCAGGAACGAGAACTAGAGTTCTCATATTCTTCTGCGTGTTGTGCCGGTTAGGTAATGTGAGAGCTACCAAGAATAACACACTCTCAGATACTGGAACACTTCTTTAAAATCTTCGTTTAGCATAGTGTTCCGAACGTGCAATTGTTTTCATTTGGGACCTTTTTTCTATAAAAATCTGTTGACGCGAATAATAAATTTTGTTTGTTCGTTTTTGCCTCTTCAAGTTAAAAAAAATAGCAATGCCTCGGTACCATGAACGAAAGGCAAAGTCTTAGGCTGTTTGTATTCAAGGAGGCAACGCAGAAGTCTACTGCTTTAAAAAGCGCATGAACGATTGATGTAGAAAACATTTTTTCTCATTACCTTTCTGGGAACGAAGCGACAATTGCCACTGCTCGGGTCCTCACCATAGTTGCAATTAGTTGGCGTTCTGACGTACGTTATTCTGTAGTTCATGCCGCCTTCCACGAGCTGATACGAGGAGAAAGAAAAAACCGTCAATATTGAGAGCTTGTAGCGGAGACGAACTAAATTCAGTCATTTTTTATTTTTTGTGGTGATACCGGATGTCGATTGCAAAACTGGAGCCAAGCGAAAGCAGACAATTGATTTCTTAATAAAATAAAATCACGATGTAAAACTGACGTGGGCAGTACTGTGTCCTAGATATGTACGCACGTGTATCACCGCCCTCTTTTCTCCAATGAATAGCTCTTGTTTTGTTTATGCTTGTCCTAGATTTGTTTTTGTTTCACAAAATGACCAAATCTGTGCTTGTTTAGTGATACAAATACAATTGTTCGTAATGTTAGGAACTCGAGTAAACCTTAGACGTTGAAGTTCGCTGCATCCGCTGTATGGAGGAAAAGCTTAAAAAATTAGACAAGCGCGGGTTTTCTTGTTGGCATTTTCGGCTGACAGATGTGAACGATAGGATAATTTGCTCTCTGAAAGTGATTTTCAGTGGTGCGGTATTCCACGTGACAATAGTTTCGTGCATGCGTCAAATGAAGAAGGAAAGAGTGTTAGCAGCGCCCATTTACACGCAAGATATGCTGGAAGACAACGGTTAAGTATTTAACTTTAACGCGATTAAGACAACCACAATGACAATAAGTTTCGAAAGGTAAGAAATATTTGCATGTAAATAATGCTTCTTATCGCATGAGTCACCTTTATGGTGCCTGCCCTACATGTGACATTTTCCTGGTAGTAAAGTGAAACATGCATCTCGCACTCAGGAATCAGTAACCAAGCTATCAAGAAGCCAGCAGCTTGAACCAAAGGCTGTCAAGCCTGGCCAATTGCACTGAAAAAAGAGATTAGTTCTGCGCTGCTCTCTTTTGCCTTCTATAAACGTTTTCCATTCTCAGAGCTTCATTGAGCACAAGTGCGTTTTGGGCTGTGCTGAGCATCTGCAGAAGATGCCCCCATGAAGTCCGCCACTGAGATTGCTGCTGGCACAGTGCAGTGGTAAGTTGGTTGCTCTATAAAAAGAAAATGTGAAAGGTTCTTTAGGCACCGTAGTTTCTGTGTATTTTTGTTCCCCTGCTGGTGATTCCGCAGAAAGCTGTGTATTGCATTACTGAGCTATCTCCTTACTCATCGATTACTTGCCATCGTCCTTGAGCTTCAGAGATAGCTTATCTAAGCGGGTAGTGCAAGCTCCTACATGCGTTGTTATGTAAGTACTATGTGCTATGCATGGCTTCGTGTACATGTAGGTTCTAATGATATGAGTGCTGTTTTGCAGTAAAAACGGAGTACGGCACATTTCCGGGTGGTGTGGCTCGGTGTTGTTAACGTCGCTGTAACACCGCATCACGCTGATTGGCGCGAAGACTGTGACTTCAAGCGTGACGTAATTGAAACGCGCCTTGGGGACGTACCATGCTTAGTGGTCTGAACACCGTGACAAAACAGGCGGTTGCTAGACCACGTCGCGTGAACTCTAACCGAGAAAAGGCATAAAACACTCGGCAAAAATACACCGTCCATAATAGACAGGTGTCTAAGAATAATGGGGCACACTATCCGATGGGGTATATGGCCGAGTAGGCACGGACGAAAATGAGCGCACAGGAAAAGGAAACTCATTAAAAGAAATGAAACTAAATATTGTTTAATAGATAAATGAAATGGCGCAGTATCTTTAATATATAAGCGGACACCTGAACTGCGCCGTAAGAGAAGGGATAAAGGAGGGACTAAGAAAAGAAAGGAAGACAGAGGTGCAGTAGTGGAGGGCTCTTGAATAATTTCTACCACCTGGGGATCTTTAACGTGCACTGACATCACACAGCACACGGGCGCCTTATCGTTTCGCCTGCATCAAAACGCGGCCGCCGCGGTCGGGTTCACACCAAGGAACTCCGTATCAGTAGCCGAGCTCTCTAACCACTGAGCCACCGCGGCGGGTGAAAAGGATTACATTCTTGCAATTCAGAAATGTTCTTTGTACGTTCCTCTTCGTTACTATGGCATTAATGAAAGCACAAGGCTTTCATAATTACGCAGCCATTTATTATACAGGCGCTTCAATGCACAGACATCCTTAGGAAATATACTACCTGGTTCCTGTTATCACCTGTAGCCTTTGGCTAACTACAAACGGATTTTTCGGAGCTTGTATATGCCTTGAATTCCTACCATGCCACTAAGACACTTACACTGCGTTATAAAAGAAGTATATCACTTCGCGGAGAGATATACCACGTGTCCCAGCTAAATGTAACCAAGTTTTTAAAAACGCGAAAGGTGTTAGCATTGTGAAACAAAGTGAAGGTTGTTCAGTGTCACGTGGCCTGTTCTGCAGTATTCTTTCTTTAAAGCAAATAATTAGCTAGCCTTTTAATTACTGACTTGAGGAACAAACTGTCAATGAAAAGTTGTACATTTTTCTCCAAAAACAGCTAGCAACACTGTTTCCATCAAGGGTATGATTTACGTAGCTTTATTTATTGGCCTTACATAAAGCTATCACGTGACCAGCTGCTAGGTCAAGTCTCTGCCCCTATGTCCGCGCAAAGGCTCATCGGGTGGAACACTTCATTAAAAATGAATTTTTTTCTCCGAGACGTGTCTTGGGACGTTTAAATGGGACCTCTGTTACGTGGATGCTTTTTTCTATTGGCCGAGTTAGGGTTTGAGATAGGTAAACAAATCTACTTTACGTTAAAGGTGTCTTTGTGCAAGCGTTTTAGTGAACTGTTTTCAAAGTGATCAACAATTTTTCCATTGACACTTTTTTCCTCAGGACAATAATTACAAAGTTAGCTAGTTAAGTTCAACTAGTTAGTTAACTTTGAAGAACGAAAACTACTGCAGACTAGGTAACGCGACTCTAAACAACCTTGAGTTTGTCTCACGCGGCTAGGACAATCCGTATTTGTTAAAAGCTTTGCGACATTTAGTAGGGACACATGGTATTGGTTTTATGGGAGTTGTGGTTTGCGTGTACAGTGTTGTCTAGTATTCCTATTACCTGAGCAGCAGCGGAGATCATGGCAGTCAGTGTGTATTGAGTTCTGCCCGGTTCCGCAGACCGGTCTTCTGCCCAGTGAGCCAGTAATGCGTAAAAAGGGTTTTTGATGTCTTCTTCCTGCCACCCTCCTATCTGCGGTCCACCACCGAACTGTGCCCAGCATGGTCTTGTGTCCCAAAGGAGCAGCACAAGCAGCAAGAAGGCCGACATCCGGAAAGTGCCGTGAGCGTTGTTTCGTTCCATGTCGCCCTGCATGAGCCAGAGTAGAAAAATTAGGAAATTAGGAATGTCCTAATGGCAGTAGTCTGCTTTTTACATCTCTGTACATTCCTTACAGTGAACTCTGGCAGGTCCTTGCAGCCTGAAACCGCTGAGCTTTGCACCTCGCAACTATGCCCCATTTTACTTATTATTACATAGTGGCCCAGATTGCTTAAGCATCCTTGCAAATCCCCACGGAGCGCGTCCAAGCTTACGCCTTTGGTGTAAATTAGAACGGCCTACTTATAACTGCAGATTAGCATCGTCCAGTACACATGGGTCTCCTTCAATAGCCCGCACTTCTATTCGAAGTGTCCAACTGAAAGAAACAAAACGCTGTACAGTCTGGAGGTGTGGGGCCTTTCAGGCCAGATTCAATCCAGTGGGCCTGTTGAACTATAGTGCTGAAGCATTTCATACTGCCGGTAGCACTGGTTCTTACTCTAACCAGAAGGTATCCGAAACTTGATACCATAGAACACCATATAATTTCTACCGGTGCTGCAGTATCCAGGCATGATATCCTGTGAAGCATCCCAATTAAATTATGCACGTAAATATTCTGTAAAAGGTTTGATTTTAAGAAGCCCTATTACTATCACGGCGTTCGGAAGCCTTGTGCCCTTCGGCAAGAAATGCTCTGATCCACTAACTTAGTTCACCAAGACACAGACAGTAAATAGCGCACAGCGCCGCCAAACACAAGCCGTTTTTGCTTCTTCACTAGGAATGCACTGTACGCGACGACTCGATGATGTTTCACTCCTGAATGCTTGACTGTGCAACTAATTGGGGATTCATTGGTTTCATTTAACACTTTTAAATCAAGAGTATAAATGGTCAAAAGGCTTAGAGTAAGTTCAAAATTTACTTCTCCGCTTTCCACCTTACCACTTTACACCTTAACATTGCATCTCATCAGGCATGAAATGCTAAATCTGTGCGCCCAAAGCAGGAATTCTTGAAACAAGTGTGAAGCAAATACGACTCCTTCTTCAATTGAACAATTGCTTGAATATACCGATGCAGTATGGGATCCCCACACAAAGACCGGTGTCAACAACATTGAAAGCGTGCAAAAGGAAACACTTAGATTTATTTATAATATTTGTAGTAGTCGAGCCTCGATGACTGATCTCCGAACACGGTATGGCCTCCCATCGCTAGAATTTCGGCGCAGACTGCATCGCTTACAAACTTTGTTTAACATCGTTAATAAACAAACGCAAATGGATCCCGACATGTACATCAATTTTGATAAAACAAGAGAAACCAGATTCAAGCACAGCAAGAGAATTGTGATGCCACAGGCTAAAACTACCGCTTATCGCTTCTCGTGTTTCCCTTGAACCATAGCAGAGTGGAAGGCTCTACCGCAATAAGTCGCTTGTATGTCCTCGGTCGAATCCTATGTGCCTGCCGTGCAATGTTTGCAATGAAGCTCGTTAGGTTTAAAGTCACCAGTTTCCTCTTTTTTTTTTTGCCCTGGTGCGTTGCTTCTTTTGCTGACGTCAGTGTCCGTTTTTTTGTAATTTTTTGTAAGCTGCCTTTACCGACGCAATAGTCTGTATTTTTACGCATTTTTTTTTCATGGTTTATTGTAAGTCGCGTTTTTGTTATTTTGATTTGCAGTGCCGACTTTGTACTCACTCACTCCTGCCTGGACTGCAAGAGGCAGTTGGCAGTATCTAATAAATAAAAAAAATAAATGAATAATATTCCTCATCAGAGCCACAATTCTTTTTTCGTTGAAATATAGCAACACACACTTATGTGGTTTTGTAAGTACCCCTAATTATTATCAAAGAAATACATTTTGAGTAGGTAGTCGGCGATTTTCGTCACAGGAGTTTCGAACACATATGATAAAAATAAATGCAGAAAAGGGGCGATAACTACTCTTTATATTACAGAGCGAAGATACAAACATTTTATCATCGTGCAATGTAAGGTGGGAGATTAAATTTTTGTAGTTTTGGTGTTCTTCTTTGAGGGCGAAGGTGGCTTTGTGTTATTTGGTAGGTAGCGTAGTACTATTGTGCGAGAATTGAAGAAAAGGAAACTTGCGGCAAGTAACATAATACCCATGCTTACTAAAGTCGCCTACAGACAATGACAGAAATACGACATTCTACTTCCGATTTTACTGTACCATGCTACTCTGGCGAGCATTTATGGTTAAGATGCACTTGCTTCAGTGCCCAAGTAGCACACAGTGGGGGCCCTACTGGTTCCCACATGAGCAAGTGGAGCTGGGGCAACGGCTAGAGCACCTACGTCTGCGCCCTGAGGGATATAAGTGCGTCACTTGAAATTAGACTTGCCCCTGTTGATTCTACATGAGAGCCATACCTGCTTTGCTAGGGTTACGTGATGACAAATTCGTACATCTAGCGCACATCGGCCCTTTGTCGGGTACTTTAGGGCAGATGAAACGTCAATGTGGACTCTATTGAAAATTCTCGGCTAGCCCAAATTGGGCTGCCCACACGAAACCACTGTAGGTCACCATAGACCGTGGCTGAGAAAGGGGCGTGCCCAACTGCTGCCCACATCTGTACCCTGTAGGGTATATGAGGGTAGATGCAACACAAGTGTGGGCGTTATGCTGAAATAACTTCTGCTAGGTCAAATGGGGTTGACGATGCGAACCGGCTATAGGTCCCACACAAGCCGCGGAAGGGCTGGAAAACAGGTGTGCTGAACTGCTGTCCAATCGGTTCCTCGATAGGTACATGCCAGCTTATGCAACGTCAGTGTGTGCTTTATGCTGAAAAAACCTGTGCTAGCTCAAATGGGGCCTCCGAAGTGAACGCGCAATAGGTCTCACATAGGCCGTGAAGGGCTGTAAAACAAGTGGTAGTGGTGGAAAACATTTATTCACGACTATTTACAGGAGGGAGTGGATACTAGCTTTAGGAGCCAGCCTATTACAAATTCAAGGAGGGGTCCTTAGTCCAGGACCCACGTGGCTTCCGCGCCAGCTCGGGGGCTAGTTTATGCTGAAAATCCTGTTCAAGCCGAAATGCGGCTGCCCACACGAAACCACTGCGGGTCCCTCATAGACCAAGGTGGGGCTGAAAAAAGGCGCGCCGACATGCTCCCAACATTTGTCCCTTCTAAGGTGCTTGATTGCAGGTGTAACATACATGTGGGCTCTCTGCAGGAACGGCTAGGGTCTCACATCATCCGTGCCGGAGCTGTTAAGAGGGCGCCCACCAGCTGCCCACTTCGGTTCCTTGTAGGCGTCTTTTGGGCGAGTGTTGCAGAAATGCGGGAAATCATTGTCCCAGCAGCCTTACATCTTCTGCTGCTGGGCTCAACCACTCAGGTGGCTCCATCGTGTTATGCATGCTCAATGCCCATACTTGATTTATGCGAATTAGTAATTTACTCTTATATATAATTTATAATATAATTCTCGGCATTTTTACTCGATTCCTTAAAATTGCACTCTTCACGCTGACGCACTAAACCAAACTGTGAAAAATAATCAGATCATGCACAGGGATGACTGTGCCCACTCACCAAGATGCACTGGACTACCTGAGGCTCGCCAAACCTCATTATAATTCGGTAAACAAACATCGACTGTCCGCGCAGCGCCCAAGAATAAGATGCGCTGCCTGCATAAAGTGCAACACGTGCTCATTATAGGCAGCCTTCATAGCCCATTTCCCCTGGGTTTGCAAAGAAAAATTCGGTGGCTTCCTTATGTCAGCTGGCATTGAAAAAATTAGTGCATTATAGTATCCCTTGAGGGCGCAACAGGGGCCTGCGGGATGGGTCTGTCCCTGAATAATCTACATCGACCCCCTGTGAGTGTCTAATTGGGTTTGCCCCTTTTGAAGTCGCATCAGTCCCTTTGAAATTTTCGATGATCAATGGAGAGCAAGTGGGCTACTGACATTACGAAACGCACGCGGATTGATGACAGCCTAACACGAGCTGCCTGCATCGTTACTAAGTGGGACCTATTGGGGAGTATGTGGGCAGCCCACTGCGGCCCACTGACGACCGTGTTGGAAACCTCACATTGGTCCTTCCTGTGCTCACACGGGTGCCCACATTGTACCTGCAGGAGGCTTCACTTCATAGCCTCATTTGTGCTACATGGGCACATATACTCTCGAAGTTCGAGGAAGGGTTATTCGGCACCGTCTACTGCTTGCTAGAGCACTGCACAAAGCATGCGGGATTCCTTGCTTGTCCTTCTGCCGTGAGTTTCATTTTACGTTTGTGTGGCACTTGCTGGAAGAATATATATCAAACTACTTTCCATCTCTAACATGAGAAACTTAAGCAGAAATGTTGTAATTACCGGAGTTTTCCTCGCTTCCAAGGCTGCTAGTTTTTCCCTTATGTCATAGGAAAGAGAAGAATCGTGGTGTGCATGTATGCAATATTGTTTTTCAAATACTTGTCTATACTATTCTCCCAGTGCACGGAAGGCATATTATGGTTAAACAAATTGGCTTATCGATTTGTTCCTAGAGCATTGTGCCGTCTAAGTAGAAAATATCACAACGAAACTTTGATATTTTACTGCGCAGTAGCGAAAACAAAATGAAATTGTGGCTCCAATCGACGCTGTGAAGGTCGTCGGACAGCGAAGCTGTCAACGACACCCAATTACTCATTGCGACGCCACTTGAAAATTCACACACGTGGCTCTATAAACAGTGAAACCAGAGACAAGTGAAGTGTACTTGAGCTGTATCCTATATGCCTGATTTCAAAGGAGTTCAGCTGTTTGCATTCAATTTTTAGCCAGGCTTTTTTTGCTTAAGACAACGACACGAAAACGCACCGTAATCTTTACCGAAAACACAGGCGGGAAGAAGGCACGCGCTTCGCATTGTTGGCAGGCGCCGTTATCACATGTAATGCGATTTGCAATTCACACGGGGGGTTCAAATGACGTGAACCGCTTTTGAAGGAGCTGAAAACGTAATGCTTACCCGAACGCGTAGTTGCATTTTCGGCATCGTGCGTGAAAAATACTTCTTTTCTTGCGGCGTGGTTTGGGTGTCCACAGAGATATACGAGGCAGGCGTTATTTTCTTTGCATAAAGCGAATTTTCTTTTCATTTTCCTTGCCTTAAGGCATGGTTCGGGTGCCCACCGAGATTTGTTTCCTTTCCTTAAATTGTTCAACGGGCAAGGCATCGCGCCAATCGGGCGATGGCGTTCCGTGGAGCACTTGGCAACGCTGCAACGGGCTGTCGCATCCTGCACTTAAGGACGCAGCTTAAGCGTCCTCCAATTTTTTCTTTTTTCTTTTTAATATTTTAACTACTTATACCACCGCTGATATCATACCATTATGCGGTTTGACCTTCACTCGAGGGCTTCGAATGACGTCGACATTTCGAAGCAGCTGCAAGCCTAATGTTTACCGGAACTCGTGGGACGGTGTTACCATTGTTCACACGGGCCTGATAATCATGAGGTTTTGATGCTTGTTCTGTGGTTTTTCTTTAGCCTGGTGTTTTTGTTGATGATGACGACGACAAGAAAATTTTTTTTACCGGGTAGAGGTATACAGATTTGCTGTAAATAACACAAGCTGAGCATCTTTTTGGCTGCATAACTGGATTAAAATCAGTGTCCTCTCGCAAGAAAGAGTAGCATTCATTTTTCTAATAAATAATTATTTTAGGCTGAGAGCTTTTTTCTTTGCACTTACAAATTTACTCCGCAAATGTATCCTTTCGTTAACAAATCTGAGCATGCACAAGTAAGGCGTTGCTGAACCGTACTCAGATGCCTACTGAAATGGCTGTTCTCAGCGTTGTGAATGTGTTGTGTTATGCAGTTAATTTAACGCAAAAAAACACCGCAAAGGCAAGTAACTCACGGTAGTACTCCAGGCACTGCACACTGCTACCACCTGTTTCAGACTTCACACGTCATCACATAAGAAGACAAAAGAACATAGGCGATCTGACGCAAAAAAGGAAGGAAATAATGCTTTTGTACCTAGATGGCTTATTTCTGCAAACTGAAAGCAATATCAAAAATAGGTGTCATGTTTTCCATAGAGTACAGACGGCGCAATGAGCATATGTGAACGAGAGGCAAATATCTACTCTGCTGGTAAAACCCTGATAGCGGATAAACAGCGAAAGCGATTCATTCGTAAGGTAGAAAACTACACTTCTACAAGAACGATACCACGCCGAAAATGATTTCAAATGACCAAACACAGGAGTCGGCTGCACTATAAGCGCAGTTCAGTTACAAAAAAGACAGGTTAAGTTTTGATTTTTGAATGTATCTTGAAGAACGCGCACTACAAAAGGGGTTGTGAAAAGTACAGTAGTGTTCTGACTTCGCCACTATTTCCTTTGGCATTTTTGCCGCACAGAGCAATCTAGTACTTCAGTGAAGAAGCTTAGAGAACTCTTAAGCTCCGGTTTAAGGGTATGACGCGATAACGTTCGCGGGCCCATTCAATGGCCTGGGGTCTCCTTTGCGCATAACTTCGGCTAGATTCTGCCTACATGCCCACACGTGCGGGATCGCCCATTCTCTGCTTTTAATTCTTAGATCACGGGGAGTCCTGCTTCGTCGTACAAGGGAGCAGCGATGGCGTAGAGGTAGAGCGTCCGCCTCGAGTACAAGAGACCCGAGGTTTGAATCCCGGCGCCATTCAATTCTCCTCCGGGTTGAAAAAAAGAGACTCCGCGTCTCGATGGTATTGCATAACCAGGCCTCAGATGCGGCCTGATCTCGGTGACCAGAACCGAGAACGCACTCTTTCACCGGAACAAAATTTGGCCACTCAGGTGTAGCATTTGCTCACAGCCTTCTACTAACAAACCAATCAAGCCTCGGCCCTCAGTCCTCTGTGGCTGCGGAGCACTGACCAAGGCGGCGGTCAGACCTGTGGCGCAGCGGAAGGTGGTAGGAATCTCTAGCAAAAAACAGGCCGGCATTGAAATCTGAGCCCGGCCACGTGAAACACTAGAACCTTATCTAGTGAGGCTAAACTAGCGGTGTTCTTGCAGGAACTAGCGGGCATTAAATGGGATTTCATAGGGCTTAGTGAACTTAGGAGGACAGATGAGGCGCATGCTGTATTAAAGGACGGGTACATACTGTGCTATCGTGGATTAGTGGATAGACCAAAAATAGCTTAGGGATTCGTTACAAATAAGGATATGCCTGGCAATGCAGAGGAGTTCTATGTTATTATTGAAAGGGTGGCAGCTATATTAATGAGGTTCAATAGGAGGCACAAGCTGAAGGTTGTGCACGCCTACGCGCCTACATCCAGCCATGATGACCAGATCATTCAAAGCTTCTATGAAAACGTGTTCAGACTTTT
>JARKHS020026872.1:0-151273 GCA_030143305.2 Amblyomma americanum
CAAATTAAGAACGCCACTAGCTGCGAATCCCCTCACCTCAAACGTAAGACAGCCTCCCGCCAGGCAGCGGAGGAACATGGTTCAGGCTCTGCAGCTGGTGGGTCGGTGCGGCCAATCGCTGGGGTTGCGCTGGCTCCCGGCCAGAGCTAGTCCGCTCGCCCGTAAATAAATAGAACAAAATGGCTAGCAGATCTAATAGGAATGATAAAAACCTTGAAAAATTCCAGATCATCCAATGGAACTGCAGGGGTTTCAGAGCTTGGAAAAAACGGTCACACCTCCAGCTCTACCTGCAGTCCCTAGGAGACATGCCGGCACTCTTGCCCTGCAGGAGCCCGGCATAGACGCTAAATTATCAGGCTACAGCACCTTTCAGGGGGGCGCCTCTACGTGCATCTTGGTGAATAAAGCTTACACCGTGGTTCAGGTCGACTTAGACTTGAGTACCGAGCAAGAATATACAATGGTCCGGGTACTGCCTCTCAGACGCCGCGACCCGTCAATACATATCCTCAACATATACTGCCCTCCGCATAAGCCGCGCATAACCTTTAATGAAATCTTCCTTCGCGCGATAAAAATGGCAGCCAAAGAGCCTCTAGTGATCGTTGGAGACTTCAATGCTCCCAGCCTTCATTGGGGCTACCACTTCGAACAGGCAAGAGGACGTAAGCTGGCGGAGCTCTACTCCACCCTCAGCCTCACGTTGCTCACGGACCCGGCGTATCCCACCCGAGTGGGGAATTCGGTAACCCGCGACACGTGTCCCGACCTTTCTCTCGTTAAAAATGCTAGAGCGGCTGCTTGGGAGAACTTGGGAGATTCTCTAGGCAGCGATCACCTCCTTCTCCGGATTACACTCATGGCGAAGGCAGCGCGCAAAAAATGGGGTCAGGCCAAGCTGACCGATTGGCACAAATTCCGAAATCACACTATCCCTCCCGTACTATTTTACGGCGGCTACGCGGAGTGGGCTAACCACATATACAACATTCAGAAACAACACGTCACAACACTACAAACCACCGAAGAGATCCCCGCAGTGGACACCCACCTCCTGCATTTGTGGGAGGCGCGCCGGAGCTTAACGGAATGGTGGAAAAAGCAGAAAACTAATCGCAAATTACGCGACCGCATAGCCAAACTCACAGAGCAGGCTGCAGCGTATGCTGCCGAACTCTCCGATTCAAATTGGATAGCACGCTGCGACGCCGCAGCTCATCCGATGCGCTCGAAGGGGACGTGGCGTCTCTTTCGCAGTCTAATCGACCCCTCCCAAACGAGAGGGGAGACGCAAAAGCAGCTCCGGCGGGCTCTGCAAGGGTATCAAGGTACGACGGCGCAACTTGCGGACACTCTGTGCGACAGATATCTCTGTCGTACGGAGGACCCGCCTGGGTCTGAGTTCATGTACTCTGGCAGGCCTAATGCAACACTTGATGCCCCTTTTGAGTTGCACGACCTTAAGGCGGCCTTAGCAAAAATGCGCCGGGGTACGGCTCCGGGACGGGATCACATAACAGTGAACCTGTTGGCGAACCTACCGGACCCAGCCTACCTCCATTTATTAGAATACATCAACCAAATCTGGGACGGGCGTCCACTCCCTCCCGAGTGGAAAACGTCACTTGTGACGTTTATCCCTAAAACAGGTAAGGCCGTGAATACGGACAACCTGAGGCCCATATCACTGACCTCATGTGCGGGCAAGCTTATGGAGACGATGGTTCGGGATCGCCTCTCTCCATACCTGGAGAGTAAGGGCGTCTTTGCAGTCACCCTGTTCGGGTTTCGCCCCCCACATGTCTGCACAGGATGTCCTTGTCCAGCTGCACAGGGATGTAATACGATCCACAACTATGCAACACAATGACAAAGCCATCCTCGCCCTTGACCTGAAAGGGGCTTTCGACAATAATAAACACGGAAGCATCCTGGCCAACTTGAGTTCTACCGATTGTGGGGCTAGGGCCTACGCGTATGTAAGAGATTTCTTGACTAATCGCCAGGCCTTCCTTCGGATTGAGGGCGAGGAATACGGCCCTTACATGATGGGAACACGGGGTACCCCTCAGGGAGCGGTGTTATCACCGCTCCTGTTCAACATAGCTATGATGCGCCTCCCAAGCCAACTGGCCCGGGTGGAAGGCATTCAACACGCGTTATATGCAGATGACATTACAATTTGGACCACTGAGGGGAGCCTTGGGGACATGGAGGCCCGCCTTCAGCAGGCCGCTTCCATAGTCGATGCGTATGCTATGGACTGTGGGCTCCAATGTGCTCCAGCGAAATCAGAGCTTCTGCATGTCAGAGCGAACCCAAATTATAGGACAGCAATTCACATCTCTCTGTCAGGAGGTCCTATTAGAGAGGTGGAGGAGCTCCGTATTCTGGGCCTTTTCATTCACCACAGACTCAGACCGGACTCCACCATTGTGCAACTCAAGAGAGCAGGCGAACAGGCGAACGGCGTATGATCCGCCGCGTTTCCAACAAGCGGGGCGGTCTGCGGGGCAGGGACGCGATTCGGCTCGTCTATGCCTTCGTGACTAGCCGGATCCTCTATGCCGTGCCATATCTCCGCACTACTAAGCAAGACGAGGCGCGAATAGACGCCATCATCCGCAAGGCAACTAAGCGAGCCCTGGATCTCCCGGTGGCTACCTCTAATGCCAAACTGAAGGCTTGGGGGTGCTAAACTCCTACCAGGAGCTACGGGAGGCCCACCTCGTGAACCAATACACGCGGCTCATGCAGACGGCCCCTGGGCGCCGCCTGCTAAACCGCTTACACATCCAACACGACTGCACTCCAGAGGAGACGGAGCGTATCCCGGTACTGTGGCGCCATATGCTCTGGGTCTCCCCGCTCCCCCGTAACATGGACACCGACATGCACGAAAACAGACGACAAGCGCGGGCTCGGGGTCTTGAGAGACAACACGGCTCCCGACCCGGTGTATATTATGTAGACGTAGCAGGGCCGTCGCCCACGGGATTTTACACGGCCGCTGTTGTTCACCAGGAAATGCACGTCGATAGACTCTCTTTTCGAGCCTCGAATTCAATGCGAGCCGAGGAAGTAGCGATAGCGCTTGCTGCCGCCCACGCCAATTCGAGAATCATCATTACGGACTCCCGAAAAGCATGTGATCATTACTTGGCTGGGGAGATCTCCCCCTTAGCTGCTTGCATTCTAAGACGGACTGCCACTGATCCAACACCGAAAAGAATCATTTGGGCTCCTGGCCATCAGGGCGTACGAGGTAATGAGGCCGCTGACGCGGCTGCCCGAGCGCTTATTTACCGGGCTCCTCATCCCAGCTCTTCTGGCTCGGAGACTAACCAGCCGCTGCTGCGATTCAGGGAAATAATAACGCATTATAGCGACAACCACCGCCTTTTCCCGGCCTCTGCCAAGGGGCTGAGTAAGACGGAGGAGCGAACTTTAAGGCGCCTGCAGACAGGTACTCTGCTCTGTCCTGCAATCTCAAAGCATTACGATCCTAACATGGATGGGCGATGCCCGCACTGTGGGGAGACCTGTGATATCTTCCACATGGTGGGGGCATGTACTCAAAATCCCCACCTCCCCCCTTCCCCTACCCCTTCCAGAGAGGCATGGGAGACTGCCCTCCTCAACTGCTCCTCGCTTGAGTCCCAAAGGGCTCTGGTGAAACGGGCGAGAGACGGGGCATTGTCATGTGATGTCCCGGACTAGGGACGCCGACCATGTAGCAAGGCCACTCTGTGGCTCCCAAACTCTATTGCAGCAATTAAATGTTTTCACCACCACCACCCGAGCCGCCTTTTAAGCTTCAGACAAGCGCGCCCTCTTGGCTCCCGGGAGAACACCACTCGACCAGCCACGGACCAGGGAGGCAACGTGCGCCAGTCTGCGGATCGGCCCCGTCGTATCCCTCAGGTCGTCGGACTGTGCCAGGTGAACAAATTGTGTTTTGTTTGTCTTTCTCGGTGTTAGTGCAGTTTAGGTGCAAAGATTTTGTTGTATTGTAATCTCTCTCAAGTGTTACTTTGCACGAGTTGCGTTTGATTTGTAATTCACTTTGTATGTGCTCGTACGAGTGATTGTGAAATCCTCTGTATCGTCTCTTTTGCTGTGTAAACTTTGTTTTGTTGTCCAAGTAAAAATACAAGAACTAACGGGGTACACAGAACAAGTTATTGTCTTTCATTTGTGAAATTTTTGTCGAGGTAATTTTTGTTCAAAACGAGAAAAAAGTTTTTGAAGTTGAGCTCTCGCGCAGCAAGTTGCATTGTCTGTTAGCGCCTCTTCACGACAGAACACGGCACCTGGCATAACGCAACACTTACGGCCAGATAACCAGTGCAGTTTGCCATCGCTCGGTATCGTGCATTTTTAGGGCTGGAGCTAAAGAAGATGTCTACATTTCGTCTGGCCACATTGTCGGCAGTGTCGTGCTCTGCGACAAATAGGCGTTAAAAGACGCCGCAACTTGCGGCGCGAGAGCTCAACGTCAAAAATTTTTTTCTCACTTTAAACTGAAGTTTCCTCGACGAAAATTTTAGAAACTAAAGACAATAAACTGGTCTATGTGCCCCGGTATTTCTGGTATTTTTACTTGGGCCACCTCAGGGTGAAATTAACGAGTGTTTCTGGCTAAAAACGCACTTTTTGCAAGTTTAGTATTTTTTTTTACTTCCATGTACGCAGTTTCATCACCTGTAAAATTTGTTATAGGTACTAGATATCTAAAACACAAAACTGGTATTTCCGAATTTCCGAGAGCAATTTGATGCTTAAAACAAAAAAAAAACGGCAAAAATTGCACATTTTCATACTTTTTTTCGATATTTCAAAAATATTCGCACCTCATAAAGCTGCATGCTCCGAATTATATCGAAAGGCATTATCTGTGCAAATGTCGATGAAAAAAACTGATGAAGTGCTTTCTAAATATTTGATTTTTTTTGTTAATGATTCAGCAGTGCATGGTTTCTCTTCTTTTCTAAATGTTCAAACTGCCCTCACCTCGCGAATAAATTTTTTCTGCAAAAATATTTGCGGCTTTGATTACGCACATTAGGATAAGTTTCCATGAATTTTTTTGAACAAGTTGGAAATGGTCAAGTACAACGCCTGGGACGTTTGGCGTGGAATGATCCATAGCTGTCCACTAATTTGCTATCGCAGTCGATGCCTCGCCCTTCGGGCGAAACAGCGACTTTTTCTTTAATACGGCTTTTCAACTCATGCATAATTTGAATGCGGCGTTCTCCCTTTCTTTTTCGTTCCTAGATCAATGAAGTCATCAAATCGCACAAACAGCGATATTTGGTACCACTTCGCAAGATTGCCGGACGGCAAGGCGAAATGCAGATACTGTCAAGCTGTGCTCTCTATGTCATCTGGCTCGACTGGAAATCTTCGACGGCATTTGAAGAAGAAGCACATCACAGTGCCCTTTGCCCGAGTTGAACCCCGCCGCTCCCGATCACCTTCCTCAAGTGGCGAGAGCGTGGACGACCCTGCTGCTCGTTCCTCGGCGCCGTTGCCAAGCTCTTCAAGTTCAAGGGGCCACAGCGAATTATCGGACCATTCGGATGCACCAGAAAGTGGTCTGCCGTCGCCAGCTTCGACTTCGACGGCTTCATCAACCCCGTTCTCCATGCCTGGGCCTAGATCAAGCCAGTTCTCGTAGTCATCATTGACTCGATATGTCGATGCAGTTAGACCAATGTCAGCGCATAAAAAAAGGTTGATTGATGTTCAATTACTGAAAATAATCTGCAAAGAGTACCACCCGTTTTCACTGGTTGAAGGTAAGGAATTTCGAGAATTCATTAATATTTTAAATCCAAATTACAGCTTACCGAGCCGCAAGACACTGACAAATAGTTTGTTGCACTCGGTTCATAGCGAACTCCTAGACAAAATTAAATCGGCTCTGCTCGATGCCCAGCTGTTTGCCGGACGTGTGATGGATGGACTAACTATAACTATACCACCACTGTAACTATACCACCTCTTGTTTCTGGTGACACCTTTGTTGATGATGCACAAAAAGCTGAGTTCTTTAATAAATATTTCAGCTCTGTTTTCAGCTCTGAAATCGAACATGCTGATATGAATACCCCGAGTTTCCAGCCAGTGGCGAGTGTTATGGATGATGTTGTGATCAGCATCAACGGCATACAGTCTCTGCTGCAGAATCTGAAGATTGCTAAGGCTGGTTGTCCTGATGACTTGCCAAACAAATTCTAAAAACTGTGTGAAGAATCCTGCCTTCCAGATGACTGAAAAATTGCAAGTGTTGTGCCAATCTACAAATCTGGCCCTCGCAACACTGTATCAAATTATAGACCGGTATCTCTAACTTCAGTTGCGTGCAAGACACTCGAACATATTTTGTTCACCAGTATAGCAGCACATATGGACGCACATTCATTGTTTAATCCTCATCAGCATGGTTTTCGAAGGGGCCTATCGTGTACTACGCAGCTGACTGAATTTGCGCACGATCTGGCTGAGGCACTGGACAGGCGACTTAGCGTGGACTGCGTGTTTTTGGACTTTCAAAAGGCCTTTGATACCGTGACGCATTCTTTACTAATTCAAAAAATGTCTTTTTACAATATTAGCCCTCAAGTGATATCATGGGTAAAAGATTACCTATGTTTACGGCAGCAGTTTGTGGTTATGAATGGCGCCGAGTCTCAAAGAGTGCAGGTTGTGTCTGGTGTTCCCCAGGGCTCCGTGTTGGGACCATTATTGTTCCTGCTCTACGTGAATGACATTGGTGACGGAATAGTATCTCAAATGCGGTTATTTGCAGATGACTGCGTTCTTTATAGTGTTGTCACTAGTGAACGAGATGTGGAAATGTTCCAAGAAGATTTGAACAGAATCTCAGAGTGGTGCGTTAAATGGAATATGAATTTGAATTTGTCCAAGGCTGTCCATATGAAGTTTACAAGAAAGAAAAACCCTGATGTGTATTCATATGTTGTTAGGAACGCAATGTTAGAACAGGTATTTGAATTTAAATATCTAGGCGTTTATTTTACTCCTGATTTGAGCTGGCGCCGTCACGTCGATTATATCTCTGCTAAAGCATGCAGAAACTCGGGATTTCTTCGCCGAAATGCAAGCACTTTTCCACTGTCATGTCGTGACATTTTATTCAAGACTTATGTCAGGTCGGTTCTGGACTACGCGTGCACTGTCTGGGACCCGCCTACTGCTAGAGATAAAAATAAGTTGGAGAGGGTGCAGAACATTGCCTCTCGTTTCGTGTCTGGCACACGCGGGGCTCGTTACAGTGCATCGCGTACGAAGGATGCACTCAACTGGGAATTGCTTGACACGCGCCGAAAGAAGTTGCGTCTGAAGCTATTTCATGCTGTTTATTATTCAACTGCTCGGGTTGAACGCGAAAGGTATGTGCAGGAGCCTTTTTGTAGATCCAACCGTGTTGACCATGTTTTTAATGTCCGCGAATTCGGGGCAAAAACTGAATTGTTTAAAATGTCTTTTTTTTCCGAAAACCGTTAGAGAATGGAACAGACTACCGAGCGATGTTGTGAGTGTGACATCAAATGATGCGTTCTTTCGTTCTTTAATGTTGTGATGCGATTGTGATGTGTTCTTTTGAAGTGAGATGTACATGGAGAGCGCTTTATGCTTGTAACTCTGCCTGCGAGCGGAGGTGTCATGTGTGCTTCTTTTTTTTGTACATTGCCCCCCCCCCCCCCCCACTGTAATGCCACGGCGCTGTGGGTTTCTTACTAAATAAATAAAATAAATAAATAATACTAGCTTTTATGCCATCACTGCTCATTACATTGATCAGGCTACGTGCTTACGATCGTGTCTGATTGAATGCTCGGAATTTTCTGACAGACACACGAGTCGCAATATAGCAGCCTGGATAAATGAAGCTCTAGAAAGGTTTGCTATCAGAAACAAAATTTGTGCGGTTGTCACTGACAATGCCGCTAACATGAAAGCAGCCGTTACAGAATTAAATCTGCGACATTTGGGTTGTTTTGCGCATAGTTTAAATTTGGTGGTCACAGATGCCATTTCGGCATCCATTGGGGCAAAACTTGAAAAATCCAAGTCCATAGTCCAGCACTTCAAGCAAAGCAGCTCGGCACTCGCGAAACTTCAGGATATGCAAGCTTCACTGAACAAAGATAAACTTAAACTAAAGCAAGATGTTCCCACTCGGTGGAATTCCACATTTGACATGTTAGAGAGGTTACTCAGAAACAAAGAGCCACTCGTTTCAACTCTGGCATTACTTGGTTACAAAGAGCAGCTAGATGAACAAGAATGGACAGAACTGGCCCATGCTATTAAGGTCTTGTGAGTATTTAATGATGTAACAACAGAAATTTCTGCTGAAGCAAATGTGTCATTGTCTAAAACGACCGTTTTGTTCAGGATAATGACAAGAAAAGTAAAACATTATCTTGAGACTAATAGAGACGCTCCTGAGGCTATTGCAAAGCTTGCAAACGAACTCATACATGGTCTTACATGGCGATTTGGAAACAGAAAATCAAACGAATTAATTTCTCAATCCATAATTTTGGACCCACGGTTTAAGTCTCAAGGCTTTGGGGATGATGCGAAGTTTAAGGCGACTAAGAAAGCGCTTGTTTTGAGGGTAAAAGCGACTATCCAAAGTACACAGCCCGGACCAAGCATTGAGCCCGCAATGCCTGTCCAGACCTCCTCAGTATGGGATGAGTTTGACGCGAGTTTGAGCTCCTTGCAAGGAAACCAAGACCCTACAGCTCAGGCCGTCGTCGAGGTAGATAAGTACCTCAACGAGCCGTACTTGAACCGCATGAATGATCCGCTGAAGTGGTGGGAAAGTAGAAAATTCACCTACCCGAACTTGTATGCACTGGCTTTGAAAAGGCTTTGTATTCCCGCGACAAGTGTACCCTGTGAAAGAATATTTTCTAAAACTGGCCAAATTTGTACAGAAAAGAGGAGTCGCCTCACTTCTGATAAAGTCGGCAAAATATTGTTTATCAACCATAACCTGCATTGGGTGTAGAACGTTTTTACTGTGGATAATTAGTTTTGTGGATTATGTACTCTGTTGAATGCATTTTGTATAGTACTATACGAAATTATTTCGACATTATATTTGTATGGGTTTACAGCTCACTCGTATTATAGTGAGCATGCGTATGTGAATAAAGTTTACATAAAATTTAGTCTTTGTTCTTATTTTGACAAAGTGGATTTTTTTTTCTGGAAAAATACATCGCATTCTGTCTGTTAGAGTACCATTATCATTCTATCCCCAATATAAGAAAATAAAGGTTAATTACAATTCAAAAATTCGCGCTTTTAAAATAAGTGAATAAGTAATTGATAAATGTTCTCAATACATAGCGAAAGTACCTATAACACGCGCAAGGCCGCGCTTCATCAACGTATTCTTTTTTTCTTTTCTTTAGCGCGAGGTCACTGCGGGCTTCCGGTCTACGCCGAGACTTCCCTGTAAAGCACCGAGCTCCCGAGTCCCCACCCGGTTGTCTCCCCACAAACATTGACAAAGGCGTAGGAGTCACTGTCCGTTTGACAGCATCCCTGTGACGGCCCAAGGCTCCTAGCTTTGTTAAGCGCGCACATTCACCCCCGCACAAAGAAAGCAAGCGTGGCGCACACAATGAGTACATGCGCCGCTCGTTTCGATCCTCCATTCTCACGGCAGGGGATCTCCATGCCGCTTATTCTGCGGAAATATGCGCACTGCCACGTGTTCCGCGAAGGGCCCTTTCCTTTGCTGGCATTCTTGATGGCGCCGAAGCGTCGCGGGCCTCCGCTATCTGATATTTCTGGGACGAGCCAGTGGGTTAGTGGCACCGCCAGTTAGCTGAGAAAAAAAAGAAAGAAAACTTGTCATCCTTCGAGAGGCGACGCGCAGGTGGGGCGGGGAAGGAAAAGAGCATCACGCAATAAGGGTAAAGGCTCCCGTAATAATAGGTTTTTCGGAAATTTTCGTTATGTGTTTTTCTTTCATCCAAGCCCTGGGCTCGAGGTTGTGTCAAACTTCAGGGCTGTACGTAGCTACCTTCTTTGGTTATCGAAACTTAGGACGGGCCTCGAAATACGGCCGCTCTAACTTCTTTGTTTATAAAACTTACAAAAACGCAAGCAAATGCATTACAAATCACAAGTCGGTATTGCCTAGTTTAGCTAGAGGCTCCGTGCAGTGGCTTGTAATTCTGCAAATATACCTAGGCTTTAACACGTGGCTCGATAAGTAAGGTCTTGTAGTGTATGTTCTCTGTGTGAGAATTACCTTTTTTTAGTTACAGTTAGTTCGGCCGTCTGTGTGAGATCTGCTTCTGTAACTCAGTTTGCCTTTGTACATTTATGTAGATATATTTCCTCTCTTCATCATCTGCATTCGACAATCATCCCAATCTTCAAACACTGCCTGAAGAGTCCCTGTTCCTCTCTTAAGAAAAGGAAGAGACCATGCCTGAAATTACTACACGGCTATTTTACGGATGCATATATTTTCATGAAAGCCAAATAACTAGCAAGTTACACTGTAACCTCTGCTATAGAGTTTAGTTATTTGGCTTTAAAAAAACGATATGTGCATTAGTAGAATAACAGTGTTATAGGTATTTTTACTAATACCTTCGAAATGTTGCACCAGCTCACGATGCACGATCGGTGGGAGTCGTGAGACATCGCTCGAACAACAGCTGTCAACGAACGGTGCCATACTTTGACAATGATTTGCCAGAAGACACGTTCTGAGCGAAACAGCGCTCGCAGACAACGGATGACAACAAGGAAGACGACACCGCAGGACAACACAAAGCGAGGACAAGCTCTGCGAGCGCTCTTTTGCTCGGAATGTATCTCAACCAACTCGCCCAAAAATACGCACTTTGCCAGAAGCCTCGGCTCTGATTGAACGGTTCTTCGAACGGCTCACTGAACGAGAGAGAAGCGGCCCTCCAAAACAGCCGCACGGCTCACTGAACGAGAGAGAAGCGGATCTCCAAAAGAGCCGCACGGCTCACTGAACGAGAGAAGCGGCTCTCCAAAAGAGCCGCACGGCTCACTGCACGAGAGAAGCAGTTCACCAAAAGAGCGACACTCCAAAGGAGCCAAACGGCTCACTGAACGAGAGAATCGGTTCACCAGAAGAGCGGCTCTCCAAAAGAGCCAAACGGCTCACTGAGCCAAAGACCCGGCTCTTCAAAAGATCCGGATCTCCAAAGGAGCCAAACGGCTCACTGAGCCAAAGACCCGGCTCTTCAAAAGATGCGGATCTCCAAAGGAGCCAAACGGCTCACTGAGCCAAAGACCTGGCTCTTCAAAAGATCCGGATCTTTTGAAGAGCCGGGTCTTCGGCTCAGTGAGCCGATTGGCTCCTTTGGAGATCCGGATCTCTCGTTCAGCGAGCGGGCGACCCGTTCACTCAACCAGCTTTCTCGCACTGCTAATAGATGGCGCGCAAATCGCACCCAGCAGCTCTGACGGACGGTTCGACACGGCTAACTGAACGACAAACCAGCTTTCTCGCACTGTTAACAGATGGCGCGCAAATCGCACCCAACAGAAGAACAGCGACCCAGCTCTGACGGTACAGACAGTTCGCCGTTCGGCACGGATCACTACGCGGGACTACGGTCCTATGGATCAGTGAGCCGGATCTCCAAAAGAACCGCCGCTCACTTTTACTGAGCCACGGCTCACCCGCTCTTTCAAAAGAGCGGCTCAGAAGATCCGGCTCACTCCTGAGCGACCCATCTCTAAATTACCCTCCTCCTGTCTTGCTTCATTATACAATTAAATCATTCTGAGCTTCCAAAAGAATGTCTAATGTATCTTGCGTATTGGGTCGTGGATTGAACTCGATATCCCCTCTCAAGAGTAGCAAGAGAGAGTAAAAAGAATTTATTTATTTATTTTACTTTATTTCCAAAATACTGCAAACCATCATTTGGGTCCAGACAGGGAGGGCAGAAAAATACATTAACTAAATACAAGAGCAGCTGCATCGTAAAACACTGAGAAGAATAAAATTGTCTAATGGAGTACATAAAGTAGGCAATTATGAAATGGCAGTAACAGATGGCATATCCGATCACAAAATGATTTTGCTGAATGTGCTTACTTCTACTCCACGACCTACAAAACCTGCTTTTCATGTTGAAATCAAAAACTATGCTAAAGCCGCTGATACATCTATTCTAGATTGTTTAGAAAAGTGTTTCGACAAATTTGAAGTTGCCTCCGAGGCCCAAACAGTTGAAGAGTTGTGGCAGATCCTAGGGACATACACGCAGTACGGCAGAGAATAAAGGCTTTGTTACTCAGATCGAAGCAAACATTTTTAATCGCACTCTAAGTGACTTTAACACTTCCCCAGAAAAAGTTTGGCGTTATTTAGACCACAGAAAGGGAACAATAAAGCAAATTACGGTAGGAAATGTTCTAGTAAAAGAAAAATGTGATTTCGCTGATGTATTCAATAAATATTTTCATTCAGTATTCACGCGAAGTGATCGACCATTTCAGGTAGATAATGGGGCATCTTTCAGCGAAAGTTCCACGGACGCTAACAAATTTACTCAGAGGGGCGCATTCCAGCAGTTACTACAATTAGATGACAAGAAGGCTATTGGGCCAGACGGGATACCTACTGGCTTTTGGAAAAGGTATGCCGAGTGGATATCATTTTGTTTGGTAATTATTTTTCTGAAATCACTAAGCACCTATTCTGTACCAAAGGACTGGCGTTGTGCTGCAGTTATCCCCATATTTAAAAGTGGCAATCGTGCTCTAATGAATAACTACCGTCCTGTATCCCTTACGTCAGTTTGCTGCAAGGCTATGGGACACGTAATAGCGAAACATATCTTTATTTTCCTAGAATCAAATGGCCTCCTTTGCGCATGGGTTCCGACCAGGGACTTTCCACAGTGACACGGATCATTGAGAAATTACACGATTTTTCCAAAGCTATAGCAACCGTGAACAGATGGATGTTATATGCGTTGATTTTGCCAAAGCCTTCGATAAGGTTCCTCATCGTAAATTAATTTTGAAACTGTACAAACCTGGTGTATAGGTGACGTTCTAAAATGGGTTCTAAAAAGGCAGTTCGCGATGATGGTTGCGAGTCTGGTTTTCTAGGTGTATACTCAGGAGTACAACAGGGGTCCGTGTTGGGGCCAGCACTTTTCCTGCTTTACATCAATGATGTAGTAACCAGCTTAGATAGTTCTGCTAAGATAAAACTCTTTGCAGATGACTGCTTGATTTTTGCAACGGTAACTTGTTCAGAGGATCAGATTAAACTCAACCAAAACTTTTAAGCGTTTGGGAGTTGGTGTGATAAGTGGGAAACACGAATTATTCTTGATAAGACCACATACACGCTTATCACTGCAAAAAAAGAATATCTTTACTTTTCAGTATGATTTTCAAGGCAACAATCTAGTCAATGCTTCTAGTTTCAAATATCTTCTTGTTTCTATTTCGCACAATTTAAAATGGCACAATCACGTAGAAAGAGCGGGCTCAGCGGCACAGAAGAAACTGCGCTTTTTAAGAGCAAAACTGGGAAGGGCGACTGCTGGCTTACAAGTCTCTTATTCGACCATCCCTGGAATATGCGTCAGTAGCATCGGCGCCCCATCAATAGGTAATGTGGGCCAAAATAGAGAAGGTGCAACGCCGGGCGGCGTGCTTTATTTCATAATATTAAAGCAGCGCTAAGCAACAAGGACGAAGAAAGAAGGGAACACACACACATGCGCTGACCTCACAACTAAAATTTATTTGAAGTAAGCAGGTCAATTTATACACACACAAGAACTACGCACATGCGCATGGTCAAACACAGATGTACTCATTTAAAAATGCAAATAAAAACACTGCATCAAAGGCTCGTGCAGTTATCGCCGATATGCTATCCCCTGTGCAACAGGCTCATTTCCTTGGAGGTTAGGGATACTGAAGGTGTGCTGACGCAACAGCTTGTCTTTCTTATGATATGGAAGGCCTCTGCTATCTCTCTTGTGCGCCGATCATTGTGCACAAACAACACTTCCGTGTCGACAAAATACGGTGTGCATTTACACGTGAAGCAATGCTTGGCTAGGCTATAGTCTCTTTTTTTCCCAAGGAATTGGCTTGTTCCTTGAGGCGTACATTAATACATCGGCCGGACTGACTTATGTACGTAGAACCACATGACAATGGGATCTGGTAGACAATGCCAGTCCTGCACTAGACATATTGATTGACATGATTGATGTTACACACTTTCCTCTTTCTGTGTCCTTCTATTTTTCTAAGTACTGCGGCCCTTACTTTACTTAGTTTATTAGGGGCTGAAAAAAGAACATTAACTCCGTACTTAGCCCCCACTTTTTTAAACCGGTGCGACAGTTTGTGAACATATGGCATGACGGTCACCCTTTTCCTTTCATTTTGACAAGGCTGCACCTCTGAGGTGCGCTCAGAGGATTTCACCGCTTTAATACTTTATCAGCACTTGCCATAGTAACCGAGTCCGGGTATCCTGCTTCCCTGCACTTGCGCACTTGGGCTGCTGCTGATTTGATGAGGACAAGATTTGTTTACTGCCATGCTTAAACAACTAGTAACAATTCCAGCTTTTACCAGTTTTGAATGGAACGACTTATAATTCAGTAGAAGCTTCTCGGAAGTGTTGTTTGTGCACAATGATCGGCGCACAAGACATATAGCAGAGGCCTTCCATATCAAAAGAAAGACAAGCTGTTGCGTCAGCACACCTTCAGTATCCCTAACTTCCAAGGAAATGAGCCTGTTGCACAGGTGATAGCATATCGGCGATAACTGCACGAGCCTTTGATGCAGTGTGTTTTTATTTGCATTTTTAAATGAGTACATCTGTGTTTGACCATGCGCATGTGGGTAGTTCTTGTGTACGTATAAATTGACCTGCTTACTTCAAATAAAATTTAGTTGTAAGATCAGCGCCTGTGTGTGTGTTCCCTTCTTTCTTCGTCCTTGTTGCTTAGCGCTGCTTTAATATTATGGAGCATTTCCAACTCGCCCAATCTGCCGTTCTTCTACAGTGCTTTATTTGTTCGAAATATAGGACAGACCCAGTTTCGGCGATGCTAAAGTCTTGCGGTCTTGAATTATTGGAAGGTGGGTGCAAGAAGCAGAGAGTAAAAACGTTATTTAAAACAATTCACGGCGAACTAAAAAATTAATAATGATTTGTACTTAAAACCTCTAGGCAGGCTTAGCTCCCGCTTAAATCATAGCGAAGCGATTCGACCGTACTTGTCCCGAACCAATGCCTTTCGTTGTCCGTTCTTCCCAGAGGCAACAGAGCTGTGGAACAAGCTGCTTGCAGAAATTGTTCGCACTTCTGATACCCCATTGTTTGCAAATGCAATCAAGGTCCCTTTCTAAAATCTGTACCATGTGGATATTGCGAAGTGTTCTTCTTTTGTTTCTTTTTTTCTCTGTGTGCGTGGGGCAGATGGCTGAACATTTGAATACGTGTCTTATAGTCTGTATATCGTATCCTGTGTTGTATCCGTAGGACACTGTAGTGCATGTGTTTATTTCTTTTTGTATCTGGCTCTTTATTCTTGTATGAAAGTTATGTGTAACATCCCTCCCTGTAATGACCCTAAACTGAGGGTTGACAGTATTTCTAAATAAATAAATAATAATTTATTCTAAAATAGCTCACAGAGTGCCTTGTCAAAATCAACAGCCGATATCACTCGTAGAGGCAGGGCATTCCATTCGTCAACCGTTCTCGGAAAAAAAAAAAAATATATATATATATATATATATATATATATATATATATATATATATATATATATATATATATATATATATATATATATATATATATAAAGCATTAGTATGCGCGAAGTATGGTGCTAAAGTATGATTATAATGACGACGAGTTCTACGCGTTTCTGTAGACAGCACATAGGGGCTGGAGAGATGCCTAGTTTTCCATGAATTAGTTGGTAAAGGAAGGATAGGCGGGCTATCTTGCGTCTTACGTCGAGTGGTTCAATATCATTTGCTGCCATTATCGAAGATGAGGAATCAGTTCCCTTCGACCTATTATGTATAAAATGTGCTGCGCGTCTCTGTATTTTTTCCAATTCTCTTACGTCTTTTTTTGCATGGGGGTCTTAAACGATGGCGGCATATTTGAGTTTTGGTCTTATAAGCGTACTGTAGGCTTGCAGTTGCTAGGTGCGCCCGTCACTTTATGCCGAAGAAAATCGAGTTTACATAAAGCTGAGGACTTATTATGGTCTATATGGTCATCCCATTTTAGTTGCGAGTTTATTACAATAAAAAGATACTTCAACCTTGGCACTTCTTTAACTGAAACGCCATTAATGCAATAGTTGAAGGAAAACGAATTTTTCTTCCTTGTTATCAGCAAGAGCACGGTCCTGTGAGTATTTCTTTCCATGCCCCATTCTTCACTCCAGGAAACGACTCTAAGCGAAGCATTATCTAAATGTTCCTGGTTAGAAACGGAAGATACCGAAGTATATATCATGCATTCATTGGCAAACAGAGCAATCTAAACAGCTGGATTAATACCGGAAACTAAATCGTTTACATAAATTTAAAAAGTAGCGGACCAAGCACACTTTCCTTAGGGACCCCAGAGGTTACAGGGAGTGGGGTAGAACAACTACCGCCAATCTCCACAAACTGCGTTCTGTGTGGTAGATAAGCTGCAATCCAAACAATCAGCGGAGGTGGTGCACCAATGAGCTTCAGTTTTAAAAGAATCTTGTTATGCGGCACCTTTTAAAACACTTTGGCGAAGTCAGGAAATAAAATATCAGTTTGGTCTGACTTGTCTAAAGCTGCACTGAAATTATGAACGGCTGTTATCAGTTGGGTAGTGGTTCGGAATATCTTCCTATAGCCGTGCTGAGCAGCGTTTAAGGAATCATTACTGTTTAATATTACAAGTAAATGACTGGCAATAATATGCTCGATAAGCTTACAACAGGATGACGCCAGAGAGATCGGGCGGTAGTTGTTTACACAGATTCGATCATCATTCTTATAAACAGGAATAACCTTCCCTGTGAGCCCGTAAGGCGGCAAGCAGCACGAAGATAAGGAAGCACGAAATATTTTGGCCCAAAAAACTAGTCAATTATTCAGCATAGTGCCGCAAAAAATTATTAGGGATGCCATTTGGGCTGGGAGAACACTTCGTAACTAATCGTAGTAGCATTTCAGTGACACATTCATCAGATACAATGTCTAAAGTAATCATAATCAGGAATCAGAATCAAAACCGTCAATATTTTCATCTTCATCAGTTGAGAATACAGACTGGAAATAATTATTAATAGCTGTGGCAATGCCCTGTTGGCACGTAACAACGCATCCATTACTATTTGTTCAATCGGCTTGTTCGATACGAAATAAACGCGTCACCGCTCAGAACATTTCACACAACGCGACTGTGCGTTAGCAAACACAGTCTGGCGTGGAAGCGGCAAAACATACAGACCAATTTCAGATGAATCCTTAAAGCGATCACCAACCTCCACAAGCAAAAGACGTTCCGTGTAACGCAACAGCATGGCGGCGCTGGTTACACGACCCAAGTTGGCACTGACCGTTCCGCCTCCTTGTAGGCTGCATACGTGTCGATTGGGCACCCAATGTTTGTAGGATGGAAGTGAACACTTGTGAATCTCATCTGTACCACACATTCCGTTTACCAAGACGTCAAATTGTAGTTAACCACTGTTGCGAATGGATGATGCTGGTAGCAGAACGATTCCTTCGTGATCGATGAGAAGGTGTGCAGAAGTACTTGCGGTTGGCTTGCTGGTCGTAAATTTTGAATGTCGCAAAGGAACAAACACAGGAAGACGCGGAGACCGAAAGAGTGCCTACTAGCAACTGAGTTTATTGTGGGAAACACCACCTTTATATGCCAGTACATTATCATCATCAGTGCGTTATCGTTGCGTGAACAATCCAACAGAAAACAATATGTACAAAAAAGATCGTATTTATGCATCAAAGCCAGTGAATCCAGTGAAGCCAGTACTCACAGAACAACGCATGATAAAATCTAGGAACACGATAACAAAATTGAATGACATGATCTGCACATGGCCATCTAAAAAAGTCAGTTGCCGGCCGCTGAGTTTGACCGACGAAGCACTTATGCACGTGGACCCACCTTTCTGTATGTGAAATTCTTCCATTACTTACCTTTCAACTCGCTTTCTGCCTTTGCCGTTAAACTCTGCCTCTTCCAGGACCGGTTCGCAATCTTTACAATCTCTGCAGTGATCAGGGAGGCTCCCCCTTTCATCGTTTTTATTGTCCGTTTGTGCCCATTCGCTCTCTCGTTGAAACAACGGCCTGTCTGCCCAATGCACCCACGCCCACACTTGAGCGGTATCTCGTAGATGACTTCATACCTGCATTCCGTATAGCACTCGGAGGCAAAGTTTATCAGGAAAGGCAGAGGGCGAGTTGAAAGGGAAGTAATAGAAGGAGTTCACGTACAGATTGGTGGGCCCACGTGCAAAGCACTTCGTCGGTTAAACTCGGCGTCCGGGAACTGGATTCTTTAGACGGCCATGTGTAGATCATTTGATTTGATCTTGTTATAGTGTTTCTAAATTTTGTAGCGATACCTACATTGCGCTAGCATTTCTAGCCTTCAGCGTGGATGTTCCGTGGCCTATCGACATAATCGTTCCAAGATTCCAGTACATTTTGGACAAATCAGGCAAACGCCACTCATCCTTCAGACCTTCACCAAATAGAACAAACCTTTCTGCTTCCTGGTGATCACACGAACTCACCACCGAACGGTCACGGTTGCGCGCACTGCGCAGGAGACACCAACGCTGCAAATACGACCTCATGAGAAAACATCACGGACACATTTATTCCACTGCACTTTGAACATTCTACAACACGTTGACAAGGCACGACATATTGACTCTCAATCATTGGCACACGATTTCATAAGGAGCGGCGTATACGGCCGCCCATTAAAAATTGCATTCGGAAGGTTGTGCGCACTCCTCACATCGTCACCCATGCTGCTCCCTGGCGGCACTCTCACCACTTCTCTATTCGACACTGCTGTCAGCGCTCGTTTCGACAGACGCCACTGACCTCCCACACCACACACACACCAGATCAATGGCGCAGAACCCCGCACTGGGCGGACCGGACGACATGCCCTTCGCTTACGGCGAGATTGACAGAGCGATCTCTCGCATAAAACATGGCACGGCGTCTGGCCTGGACGGGCTCACGCCAAGACTGGCCTGCGAACTTAGGAAACAACATGCACACTTTTTCAGCACCATATTTTCCATGGCCCTGCGCTTTAGTCACTTGCCGGTGGCCTGACGCAAGGGCAGAATAATATCCGTACATGAACCAGGCAGTCCACAGGACGCAGACACGTCATACCGCCCCATCGTAATGAAGTCGGTTTTAGGCAAAGTGCTGGAGCTTCTTTTCTATGGTCGCCTCTACCACTTCATGGCCCACCAAAATTTACTCCATGCCAACAAATTCGGCTCACTAGACAGCGAAGTGCCGTACAGGCACTTTACGCTTTTGTTTCAAAATTAAGAGGTCTGCGTGCGGATGGCGTTCACACCATATACTATTTCCACCGATTTCATATGCGCTTGCGACAGCGTCTGGCACCCTCTGGGGCTCAGTTCGCTTGCACGGTGGGGGCGCCCGAGAAACCTCTGCATGCGCGCTGCTCCGGTCCTTTCTATCGGACCACGAGGTGGTCTTCCGCTCTAACGCGGGCGACGCGGTTGAGCGTGCCGCCTTGGAGAGCCCGCAAGGATCTCCGCTGTCACCGCTCCTCTCTGTAATATAGTGGTGCGTGGTTTGCTCGAGCTGCCGATGCCAGAGCGCGTGTCGCTCCATTCCTACGCAGACGACATCGTCGTCATTGTGCCTGGGCCCAACATAAATGAGCTGACGGCTCTTGCGGAGGATGCGCTCGGCCGAGTAGCCTCTTGGGCAAAGGGGGCGAGGCTTTCCACCAGCAGGGAGAAGATGGTGTGCCTTCTCATCTGTCCTCCTGTGGGGGGAGAGGGGAGGAATTGGACGCACATCTCCTGTATTCGCCTTGACGGATCACGCCTGCAATTCAGGCCCTCTGTCCGAGTGCTTGGCGTGGTCTTCGACCGCACGCTCTCCTTCATAGCTCACAGGGATTTGCTCAAGGTGCGTGCCGAGATGCTCTCTGTAAGCCTCAGCACTTTCTTGCGGCTGAGCGGCAAGCCGGCTCCCGAGCAGCTCGCGGCACTTTACACCCAGCTGGTCTTGCCGGCCTTCACGTACGCGTTCTCTGTGCGGTGGACCGAGAGTCCTCACTCAGGTTTACGTGCTCGTTTGGCTTCCGCGCAGTGGGCACCGCTTCTGGCGTTGGTCTGCGCATATTTCACGAAGAGCACGAGGGCGCTCAAAGTTCTGTTGAGGGCGCCTGCTCTACAGTTCGGCCTCGACAGTTTGAACGGGGAGTTTGCGCTCTTCACACGCAAACTGGACGTTTCGTTCGGTTCAAGAACGTTTAGCGCCTCCGAAGTGGCGCACTATTTGACGACACGCTCCAGATGCCGTCGCATTCACTCGCAATTACATGCAGCGGACATACACATCCATTCTCAATTGCCCGGATACCACATATACACGGTTGGCTCCTACACCACAACATCGGCTGGCGCTTCATACGTCGCTTTCACCAATACAGAACAGTTAATCTCATTAGGGCACTTCCGCGTGGAACTGGCACCCAGCGCGTACGCTGCCGAGCTGGTCGCCTTCCACGAGGCTCTGAAATACTCATTATCCTTGCCCGGCACAACACCTGTACACATTTACACTGACTGGTCACGTGATGTGAAGCAGCTGCCGGCGGCGCGGCGCGCCGGCGAAACCGAGGGGGCGGGGGATAGTGAATCCGAGTCCAGGGACGAAGGTGAAGAAGGAACGCCCAGCAGAACGGAGCGGCGAAAGATTGACATTACAGTTCGACCGAGCGAGTTCCACTCGGCCAGCTGTAGCTATCGCGTCACTCCCGGTTTAACCTCAGCTAAACCAGAGCGATTTTTTCGTGCCCTCTTCTGTGAGCAGTAATTCCCTGGGTATTATGCATATATAAGATCCTTTTCTGTACATATTTTTCCTGCTTGGTTGTTCTGGTTATGATAACATGCAAGTGATGATAATGTACTGACGTATAAATTTGGTGTTTTCTTCAATAAACTGAGTTGGTAGGAGGCGCTCTCTCTGTCTCCGTGTCTTCCATGTTTGTTTATTCCGGTACCTACAGTGCCCGTTGAGTGTATTTTTGTAGGGGGGATGCAATTTCAAAACATACATGGTCATGCAGATGGCAGTGTGTAAAAAAGAAACAAACAATATAAATACAACGCGTTCTAATACTGAGCAAAATGATAACAAAATAATCATGAAAAGACGTATATGGCATATTGTAATATGAACAAGCGCATACAAATAAATCGAAAGCGCTCAGAAACACAGCACACATTCATTTGTGCCATTCAAAATTTAAGAAGTGGTGCGTTTGCAAAGCCACTGGTAACCTGCGCAAGAAGAAGAAATTCCGTGTAACGCAACGGTAGGCTGCGTCGGTAGGCCTGCACCTACCTAGTGTGCTTCTTTCCATACCGGGCATCAAAAAGAAGGCTGATTTTTCGCTGCCAGCATTAAAACAGAGCACCTTTGAATATTTTCATGAGAAGAATGAACACAGACTGCACGTATACACCGATTACTCAGTGACTCCCTCCAGTTCATCGGGCTCCGTAGTCATCGCCGTAAGGACCATAGTTAAGAAAATGAAAACTTCACACCAGACTTCATCGACTGGCGCAGAACTTACCGCTATTTGTGTCCCGATTGAGCCGGGAAACAAGCCTGGATTGCGATCCCCTCTTTTTCCTGCGCCGTCTCCACCTCCGAGTAGAGCTCTACCTGGCAGAGTAGAAGAGCGGCGAGCACCTGTTTCCTACGCCAGCTGTTCTTCGTTCCTGTGCCCAGGGCCCTCCAGCAGAAGCAGCCTTCGCCCACGGCCACCTCCTCCGAGGCACCCCGCAAGCCCCCGCCTACGGCCCTAACCTCCCCGGCTGTAACTCGGTCCCGCAGTTCCTGAAAACTGCCGCACCGCCCCATTCATGTGCAACAAAAGAGCCCGAAGGGACCGTGGGAGCAAGGACCACTCTCACTAGGAGCAACCGCGGCAGTCCCCAGCCTAGATGTCAGTCTGTATGAGCCCTCTCCCGAGGCACTTATCCAGAAGTCCCCCGTCCTGAAGGAGCTGCAGCGACCCTGCCAGCAGAAGCCCCGAGGAAAACCTTGCGGCTCCACCTAGAGCAGCCGCCCTGCCTAGACCCCCTGTCCAGTCCCAGCCGACGGAGTCTCCTGCGGAGGTCCCACCAGCACACAGCCAACTGCCCACCCAGAAGGTCGGGCCTTGCGATGACCAGATGCCACTCACCAGTTGCCCTGAGGCAGCAGCTCAGAGCGGTCACCCTCCGACTCCATCCTCCGTCCCAGAGCCAGAGGATCAAGAAGAGTGGATTCCTGTCCACCGCAAGAAACGGCGCCCGGCCACCCGCAAAACAAGGCTCACCACCGTTCATTTCAGAGCCCGACCATCAGTCACGCTCCAGGCTGCTGTCAAAAAGGACTGGAACGCCCTCCTCTATTCTATGCCAGGCTTCTGCGAGGTGCGCGTCAACAGGCGTCGGAACCTAATTTCCGCAGATGTCCAGACAAAGCAGGCTCGGCTACTCCTTCTTAGCCTGGAGTCACTGCTCTCCATCTCGATCCAGGCCTTCGAGGCTCCACAGCGGACAGCTACGTCGCCACCAAGGAGGTGAACGCCTCCGCCAGCGCTGTCCATCGAATTCGTGGTCACCATCAAGGGCCTCAAACGCAGCATCCACGCAGTGGCCGTAAGCTTCGCGGCACCTCCACCAGACCAACTCCTCATCGCGGGCATGCGGTTCCGCGTTCGGCCGCTGGCAGCCCGCCCCTTGTAGTGCCTGCTGTGTGGTGGATACAACCACATTGCGGAGCAACCCTCAAGTCCGATGGTTTCGGCTAGTGGCATGATGGCCGCTTGGATGGCTCTGCGTGGCCAGGGCAGCCATGCAGTCTTCTCGCCTTCTAGTTGGCGAGAAGATAGCCCCCCCCCCTGCTGCATGACCTGCAGCGGGCCCCACCACCACACTGCATGCAAAGCCAAGGCTCCCATCTGCCTGCACTGCAGAGGCAGACACGGCACCACTGACCTTGCCTGCGCAACCACGCGTTAGCAGATCCGTGAGCCGACAGCCCTCCAGCAGACCGCCAACCCAGATGACCCATGGACTGTCTTGCGAGAGCTGAGGGATCCTCCACTACCAGCCAGGCGCCCACCTGACAGCACTGCCAAGTCTCCAGTAACCCTTGGTCTAGCTATGCAGGGGCCGTGCGGTCTTGCCGAACACCGTCCAGCGTCCCACCTCTTGCACCTGCTGAACCTGCGGTGACTGCAGCCATTCATCTGGCTGACCAGGCTCTTCACAACCAACTTCACGCCAACTCGAAGGCGAGAAGACTGCATGGTTGCTCTGGCCACGCAGAGCCATCCAAGCGGCCATCATGCCACGAGCCGGGACCATCGGACTTGAGGTTGCTCCGGGACAGCCAGGCATACAGAACTGGCATGCCTCATTACTCAAGGCCGCCGGCTCTTTGGAGTCCTTACAGTCTAGTAGGCTCACCTGGAGCCATCCTTGCTACGCCTTCACGGATACGCGGGGTATGCAAGCGCCACCTGTTGCATCACGCCAGGCTGCTGCAGCTCACCCGGCCTCGAGCGCGGCTACCAGCGACTGGTTCCGAGGAGTGCCTTCTACATTTGCGCAGACCCGCCGCACGTGGTTGTGGACCTGGAGGACGTACTCTCGGAAACCCTGGAGGCCTGCGCTGTCACCGTCCGGATGGGCGCAACAGACACCATTGCGATGTCTATCTACCGTCATCTGGGAGAACGCTGGGATGCCTCCATTCTGGCACTTGTCTTTGCCCTGCTCGGACCGAAGAACCTGGTGTGTGGTGAATCCAGCGCCCACAACAATGAGTGGGGTTGGCGCGCTACCATCCGCTCGGGAAGAGTGCGGATAGAAACCATGCTTCAAGGATACCTCAATGGCGTGAATGCACCACGGCCCACCTTCGTCATTCTCTGGTATTTCTCAATACTGCACCATGCCTTCACGTTACCATGGGTCCTGAATCCCGCCTCCAGGCGGCCTCCAGACGACCGGCGCACACGGTGGTCCGCTCGCCATACTCCGTCCCTCTAGGACAGAATTTCCTGGACGACGTGGTCGCCTGTGCCTCTGTACGAGACGTTCGCCTGCTGAACCTCAGGGTGTAGCCTTCTTACAAGCGATCTCTTATCCGGGTACCCTCAGCCCCACCTCACTGCTAAAGGAGAATGCTGAGCTTAGCCTTAACTGCCAGATGCCCCGCCCTTCTTTCTATAAAGCAAGGATTGTGATTCAGGTGGCTGTCTTCGTCTTTGACATATGTTGAGTCTTACCAGAATTTTTAGGTGCTATAGGCCACTGTTCCCTTGCTAGACTGTTGAACATTTTCTTGGTTTTCTACATGTTAATTTTTAGATCCAGCGTTCTGCTCTGCCTGCCTAACTCATTGATCATGAACAGGACAAGTTGTCGGGCTAGTTGGTGGTGATCCATTCTTTCCTTGACAGCGCTTAATGCACACAAGCAGAAGACATAGAAGACGATGTCAAATGCGCCGACCATGATTGATCATGATTTGCAGGTTGCGGGCACCTGCCCTACAGCCCCCTGTGTTTGCTTTCCCGCGAGGCACCATGCAGCAGCAGTCTCACCCCGAGGATAAACGCATTCCCTTGCAAGTTAATGTAACTGGCAAGGGAGGGGCGCCAGCGTCGCTGCGCGGGAGACTGCTGAAGCCCCCGCGCGGGAGATGGGGCTGTTCGGCTGGGATCGTCGGCGCGAGCGGGCATGTCGCTCGCGGCTTCGCTCTTCGCCGGCGGGGCGAGGAAGCAACGGGGAGACCCGCACCCGTATATCGTCCCGTCCGGCCTTCGGAGTATATATCCCTTGCCATAGTGCGGGCGAACATTCGCTCGGAACCTTGCTGGTGAGTCGGACGGCCTCGATTCATTAGCATATCTTGTTGCTTGCTGGCGTTATTGTCGCTGTAGCAATAAATGCCTGTTTGTGTCAGCCAATATGTCGTTCCTTTGTTCCCTCAGAGCAAGGTCCGCCGTGGTTGGCGTGCGCTCGGTACCGTACGCGATCACGGGGTGGGGTCCTGGCTTCTTTGAACCGTGTCAACCACGATTGAGCGGGGAGAACGTACTTATCTCCTCAAGTCAACCCCACAAGTTCTCCACCTGAATGACTCAGCAAGGCAATGTCATCAGCGAATCGCAGATTATTTAGTTATTCTCCATTTATTCTTATTCCCAACTGTTCCCAATTCAGGCCTCGGAATACCTCCCGTAAATAGGCGGTGAGTAGCATTGGCGAGGTCGTGTACACTTGCCTGACGCCCCTCCTTACTGGAATTTCATTGCTGACTTTATGGAAGGCTATAGTAGCTGCCCAGTTGTTATCTATATCTTCCAGCATTTTTACATAAGGCTCTTCTACACCCTCATTACGCTATGCCTGAGGTTGCACTGAGTCTAGTTGTTTCTCGTAATCTATTAAGGCTATATATAGAGGTTGGTTATTTTCTGCCCATTTCTATATCACCTGATTGACAGTGTGAATATGATCTATTATGGGATATCTTTTACGAAAGCCAGCCTGATCATTTGGTTGTTTAAAGTCTAAGGTTGCCGTAACTCTATTTACGATTACCTTAGTCAATACCTTGTAGGGAACGGATAGTAAGCTGATCGGTCTATGAGTTTTCAAGTTTTTGGTGTCTCCCTTCTCATGAATTAAGATAATGTTTGCATTCTTCCAAGCTTCTGGTACGGTCGAGTTCATTAGGCATTGCGCATGCAGGGTGGCTAGTTTTTCTAGCACGATCTCTCCCCTTCATCCTTGAACAGATCTGCTGTTACGTGATCGTCTTCAGCTGCTTTTCCCCTTTCCATTGCTCCTAAGGCTGTCTTTACTTCCTCTTTTTTTTACTGGCGGGATGACGCATTGCTGTGCGCTACTTTTCTCTCATTAACGCTCTCATTACATTGACTACTGTACAGATTTGTGTAGAACTCTTTGGCTATGTTAACAAATCTTATCCATATTGCTAATGACATTGCCTTGCTTGTCTCTTAACGCATACGTCTGGTTTTTACCTATGCCTAGTTTCCTCTTCACCGCTTTTAGGCTACCTCCGTTCTTTAGAGCATGCTTGGTTGTCTCCATATTAAACTTCTTTATGTCGGCTACCTTGCGCTTATTTATTAAATTCGATACCTCTGTCAGTTCTATTCTGTCAGAAAGCCCTCATGTTTTGGCGTTTCTTCTCAGATCTTTCGTCACCAGAGATAGCTTTCCGGTATGCTGTCGAACTGTCCTACCGCCTACTTCTACTGCGCACTCCGTAATCTTCGACATTGTAATTGCGCTACTCATGGTTTACACAAACAAGAACGACACATACAAACAGGGTGCAAACTATCAGCTGATTTTATTGCGTGGGAAATTCGTTTTATATGAACTGTTAAGGTTTAAAAATAATGGACACAAAAACAAGTAGCTTCATGGAGATGAGTTGTCTAACCTTCTTCTGCTGACAGGCATGCGTGGAGGATGCAGTCTTTTTTCACTTCCTTAAAAAGGTAATCTCTCGCTTCGTCAGTGCAACCGAGGGGTCGCTTACGCAAGTGCCTTCTTTCTCAGACGTCATGCAAAATGATTCATATAGCTCCGTTTGCATTTTGTCTTTTGATCGAAGGATGACGGTGGTGCTATCAAGCAACAACAGCTTGATAGCACCACTGTCTCTTAGAAGCTGTTCTTAGATTCACTCCGTAATGATGGCTGTCAGGTTATCAACATTGTGTGAACATCAAGATCGTCTTCCTGAGTTAAAGCCGAATATATCTTTTGCAGCGATATCCTGAATTCCTGTACTTTCCCTCTTACCGCTAACTCGTTAATGGACTTCCTCTTCACTAGCTTCTTCCGTTCTCTCTTCAAGTCTAAGCTAATTCGAGACCTTACCCTTCTGTGGTCGCCACACCGCACCTTTCAGTGGACGGCCACAGCCTGAACGATGCCAGGTTGAGCGCATAGTATGAAGTCGATTTCATTTTTAGTCTCACCATTGGGGCTTTTCCAGGTCCACTATTTTAGCCTGCGCCGACCGAAAGTGTTGTGTTTGTTTGGCGCTTTTTAACATTGCGCCAAGGTACCTCAGGAGTGCAAACTGCTGGGCTAGTTGGTTCATATTGCATAGAAAAGGAACCAGCGAAAATAGACGCAAGACAAGAACAAAGGAGGCACACACCACAACGCTGGACTTACAACTGGTTTATTGCGATGAAAAATCGCTCATTTTAAAGGAATTTCCTGCCTGCGCACCCACCCTACAGACAATACACTTCGCGCACCACATGATGACATGCCTACTATAACGATAAAAACTTGTACTCCTTTTCAGTGATAATCACAGACGGCTCGCTGACGCATTTCTGCTTATTCTTTCTGATCATGAATGCCTCCAATAGCTCACGCTCACGTTTAGATTTCCCCCGCCCGATAATGCTGGCAATGTGAAAACTAGGAGAACATTTGCAGTCCCTTACATGTAAGGCTAGATTGCTGCCTGTGCCAGTGCCCAAAGTTGTGCGATGTTGCCTCAGGCGCTCATTTAAGCATGCTCCAGTTTGGCCTATGTAGATTTTCCCGCATGACAATGGGATTGAATACACCACGCCCACTGCGCATGTGGTGAACATAGTCTGGTGTTTCGTGTTGCAAACACCAGTTCTGCGCATGTCTGCAAAGGTTTGGGCGCACAAACCGGACAGTTTGCAAGGAGCAGAAAATGCCATAGTGACACCAAACTTCTGAGCCACTTTTTTCAGACCATGTGAAGTCTTGTGGAAGTAAGGCATGACTTCCAACTTTCTTGTTGGCACTTCTACTGGCCTGGCATCCTTTGAAGATAACTTCAGTTTTTTCCCCAAAGATTCCGCCACCGCCAGCAAAACCGAGGGAGGAAACCCAGAACATTGTAGCCGTTCAACCTGCTCCGCCAGACTTTGCTGCATCACATGAGGGCAACTCTTCTTTAAGGCATTCAAAAAACATAAGTTTGCAATGCTGCGCTTCACTAACTTTGAATGGGCCGAATCATACGGCAACAGTGCCTTCTTAGACCTGGGCGCATATTTCCAGCACACGTGTTGATTGGGTAAAAAAGTCAATTCTAAATCCAGGAACCTAATGGTCTTGTCAGAAGGAATCTCATGCGTAAAAACCAAGTTCTTAGAACAAGTGCTAAAAATATTTAAAATCTGGTCTGCCACAAGGGTGAACTGGTCAGTTTCGGTTAAGTTCAAAATTACTAAAAAATCGTCAACATATCTAAAAACCCTTACAACACGTGTGTCGTTTAGAGATCTTTGTAGCATCGAGTCAAACTTTGCTAAAAATATGTTGCACAGCACCGGCGCAACACAGGAGCCGATACAGATTCCATGTTTTTGCACGACATACTCATCTTCATGCTGTGCTATCGTAGAATTCAAGTACACTTTTAAAAGTTCGAGAAAGGACTCTAAAGTGATGCCACACTTATTCTGGAAGGAAATTGTCCCAGATCTTTCAATGAATTCGCGCACAGCAACAAAAAGTTCGTCATGGGGCACAGAATAAAACAAGTCCACAATGTCCACCGAGAAGGCTGCATTAGCGTCGGGGAAACCGCGATTGAGGCACTCCACCAGGCTCATCGAACCCTTTTTAAGACGAACCCTTTTTAAGACGAAAGCGGCCGAAGCTATAGAAAAGAACTTCAAAAAGGCAGAAGTAAAACCGCGCAAGGCCAAGGCGTTGGCCTTAAGGCTTCTCAATAAGTTGAATTTGGGCAGCATTGAGAAGCAAGTTCGTAAATGCCAGCAAGACTCCCTGCGTGTGTTCTTCACAGCAAAGACACATAAGCCTGACAACCCTTTCAGGGCGATCGTCACGGAAGAAGGTTCATGGCAAAAAGTGATTTCAAACTACCTATAGTGTTCCTTCGAGGGCCTGGTGCCTGCGGATCCTTTTGTTGTGCAGGGTTCGATGAGCCTGGTGGAGTGCCTCAATCGCGGTTTCCCCGACGCTAATGCAGCCTTCTCGGTGGACATTGTGGACTTGTTTTATTCTGTGCCCCATGACGAACTTTTTGTTGCTGTGCGCGAATTCATTGAAAGATCTGGGACAATTTCCTTCCAGAATAAGTGTGGCATCACTTTAGAGTCCTTTCTCGAACTTTTAAAAGTGTACTTGAATTCTACGATAGCACAGCATGAAGATGAGTATGTCGTGCAAAAACATGGAATCTGTATCGGCTCCTGTGTTGCGCCGGTGCTGTGCAACATATTTTTAGCAAAGTTTGACTCGATGCTACAAAGATCTCTAAACGACACACGTGTTGTAAGGGTTTTTAGATATGTTGACGATTTTTTAGTAATTTTGAACTTAACCGAAACTGACCAGTTCACCCTTGTGGCAGACCAGATTTTAAATATTTTTAGCACTTGTTCTAAGAACTTGGTTTTTACGCATGAGATTCCTTCTGACAAGACCATTAGGTTCCTGGATTTAGAATTGACTTTTTTACCCAATCAACACGTGTGCTGGAAATATGCGCCCAGGTCTAAGAAGGCACTGTTGCCGTATGATTCGGCCCATTCAAAGTTAGTGAAGCGCAGCATTGCAAACTTATGTTTTTTGAATGCCTTAAAGAAGAGTTGCCCTCATGTGATGCAGCAAAGTCTGGCGGAGCAGGTTGAACGGCTACAATGTTCTGGGTTTCCTCCCTCGGTTTTGCTGGCGGTGGCGGAATCTTTGGGGAAAAAACTGAAGTTATCTTCAAAGGATGCCAGGCCAGTAGAAGTGCCAACAAGAAAGTTGGAAGTCATGCCTTACTTCCACAAGACTTCACATGGTCTGAAAAAAGTGGCTCAGAAGTTTGGTGTCACTATGGCATTTTCTGCTCCTTGCAAACTGTCCGGTTTGTGCGCCCAAACCTTTGCAGGCATGCGCAGAACTGGTGTTTGCAACACGAAACACCAGACTATGTTCACCACATGCGCAGTGGGCGTGGTGTATTCAATCCCATTGTCATGCGGGAAAATCTACATAGGCCAAACTGGAGCATGCTTAAATGAGCGCCTGAGGCAACATCGCACAACTTTGGGCACTGGCACAGGCAGCAATCTAGCCTTACATGTAAGGGACTGCAAATGTTCTCCTAGTTTTCACATTGCCAGCATTATCGGGCGGGGGAAATCTAAACGTGAGCGTGAGCTATTGGAGGCATTCATGATCAGAAAGAATAAGCAGAAATGCGTCAGCGAGCCGTCTGTGATTATCACTGAAAAGGAGTACAAGTTTTTATCGTTATAGTAGGCATGTCATCATGTGGTGCGCGAAGTGTATTGTCTGTAGGGTGGGTGCGCAGGCAGGAAATTCCTTTAAAATGAGCGATTTTTCATCGCAATAAACCAGTTGTAAGTCCAGCGTTGTGGTGTGTGCCTCCTTTGTTCTTGTCTTGCGTCTATTTTCGCTGGTTCCTTTTCTATGCGCCAAGGTACCCTGCATCACAATTCTGAACCTCAAGCGCCAAGCTCATCGCCGAGAGTTTCTTCTTCCCTGCTGACTGGACAGTATACCGCCGCATTGAAGCTATCTGCCGGGGACACGCTACACACCGGCGCCACTAGAGCTGGACGGGGCTCTGCTCGAGTATCCTGAGGGCTAGCCACTCGGACAGGGCCTGGCGCCTACTGAAGGCCTTACCCTGCCCACAGATTCCGAGGCGTCCTATACTGGTCCTCGCCATCTCAAGAACCATCAGCGCTGCTGCCCTGGCAGTACTGACGGCAGACCAGTTCTCCCCACCAAACGCTCCTGTCTCCAGTCCCCCTTGAAACCCTGCAAGCCTGCCCAGTCCCAGTACCCCTGCAGTTCCCCCACATGTCCAGGGCCTAATCATGGCCCAGTGATATGCAGACATCACGGCCCACGGGCTGCAGTCAGTCCTGGACCGACCACGGAGACGAATAGCTCCGGGGGGGGGGGGGGGGGGGCGATCACCCACCAGGTGCCCTGCAGCCTAGACGCCTCAGAGGTTGCGTCTCCTGGCGATAGAAACATCAGCAGAAATTTACAGGTTAATCAGATCCGATGTGAACACGAACGTGCCCTTCTAAATACTCTAGCTCTGGTGTCGATAGCGACAGCGAGGGCGAGCTAACGCAGTCGTCACCCCTTTTGGCTATCAGGAAAGCTTCGATAATCTCGCTTTCAGTTTTGCTGCGTGCATAGGAGAGGAAAGCAGTTTTGTCTAGGAAGGGAACGCAGTTGCGGCTGTCACAGTTTTTGCAGTGTAATGGCAGATTGCTGCCTGTGCCGGTGTGCATCGATCGTCTATGTTCCAGGGCTCGCTCATTGAAGCACCGGCCAGTTTGGCCGATGTGAACCCGCCCTCATGATAGAGGTATCTGGTAGATAACCTCGAAGGCACACCTGGTGAACTTAATCTGATGATTCTTCTTGCAAGACCTGCGTTCCGATCTTGTTTCTTTTTTCTCTTCCGAGAGCATGGGACAAACTTTTTTCAACTTTTTTTCATCAGGGTGGCGGCAATGGAGCACATTCCCCCCACGTATCTACTCGAGAGATAAATAGAGGCATCGCACCCGCTCCTCTGCCGTGCGCAGCAGGCTGTACTCTTTTCACAAAGGCTACATAAAGAAAGACTGAAACTAAGCATTTCGACAGATTTGCCTGCCTGGTTGGGCTTGAAGACATAATAAACTGCACATCTCCAACCTAAACGAAAAAAATTACTTTTGAAACCCAAAGTTTCGAAGCAGGCTCGGCTCCTTTATCAGGGGTGTCTGGGGCACTAGCTAGAGTCTAAGTATAGAGGGGATGAGGGGGTCAAAAGAACGCAAGCTGTCATGCGAAAGGTGTGGACGCAAGCCTCCCCCTTCCCCATATTCCGATCTCGCGCAGTGCAGTTCATAAAAGTCACCCCTTCTATTTTCCAATAGATTGAGCTGCAGGGCGAACAAAATTATGTGCTGAAGAACACAAAGCGAAAAAGGCGTGCGAAGAAAAAAAACCTTCTGCCTCTCTCTGAACCCCAACACAGCGACAAGGCGCATTACTGTTGGAATTAGCAACGCCCTGCCGCGTTTCTTAAAGACTCAAAAGGTAATGTTCGGCTCACAAAGGACGCTTACATTAAATACTGTGCAACTAAGTAGATGCAAAAAAGTAGAAGTGCCCGTATATAGAAGGCGATTATACGTGTTTTCAGGACCAACATATCAACTATCAGCCCTGTTTCACCGGAAGGACTAATTTATTAGCTACGAACCGCATTTTCGTTATTGCCACTTCGTAGTTTTCGGAGACATCCATATTGCGAGGGACGTTCAGAACGCAAGCACAAAACGATCAAAGAGCAGCACCCGCAAACCAGACGTAAACAAACCTTTGACTGCCTAATATTAGCATAACTCGGGTGAGAAACGAACAGAAAGCCAGCAAATCTGCGGCAGTCTCAATTACAGTACCGACGAACTTCATTCACACGTTCATTACAGAAGAGAGTGAAAATGAGCTCAAGAGTTTCGCATATCTCAACGCAACACACAGCATGAATATCCAGCAGAGTGCACAGGAGAATACAGTGGATGCTGTTGTATCTTGTTGCGCGGTTGAAAAAAATCTCAGGATAATCTCGAAGCCGCAAGCAATGCACACAGCCCAGGTACGTTAGCAAGGAATGTGTAGCGTCCCTCAAACCGCGCTCGGCGCGCAGGCCATGGAACGCGGCGCCGGACAAGGAAGAGGAGGTTGTGCTAGGTCGTCGCAGCGTGAGCAGCGCAAATAAACAGTTCGAACCTGAATGCTGTCGGAGCTGGTTCTTCCTCGCCTTAGCTCCGACGGATTTGCGACCCGGCTTCGAACACGCAACCCCATCATACTAAATGGATTCCCCTGGCTCTTCCGCCCTTCCTACCGGCGGCGACCCGTCCGAGAACGCTCAGCCTATCGGTGCTTCGGTGGCCGAGTTCCAGCCTATCAGCGTGCCGCCAATTTCGCCCTATAGCCCGCACGCCTGGCGCCTGCAGGTTGAGGCACATTTCAAGCTGCGACGTCTCACCAGCCAGGAGACTAAATTCCTCCACCTTGTTTCGTCCTTGCATCCTGACGTCTCTGAGAACTTAGTGGACACCATCAGCTCGCCGGACTCGTATCGACCCTTCGACACGTTGAAGGCGGCTATCATCGGCCGCAAGTCAGCGTCCGAGAGCAGCAAACTCCAGCAGTTCCTCAGCGCTACAGAGCTTGGTGAAAGCCGCCCTTCGCAGCTCTTCGGTCGCATGCTTCTGGGGAGACTGCCACAAAATTCGGCGCATATTCGAAAAAAAAATGGCGCTGCGCGTAAGCAATCGCGCCCGCGCGCGGTAAAAAAAAAACAGCGGGGAAGGACCCCCGGAGAGCGCGTAAACCTTGCGTGGGCTTTCCACTCAGCTCGCCGGCGCGGTGCCAAAGTAAACATATAGCCACGCGCGGCGTCAATTTTTCTGGAAAGTCGGAGAAGTTTCTGCTCGTTGTCGCTGGAAAGGGGTAACTTTGTCCGCGCTAAAGTGATACCCTCTCCCCTTCGCTCCGGCGTCGATGACTCCGCGTGGCGAGAATGACCTAGATTTTTCTGGACGGTGATTTCCGCGCTCGACCAATGGGGTCGCGCGCACGGCGCGAGAAGGAGAACGAGCTTGTGCAGTTGAAGCTGCGAGTATGTGCTCGCCTGCCTTGGCACGAAGAACAAACAGACGCGGGCTGCACCTATAAATGAGGGGCTACAACCGCTGTTTGTTAGCCCGAGCCGCCGTTTAAGCTTCTGAGAAGCGCGCCTGCTCGACTCCCGGGGGAACACCACTCACCCAGCCACGGACCCGCGAGGCAACGTGCGCCAGTCTGCGGATCGGCCCTGTCGTGCTCCTCAGGTCGTCGGACTGTCGTCGCAGTGCCCGGTGAACAAATTGTGTTTTCATTATTTTTCTCTGCGTTAGTGCACTTTAGGTGCAAAAATTCTGTTGAATTGTAATCTCTCTCCTTTGTTAGTTTGCACGAGTTGCATTGTATTTGTAAATCACTTCGTATCTGCTCGTACGAGTGATTGTGAAATACTCTGTATCGTCTCTTAGCTGTATAAACTTTGTTTTGTTTTGTGAACCTTTGGCTCCGACCCATTCTCTGGCTTGCGACCGGCGAAAGCTGGGCACCAAACGACTAACCCCCTTGTCACATGGTAGCTGGTCTCCGGCTGAGCTTGCCAAGCTGATTCGAGGGCATCTCCTTGTGACCGAGACCGCTACCCCCACACGCTCTAAGGGTGTCTGGGAACGCACGCAGAAGTGCGCGAAGTGGTGACAGAGACTACGCTGCTACTACGACCTACTACTGCGTGAGTTGTTCCTTTAGCGTCTTCCCCAACACATGGTCCCCATCCTCGCAGCTGCTGGTGATGTTTCAGTAGACAAGCTCGCTGAACTCGCTGACCATGCTGCGGACTACTCACGGCTCCCCAACGTAAGCTCTGTGACCAGTCCGCCTCCAACTATTGCCGCAGACTCCCAGCTTGGCAGCATCGAATGTCGACTTGATGCTCTCGCCAGGCGGCTCGATGTCCTCTCGCCTTTGCCGCGCTGTTCTCCGCCGAGGTTCAGGCCACGCCGCCGCTCCCCGGAATCCCAACCATCCGACGCGCGGCCAGCCGCCTCGTCCTGGGCTGTCTGCATGTAGAACAGTATTTTCGGCAGCTTTGCCCGCAAGTGCACACACCCGTGCTCCTGGTTGGGAAACGCTGCGACCGGTCACTGACGGCCGCCTATTTTACGTCTCAGACAAGATTACTGCCGCTCGGTTCCTGGTCAACACGGGAGCACAAGTCAGCGTCATAGCGTCCTCTTTGGCAGATCGCCGTCACAACGAACAGACCTCCCCGCTCCAAGCGATCAACAACAACCCCATTCGCGCGTACGGCCAACGGTCTCTGACGCTTAACCTCGAATTGCGCTGCACGTTCTGCTGAATCTTCATTATCGCTCACGTCTCGCAAGCTGTTCTCGGCGCGGACTTCCTCAGTTTTTTCAACCTAGCCGTCGACATACAAGCTCATCGCCTTATAGACCTCAGCACGCACCTCTTCGTCAACGGCCTACTCTCCACCACTGCGGCCACGGGGCTTCGCGCTCTCGTCCCTGTTTCGCCGTATGCGAAAGTTCTGGCTGATTTTCCTATCCTCACAAAGCTGCATACCAGAGAGTCACCGGTGAAGCGCTCGATCACTCACCACATTGTGACTTCGGGACCTCCGGTGTTTGCTCGCGCTTGCTGTTTGTCGGGAGAAAGCCTCACTATTACTCGCCGTGAGTTCCAACACATGCTTGAACTCTGGACAGTACGCCATTCCTTCAGCAACTGGGCATCGCCACTTCACATGGTCCGGGCGACTGGAGACCATGTGGAGATTACTCCGCCCTCAACGTTCACACTTTACCAGACCGCTACCCACTTCCTCACATACAGGACTTAACATCAAATCTGGCTTGGTGCACGATCTTCTCTAAATGGACTTAGTGAAGGCTTATCATCAAATTTCTGTGGAGCCCGCTGATATTCCGAACACGGCCATTACCACACCGTTCGGCCTCTTTGAGTACGTGCGGATGCCTTTTGGCTTGCGCTACGCAGCACAGGCTTTTCAGCGAGCTATCAGCGAGGTTACGCGGGGCCTCGACTTCGTGTTCGCTTACATCGATGATCTCGTAGCAAGTTCATCCGGTCCTGAGCATGAAGCCCATCTGCGCGCCGCCCTCTTCTACCAACTGGATGAATATGGGCTCGTCATCAACCCGAGCATGTGCCTCTTTTGCTAGCCACAATAGATTTGCTCGGCCACCTTGTAACTCCACAGGGCATTCGGCCTCTCGACAGCAAAGTCAAAGCCATTCAATATTTTCCCGCCCTCCTGCCGCTTTCTCCCGAAGTACGCCTCTTTCCTGAAGCCTCTGAGTGATCTTTTGCAAACGAAAAAAGATTCTGCTGCGCCACTTGAGTGGACGGAGGACGCTGCCGCTGCATTTTCTACTGCCAAAAAGGCGCTCGCAGACGCCACTTTGCTCATACATCCCGTTCCTGATGCTCCACTGCGCCTCGTCACTGGCGCGACGAGCATTGCCATCGGCGCAGTTCTTGAGCAGTCTCTATTTGGCAGCCCCTCGGTTTTTTCTCCCAAAAGCTGAAGCCACCTGAGACTAAATACAGCACCTTCAGTCGAGAATTGCTCGCTGTGTACCTCACCATCAAGCACTTTCGTCATTTCCTGGAGAGCCGGGACTTTCACGTCATCACGGACCATAAGCCCTTGACGTTTGCCTTCCGAAGGAACCACAGTACCTACACTGCACGCGAGAACCGCCAACTGTGTTTTATCTCCGAGTTCACAGTGGATCTCCGTCACGACCATGGCCCGCAGAATGCTGCTGCTGATACGCTTTCCCGTGTTAGTGCCATGGCGTCCGAATCACCAGTGGACATAGAGGAACAAACGGCTGCACAGCGCAATGATCCAGAGCTGCAACATCTTCGCTCCTTATCCACGTCCCTGTCCTTCGCCGACTGTCCACTGCCGTTTTCCTCCCAGTTCATTACGTGTTAGACATCCACTGGCGTCTCACGCCCCTACCTGCCTTTGGCTTTCCGTCACACCATTTTCGAATAACTGCACCGCCTGAGCCGCCCTGGTATTCGTGCTACGCAGAAGCTGATCACATCTTGTTTCCTTTCGCTAAGCATCAATGCCGACGTCCGCCACTGGGCACGAACCTGCCTTCACTGCCAGCGCGTCAAAGTTCACCTTTCTTGTAAACCAGCGCAACGACTCGAAGCCAAACAGGGAAGAGAAACTAACAACAGAATGGTTTTATTCTAGACACCAGTGCTTAAATACACGCTGGTATCGCAAAAAATCAGAAAGCTTTTCTGTTTTTCTGCGATACCAGCGTGTATTTAAGCACTGGTGTCCAGAATTAAACCATTTTGTTGTTAGTTCAGCGCTGTGTTTTGTCCCTTCCCTGTTTGTCCTCGAGCCGTTGCGCTGGTTTACAAGAACCATGTCTGACCAACTCGCCCACCAGTTCATGTTTAATGTTCACCGGCATACCGTCACGCCTGCCTTTCTTTTTAGGCCGCCTGACGCACGGTTTTCCCACGTTCATATTGTCACGTAGTGGTGACGGCAGTCGAAGCAGCGATGAAGACGGACGAAAGGGTCTTCTAAAAGAACTGTTTATTGGGCTGACTTGCACCCAAAATGGACTGAATCACTCGGCGGCGGCGAAGCGACAAGCGTGCTCGGCGGTCGTCGAACAGAATGCCCGCCGCTGTCGGCCGTGCTCAATTTAAAGCTGATAGCGAACATTCGAGATAAAGGGCGCAAAGTTACTAGAACATTCCGGAACAACGTAGAATCAGCTTTGCCTGGCTGCGATCAATCGAGATAAATCTAGTCGCGTCTTGCGTCGCAAACAAAGCGATAAAGTGGTGTCGCGGCAGATTTGAAAAACGAACAAACACTGCAAATATTCGCGGCATTACTCCCCTCTCAAAGAAGCATCGACCCGATGCATTAAACCAAATAATGCGACTAGTAAGGGAATAAACGGATCTTGCGAAAATAGAGCATGGAAACGCAGCGGCTTTTAGCGCGCATAATACGGCTTCAGACGGACTACATGGACAACTTCTGGTCGTACGCGGCGTCGCTGGGATGCAGTCATTGCGTCAGGGATGACTTCATAATCCAGTTCACCCAGCCGACGAAGAACCTTGTACGGGCCGAAATAGCGGCGCAAAAGCTTTTCACTCAATCCACGGCGGCGAATGGGCGTCCACACCCAGACTTGGTCTCCTGGCTTGTATTCCGCGTTGCGTCTTCGTAGGTTGTAGCGTCTGGCGTCGGACCGCTGCTGATCTTTGATCCGTAATCGGGCAAGCCTTCGAGCTTCTTCTGCGCGTTGAAGGTAGGCGGCAACGTCGACGTTCTCTTCTTCTGTAACGTTGGGCAGCATGGCGTCTAGCGTGGTCGTGGCATCCCTGCCATGGACGAGCCTAAAAGGCGTCATCTGGGTGGTCTCCTGCACTGCGGTGTTGTAGGCGAAGACGACGTAAGGCAGGATGACATCCCAGGTTTTGTGTTCGGCATCGACATACATAGCGAGCATATCGGCAATGGTTTTGTTCAGGCGCTCGGTCAGTCCGTTGGTCTGCGGATGGTATGCAGTTGTCCTCCGGTGGCTGGTTTGGCTGTAGCGCAGGATGGCTTGCGTGAGTTCCGCCGTAAATGCTGTTCCTCTGTCCGTGATGAGCACATCGGGGGCGCCGTGTCGAAGAAGAATGCACTCCACGAAAAATTTGGCCACTTCTGCTGCTGTTCCGTTCGGTAGGGCTTTCGCCTCGGCGTAGCGGGTCAGGTAGTCGGTCGCTATGATGATCCACTTATTTCCAGATGTTGACGTTGGAAAAGGGCCAAGCAAGTCCATGCCAATCTGCTGAAAGGGCCTTGAGGGAGGTTCAATGGGGTTCAGAAATCCTGCTGGTCGTGTGGGAGGAGTCTTTCGTCGCTGACAATCTCGACATGTTTTCACATAGTGTGCGACATCGGCAGACAGTCGGGGCCAGTAATACTTGTCTTGAATGCGGCGGAGGGTGCGAGTAAACCCGAGATGTCCAGCTGTCGGCTCGTCGTGTGAAGCCTGTAGAACTTCTTCGCGGAGACAAGTAGGTACAACAAGGAGGTAGGCTGTTTTGTTCGCTGTAAAGTTCTTCTTCACAAGGACCTCATTCTGCAAACAGAAGGAAGACAGTCCTCACTTGAATGAAGCAGGGGGTGAAGAAACCTTGCCTTCCAGGTACTCAATGAGGCCTTTTAGTTTGGGGTCCGAGCGTTGCTGCTGAGCAAAAGAGCTTGCGCTGATGGGTCCCAGGAAGGCGTCCTCATCGTCGTCCAGCGGCGGTGCATCTACAGGGGCTCGTGAGAGGCAATCGGCGTCAGTGTGCTTGCGTCCGGACTTGTAAACGACGGTGACGTCAAACTCCTGGAGACGCAGACTCCATCGAGCGAGTCGGCCAGAGGGATCCTTCAAATTGGCAAGCCAGCAGAGCGCGTGGTGGTCGCTGACCACCTTGAACGGCCGTCCGTAGAGGTAGGGGCGGAATTTCGACGTAGCCCAGATGATGGCAAGGCACTCCTTCTCAGTGGTCGAATAGTTAGCCTCGGCCTTGGAAAGGGAACGGCTAGCGTATGCGATGACCTTCTCCAGCCCGTCACTTTTTTGAACGAGAACGGCGCCTAGTCCCACGCTGCTTGCGTCGGTATGAACTTCAGTATCGGCGTTTTCATCAAAATGCGCAAGGATCGGTGGGGACTGTAAACGACGCTGAAGTTCATTGAAGGCTTCTGCTTGCGGCGTTTCCCATTTAAACGGCACGTCTGCCTTCGTCAGTTGGGTCAGGGGCTCGGCGATGCGCGAAAAGTTTTTCACAAATCGTCGGTAATATGCGCATAGTCCGAGAAATCTGCGCACTGCTTTCTTATCGGCCGGCGGTTGAAACTGTTCAATAGCAGCTGTTTTCTGCGGGTCTGGGCGTACTCCTTCCTTGCTAACGATGTGGCCTAGAAACAGCAGCTCTTCGTAGGCAAAGTGGCATTTCTCTGCTTTCAAGGTTAGGCCAGACGACTGTATTGCGTCTAGTACTGTTCGAAGTCTTTTGAGGTGCTCTTCAAAGTTCGAGGCGAAGACAACGACGTCATCTAAATATACCAGACAAATTTTCCACTTCAGGCCTGCCAGCACTGTATCCATTACTCGCTGAAACGTCGCTGGTGCGGAACAGAGACCAAATGGCACCACCTTGAACTCAAACAGCCCATCCGGAGTTATGAATGCTGTCTTCTCGCGATCTCTTTCGTCGACCTCAATTTGCCAGTAGCCGCTCTTGAGGTCCATCGATGAGAAATATTTGGCGTTGCAGAGGCGGTCCAGTGTGTCGTCGATGCGGGGGAGGGGGTAGACGTCCTTCTTTGTTATGTTGTTCAAGCGGCGATAATCCACGCAGAATCGAAGTGCGCCGTCTTTCTTTCTCACTAGAACAACCGGTGCCGCCCATGGGCTGTTTGAAGGCTGGATGACGTCGTCGCGAAGCATTTCTTCGACTTGGTCCCGGATGGCTTGTCGTTCTCGCGGAGACACACGATAGGGGCTTTGACGGAGAGGTCGGACGTGTTGATCCGTTATAATGCGATGCTTGGCAATTGGCGTCTGTCGCACCTTCGGCGATGTCGAAAAGCACTCACTGTAGTTTTGAAGCAGATTGCGGATCTGGTCTTGTCTGCTCCGGTGCAGGGCTGGGTTGATGTCGAAAGTGGGCGAGTTCTCTTGGTAAGGCGGATCTTCTGCGGAGGGGTCGGAGAGGGCGAAGGAGTCTCGTACGTCAGATATTTCGTCGTAGAAAGCAATCGTCGTTCCTCTGTTAATATGCCGGTATTCTTCGCTGAAGTTAGTCAGCAGTACTTCGGCCTGGCCATTGCGGAAATGTGCGATGCCTCTTGCGATGCTGATTCCTCGGTCTAGAAGCAACTGCATGTTCCCCTCGATGATGGCTTCAGTGTTTATGCCTTTCGTGGCGCCTACGGTCACGATAACGCTTGAACGGGGTGGGACGCTCACTTCTTCCTCCAGGACACTTAGGGCAACGTGATTTTCCCGAGTTTTCGTCGAAGCGATGGCTTCGTCCGTCGAAAGCGTGATCAGCTTGGATCGCAGGTCGATGATCGCCTGATGCTCATTAAGGAAATCCATACCCAAGATCACTTCGCGGGAGCATTGCGGTAGCACAACAAAGGTCGCAGGATAGGTATGTCCTTTGACAGTCACTCGCGCTGTGCATCGTCCTAATGGCGTAATGTGGTGGCCCCCAGCGGTGCGAATTTGTGGGCCGTCCCAAGCCGTTGTGACTTTTCTGAGCTGCACAGCGAATGTTCCATTCATCACCGAGTAATCGGCTCCTGTGTCGACTAGAGCGGTGACTTTCCGGCCGTCGATAGTCACTTCTAGGTCGGAGGTCCTGGCTCTTGCATTGCATGTCGCTCTCGGCGTCGGGTCACGGCTTCGTCGCGTATGCGAGTCACGGGTTGGGCGTGTGGTCGAAGCTCCTCTGGGTGGCGGCGTCGATTTCAAGGTAGCTTGCGTCGTGGTCGAGGTTCTCATTGTGTGCGGCGTCGGTGCAGCGAGTGTCGGTTCTTCATGCGGCGTCGCGGGTGCATCGTCTTCATGGGACGTGGTCGGTGGAGGATCTTCGGCGTTTAGCTCGTGAGCAACCTCACCTCCAGAGGTTGCTGCCTTTAGTTTCCCCTACGGGGGCTGGGAGACCTTCCTCGTACCGCGGCTGCGTAGCTGCGGCGTGGCGACGCAATGCGCGAGGTTGACGGCGATGGTGAGCGCGAAAAGCGGTTCGGCGTGTACTCTTCTCGACGCAGGTACTCGTCGATTTCGTGCGGACGTTGTCCGAAGCGTGGTCGTGGGGCGTTAACGGCAAATCCTCGAAGACCGATACGTCGGTACGGGCAGTGACGAAGAATATGGCCGGCCTCACCGCAATGGAAGCACAACGGCCGGTTGTCGGCAGTCCTCCAGGCGTCGCATTTCCTGGGGCTTGAGCGTCGGTCATAGGCTGGGCGGGCGGGGGCTGGGAGGCGGCGTTGTGGAACGATTGGCTCATCTCGGGGAGGACGTGGGGGTTGTCGCTGGGGCTGAGCAGTACTTACTGCAGCGGCGTAGGTCATGGCCTGGGGTTCTGTGGCCGTCGGGGTGCCAAGTGCCTGTTGCACTTCTTCCCGTACCACATCCATCAGAGTCGCTGCTTGTGGCTGTGGGGAAGATGGCAGTAATCGGCGTAGCTCCTCTCGGACGATTTCGCGGATAACTTCCCGCAAGCTGTCGCTGGTGGTGGCCGGCGTGTCCGAACGGATTGCACAGGCAGAGGAAGGGCGATTGTACTGCCGAGCTCGAACGTCGAGGGTCTTCTCAATCGTGCAGGCTTCTTGCATAATCTCCTCGACTGTTTTTGGCGGCTGGCGGACGAGGCTTGCAAAGAGTTGTTCTTTTACGCCGCGCATTAAAAACTGAACTTTCTTTTCCTCGGTCATCCCGGGATCGGCGCGGCGAAATAGGCGCTTCATCTCCTCGACGTAACTGCGGACGGGCTCATTCGGAAGCTGGATCCTGGACTCGAGGAGTCGTTCGGCTGTTTCTTTCCTCACGACACTGGTGAATACCTTCAATAGTTCTCTCTTGAATAGCTCCCATGTCGTAAGGGACGACTCGTAGTTTTCGTACCACGTGCGTGCGGAGCCATCCAATGAGAAAAAAACGTGTCCAATCTTTGCCGCATCATCCCACTTGTTAAATGACGCCACGCGCTCAAATTGGTCCAACCATTCTTCAGGGTCTTCGACTAGGGATCCACTGAAAGTTGGCGGCACCCGCGGCTGCTGCAGTATGATCGGTGTCGACATCTTCGGCGAGGTTGCGGTGCTTGTAGCAGCGTCTTTTCGCTGTCTGGTGCGGTCCGGCAGTTTCCCGAACTCAGGCTCCTCTCCCTGGAGACGTCGGCTGGCTCGCTGAGCTGCTGGCTCGTCCTCGGGTGCGAAGCGCTCAGGGCTGGCTTCACGACTTGAAGGGGGCGTCCGGAACATGGAAGGCTACCCAGCACCTCCACCAGATGTCACGTAGTGGTGACGGCAGTCGAAGCAGCGATGAAGACGGACGAAAGGGTCTTCTAAAAGAACTGTTTATTGGGCTGACTTGCACCCAAAATGGACTGAATCACTCGGCGGCGGCGAAGCGACAAGCGTGCTCGGCGGTCGTCGAACAGAATGCCCGCCGCTGTCGGCCGTGCTCAATTTAAAGCTGATAGCGAACATTCGAGATAAAGGGCGCAAAGTTACTAGAACATTCCGGAACAACGTAGAATCAGCTTTGCCTGGCTGCGATCAATCGAGATAAATCTAGTCGCGTCTTGCGTCGCAAACAAAGCGATAAAGTGGTGTCGCGGCAGATTTGAAAAACGAACAAACACTGGAAATATTCGCGGCATTATAGACCACTCCCATTATCATGTGGGTCCTCTCCCGTTATCATGTGGGTCACCTGTGTTGACCGTTTCACCCGCTAGCCCGAGGCGTTGCCCATTTTTGACACTACAGCTGAGACCGTTGCTTCGGCCTTCATGGCCGGCTGGGTCTCTCGTTTCGGCTGGCCGTCTGTCGTCATCCCGACCGCAGCCGCCAGTTTCAATCGGCCTGGTTTGCTGCTCTTGCCAATATTCTCGGCGTTCGCCACATCCATACGACCGCCTACCATCCTTCGGTCAATGGCATGGTAAAACGTCTGCGTCGACAACTGAAGGCTGCCCTTACCACTTATCAGCCAAGGGAATGCCGGCCAGACCACCTTCCCCTCGTCCTCTTCGTCATTCATTCGATACTGAAGGCTGTTCTAAGAGGACCTTGGTGTGGGCTAGTTGGTTCATACTGCTACGACACAGACTGACAAAGCGCAACGGAACTAGGACGAGTAGAAGAAACACGAAACACAGGACAGGCGCTACTGCCAACTTTTATTGCGTCATAAAAAAACAGCACAATTCATATGACGCAATAAAAGTTGGTAGTAGCGCCTGTACTGTGTTTCGTGTTTCTTCTACTCGTCCTAGTTCCGTTGCGCTTTGTCAGTCTGTGTCGTAGCAGTATGAACCAACTAGCCCACACCAAGGTCCTCTTAGAACATATTTCTCCTACATTGGGCTCTTTTTTCTGTCAACGACCTATGCACAATTCTGCCATAACCCTGGTCAACCTGGTTGCTGTCACCACCTGCAAGTCGAGAGTAGCGCCTGTCCTGTGTTTCGTGTTTCTTCTACTCGTCCTACCTCCGTTGCGCTTTGTCAGTCTGTGTCGTAGCACTGAAGGCTGACTTCAGCAGCTCTTCTGATATGCTAATCTGCATCTCATTGGAAAATTCGTCTCTCCTTCCCCCCTCCGTTAATCTATGACGCTTCCAACGACATCGAGACCTACGCAACACATTTCGCCACATTACTCCTTTCATCCCTGCGGCCCGTCACCCTCAGTCCGTGTTCGTAAGCCACGACCTGGCCTCCTGCAGCCATGTCTTCATCCGCCGTGACCGCGTCCGTCCACTCCTCACGCCGGCCTACGATGGACCACTCCGCTTCCTCCATCGTGCGCAGAAGACCTTCAAGTTAGACGTCAACGGCCGTGAAAACGTCGTGGCTGCTGACCGCCTCAAATCAGCGTACATTGCCACTCCTCTGCCCGTCGGCCCTAAACTCGCTTTCGCTTCGACGGCGCCACCATTGTGCGTAGCTTCCTCCAAGCACATCCGCTGGGCGAATCCTGTGGCTTCGATCTACAGGGGGAGGGAGCTCTGTAGCGCTCCTCGCGCCGCGCTCGGCTCGCAGGCCATGGCACGCGATGCCGGACAAGAAAGAGGAAGTTAGGCTAGGCCGCTGCAGCGCGAGCAGCGCAAATAAACTGTTCGAACCTCCACGCTGTCCGAGCTGGTTCTTCCTCGCCTTAGCTCCGACAAATGCAATTCACACCCCGGTAAGTCGTCGGTAAACTGTTCCCAGTATTCCGGGTGAGTCACGACGATAACGGAGGCCGGTGGGCAGACGCCGGCACGGGCGGGCTGTCCCAATCTCTTGACATCTCGTTCTTCTACCGCACAGATACGGAAGGTGAAGTACTTGTGTCCTCACAAGAGACGCGGGTAATGCACCAGAGCATATTTCTTCCACTTCATTTCTTCCCTTCCACAGCCGCTCACTCTCGCACTCCGCTACTTCCCTCGGCGTGAAATAGGCCAAAGGCCTGATCGCTTCGTCGCTTCCTGTGAGAAAGTTGGCTTCGAAACTTTCAAACAGGCGGCCCCCAAAAGATACACTGGCCATTTATAAGGCGATGAATAAGCGCAGAATGGGCGGACAGCACTTTCTGGCGTAAAAAAAGCATAAAATATGAGAGCTTGCGTACATGAAACGCCTACGAGACTTCGTGCCGGACTGCTTCAGGAAGAACATGGCGGACGGAAGCAACTCTCATACCGGAAGTGGGCGCTGTCCTATACCATGCGTCCGCGGCGCCACGAACGCTTTCGGTACTTAGCAAAGCTTATCCAGGGGCTATAATTAATCCAAGGTCGGATGAATTGTTCAGCTCAGTGCAGAATCAGTGGTTTCTTGCCGTGATCAGAACAACTTGACCAAATGCATTTTTTTGATCTGAACGAGACAAAAATTTGGTACATCAGCAAATATGTCGCCATTACTAATGTCATCTGCTAGCAACGTCTCTGTTAACAGCAGCAAGTTGCTAACAGATGACAACATCAGGCTTGACACGAGCTCTCGCTTTGGAATGAAGCTGCATATCTCCGTAAAGACTGCCGAAAACCAAACATTAGAACGAGAACACGTTTGGGTACAGTGTAGTGCACTTACGTCGCTGTGGTGGCTAGCAGATTTCTTTTACTCTTTGCTCAGTCTCATCAAAAAAGGAGCTTTTGTGACCTGTATGAAGGGTTTAATACCGCTGATACATACCTCGCTTTCGAAATATTTGTAAGCATCATTCATTAAAACATTATTTTCCAAGAGATGCACATTTAATATTAAGCCCACTTTAATCCAGCTGAGGCAGCCATTTCTAATATTTCAACATTTGCCTAAATGTTAGTTTGCTGAAACATGTCGATTGGATTGTTGTGCATTATGTGTGACCAAATTATTGAGTTTCAATGCTCATTATTCCTAGATAGACTAGTTCTTTTTCCTTTTCATTTTACTGCTAGATGTAATACATTTTATATATGTGCTACTTTACGAAATGTAAAACCTGGTACTGAAATTTCACGCATGTCTGTGTTCATGCACGTCTAATGTGCAGTGAGCATCACATCGCATGATGCTTACTGATTACCTTATCCCTTTACTGATCCCTTGTTGAACCACTGAGTTTTATATAATAAAATTATTAAATAGCCGCTGCGGTGGTTGAAAGTGGTTATGGCGCTCGGCTGCTGTCCCGAAAGACGCGGGTTCGATCCCGGCAGCGGTGGTCTAATTTCAATGGAGGCGAAATTCTAGAGGCCCGTGTACTGTGCGATGTCAGTGCATGTTAATGAACCTCAGGTGGTCGAAATTTCCGGAGGCCTTCACTACGGCGTCCCTCATAGCCTGAGGCGCTTTGGGACGTTAAACTCCCATAAACCAAACCAACTGAAATGATTAAATATAAGTTTTATTGGATTATATCGCATATCTTCGTGCGTGCGCGTGTCAGTTGTATTGCTCAATTTTTTCTCTAATGTTCACATAATCACACTGCCCTACCTTTGCCTTTTCGTATTTGTCAACCTGTGTGGTGCAGCTTTATGCCCTAAGACCTCGTACTGTATAAATGGGGAAATAAATAATTGAATTGAGCCAGGGACGACAGGCTGTCGCTCTATCAAATAAGCTAACCAGGACGGGAAGTAGATGACAGGGCAAAACCAAATTGATCATCAACTCCGATTGAGAATGCTAGCGCAGTAATAGATATAAGGTAGGTGAAGTTTCCCGTGTTCACCAGCCTTTAAGGCCTTTTTAGCCACCCAGCACCTTGCTTTCTCAGAGCGTTGCTAGCCGCACAGCCCACGGAATTCAGTGACCGGTTAAGCCGCCGATGGCAAGGCAATGATAAACGCGCAAGAAGAAACAAAAGCTGCAACGACGGCATTATATTGTGTGCTGAAAGAAATCCAAATAAGTAAGCACAGAGTGACAGGCGGTGCCAGCGAGGGCAGCACAGGCGTCGCAAGCCTCAGCGCGGCGGCCGACGCCTACTTCAGCCGCGTGGACATACTGCGTCCGACAATTGGATCGCCGCGGGTTGCAAGGCCCAGTGGCGAAAACAATACCGCAACAAAAAAAAAAGAGGGGCACCATATTGCTGCTCGCGCGTGCCTTGGGGTGGAATAAAAAGAGAGCGCCGTTAAGGAGGGGTTTTTCTCGCTTTCCTGCCTCCATGTCCTTGTTCCTTTGTCGTCGCGTATTTTACTCCCCTGGCGGCCTCTCGCCCAACGCTGTCCCGTATAAAAGCCCCGCGCAGTGCAGGGTCGCACATTGGAAATATTCGTTTCCGAGCGCCCAAACCCAGCATCAGCATGAACGGCTACGTAAGTGACCCGCGCATAGCTATGCTCACACGGATGCTGGAGACACTTGCTGCTCAAATTCAGCCAATGGGAGAGAGGCAGCACGAGAAATCTTTCGTCGATGCGGACTGGTGCAGTGAAATGCTCCCTGGATTGATAACACCCCCGGGGAAGTTGCTCAAACATGTGTTATCGGAGTTGATCAGCCATATTTTATTTCCTCTGTTCCGTCGGAAGCTCACGTTTTATAAGCTGGAAGCAAGACAGCAAAACGATATCCCTTTTTTTAAATACAGCTAATGAGCCACTTTATAGCTCTAACTCTCACTGCAGCCGCACTCTTTAACAGTACGATACACATAGAACATTTTGGCATGGCAGCAAGCACTCGTACAAAACTTCCGCAATTTAAACTGCGCTATTTGGACGCATTACGAATACAGCCAGTGAAGGGCCCACCTGTGGCTGTTCACAAATCGCTAATGCGCTCATTTTGTTTTCGATTCCTTCAGACCCTTCTTGCCTTCCTTGGCGTCATCGCCGCTGCCTACGCCGGTGGCTACGGCGGTTACGGCCTTGGCTACGGTGGCTACGGTCTTGGCTACGGACACGGCTATGGCGGCTACGGACACGGCTATGGCGGCTACGGACACGGCTATGGCGGCTACGGACACGGCTACGGACACGGTGGTGCCATCGCGGCTACCTCTGTGCAGAAGATCTTTCATCATGCCCCCGCCCGCGGTAAGTTTAGTCTAACGTTGGGGCAGAGCACATAATTGTATGCTGCTTTCCATTTTATCAAACACTATCGGTTGTTGTGAGGACTACTACAGTGAATTTCGTATGTAAATCACCGCAACAGCCAGATCCGAAAATAAAACTAAAAAATAAAAAGGATTAATAACACATGGCACCGACTCCTGCGAAGGATGCGCCATCACCCAGACTTTCACAACCACAAAGCTACCACTTTCCGTGCAATGCAAATAGTCAATTATTCAATAGCGCTTTTCTACGTCTATATGCGCAGCTTGAAAAACCCAGTGTGCGTGTAATATATATATATATATATATATATATATATATATATATATATATATATATATATATATATATATATATATATATATATATATATATATATATATATATATATATATATATATATATATATATATGCTGACAAAGTTAAGGAAAATATATATATATATATATATATACACACACATATATATATGAAGCAAACAGTAACCAAGCCCAAGGAGAGATTTGCAGAATGTTCTTCTTTGATTCTGTGGTGTCCTGAACAATGGGACAATATACAATATAAGAACAGATGCAAAATGATGAAAACATTCCAACGGTCATTCTAAGCGGTGCTCGTTTACTTCACTAGCCAAACTTGCAGGGATAAAATTTCACGCATAGAAACACAGATATCTTAGTAATTTTGATGCATCGGTGACGAAAGTAAAGCACCGAGCGCTTTTCTTTCTTTCCAGCTGTAGCTGTTGGCGTTGCCCACGGACACGGCCATGGCTATGGCGGCTATGGACACGGTCTTGGCCACGGTCTTGCCCTCGGCCACGGTTATGGATATGGCCATGGCTTCGGGCACTACGGTTAACCTTCATTTTTATCATAGGTGAGCGATTGCAATGGAACGGCTGTTAACTGGTGCGACGTTAATGTGCTGCGAGGGACTGCTCGCCGACTGAGTGCATCCTTGTGTCTGAACTATTAAAAACATATCAGAAGTCGTTGGGAGGACCCCTCTGCAATCAATGCATAAGAAAAGCACAGAGGAGACATGGGATGAACGTGTACACTTCACCTCCACATAATTTAATCACAGTACTTAGAATAATGAGAGCATTAAGAGCGTGTGGCGGCTGAGGTCCACGTAAATGGAAATACCTTGAACGCCATGGAAACTTTGTGTTTCGGTGCCACAGTTGCTTTATGTGTGTTTTTTTGGTCTTTCAACAGTCAACGGGGATGCTCAAAACAATGAAGAGATGTATCCGGCGCCAGCCACAAGCACGGAGTCGCGATCGATGAAATAATCAATAAATTTGTTAACTTATTCAAAATCATCCGTTGATGGTCTCATTTATTGAATAGTCAGTGAAACCAGCTGGATGTGGAAGAGTGCAGTCGGAATGCGAGAGCCAAAAATCACAGGCCTATGAACGAGGGAACAGAATTCTCGACGTTGATTCGGGTTGTGGTAACGACCACCATGCTCAAAGCCAAGTATTGCGGAATGATATGCCCATCCCGAATGAATAAACGTAGCTCGTAGAAGCAAACGAGAACTTCCAAGTTGACGAGTGTAATGCGATTTAAGCAATTTTTTTTACTGCTTTCTTCTTTAGCCTTTTGAGGGCCGAGCGACTCGTGTTGACCAACTTGTTTCGATGCCGGCAAACGAACAACCAGAAATACAGCCGACAAATGAGCGCCACAGAGAAAGGACGTGCACGAGGCTGACTGGAGCTTTATTGATGCTAGACGTGTGCATATACGGCACGATGAGAGGTAGAAGGGAAGCAGAGGGGAGAGGTAGGCTGCGTAACGCTGAGCGAACTGAAGTAGTCACGTCAGAGGGAAATTACAAAAGATAAAAAAAGTACAAAAACCTGCGGGGTAAAGGACCGCTCCTTGAAAATATACGAGCTAAAAACGTGTGTAAAGAGGCGCGATCTAAAAGCAGAGAACCACGTAGAAAAGTTAAAAACGCGCAATTAACTGCCGGCACATGTCTGGGATACTGACTTAAAACGGTAAAATTGGCCAAAATACTCGGAACTCCTAATCGTTGAGCGCAACAGACGGGGTGCTAACGCAAGCCTCCTTATGATTGGCAGTGGCAACAGCTTCTAATACTTATAGAGCGTTAGCTGGTCATTCTTTTTTGCAAAGAATGTTGTGTTCTAGCAGAGGCGGCTGCACCCGCTCGGCTTGCAGTGTTTACAATGCTGAGGCAAGTTGCTTCCTGAAACGTTCTTAACCGACCTCGCACGTTCCATGGCAAGTTCGTAAAAACACCTCCCGGTCTGTCCAATGTACACGTTCCCGCACGACAAAGGAAACTGTACACCCCGCCTACTTCGCACTATGTGTGCGGCCTTTGATGTCGGCTCCACTGCTCCTTTGTTCACCTTAGCACACAACCTTCATGGGCGCGGAAAACAGCAGAGTCGCTCCGCACCTTGCTGCAATCTTTTTGAGAATGTGACCAAGACCATGTGTGCAAGGGATGACAACAGTCGGCTTGCGTACACTCCCTCCCGTGGAAGAGCTGGATGTACGGGTGTTGGGAATGCCTTTGTGCCGTCGCACCCCAACTTTTCGCTAACAGCTGACACAATCCTCGCAAGAAAACCCGCTTGTTTTTAAGTCAGGGCACTGCACCCCGGACATGCGCCGGCAGTTGCGCGTTTCTAATTTTTTCACGTTGTTCTCGGGGTTTATAACGCGCCTTTTTATACACGTTTTTAGTTCGTATATTTTCAAGGAGCGGTCGTTTACCCCGCTGGTTTTTGTACTTGTTTTTATCTTTTGTAATTTCCCTCTGACGTGACTACTTCTGTTCGCTCAGCGTTACGCAGTCTACCTCTCCCCTCTGTTCGTCCTTCTCTTCCTTCTTCCTTTCTTTGGCTGTGTGCCGTTGCGCAGAAAAAAATATGAGCTGCAATCGGCATAGGAGTTGGCTATTCATGATGGTTACTTATGCACGTTTAGGAGCCGTACTGTCGGCGAAGAAATTCGCATACTCATATAAATGGCTGGCAGCGATTATGTTGCTCGAAGCTTTCAACGTTAGACAACAAACATTTCGTGCGTCTACTTAAAAATACACACGTTGCTATAACCGAAACTACTGCCCTGTTGAATGGCAAAAGAAATAATGCGCATGCGAGCGTAGTTCAATATAAAAGAGTAATACAGGAGGCTGGCTAGCAGGCCATTGCATACGTCGATGATTAAACGTTGTTGTTTTGTGGAGATGACCAATGATCGCTAACGTGAATGGATGCACTCTTGGCAGAGAAAGAACTGCGCAAACCATAAACGCACGGGGGAGAGGCAAGGACGCACACAAACGCTGACTAACAACTTTATTACGCGAAGGAACACAAGGCGTGTATAGAGCGATCTCAGCATCTTATAAAAAACGTCAAAACGTGAACACGTGCCAAGAAAAAAAAACACAAACCGCAGGAAAACTACCCCGCTATAAACTATAGTCCTAAACTTGGACGGCCCGCTCTGACCAAACATAGAAACCACGAACGTCGCACAGCGAAATCACACAGTCGAGTGCCACCCAAGTGGACGGTGGAAAGTGCACTCAAACAACATTCGGCGGCAGCCGGCGCCTGTACCTCTAAGGGTGCGAACAAAAAATGGGTAACGAAAGACGCCTCCTTTGCAGGAGAACAGTTCTAAAGAATGCTGCATCTTTGGGATATATGCGATGGAGGTCAGATATATTTTATGATCACTGCCAGTTTCTATTGCATATAGAGAAAGTGGCATTGATCACTGGGTGGTGTTGTTCACTGAAGCATTGAATACTGTATGATATGAAGGAATTTGGATCCAAGATTATTGCTGCATATCTTTAATGCTCTCCACTTGAAGTTGCGCTTAGTGGTAGTGATACAGAATGCCCGGCTATAATTACCTGTAACTTATCAGGATCCGTGATTTTCAATTTTTTTTTTAGTTTGGTTGTGAGTTCAGCTATTAAGGGTCCCAGCAGGGGAATGCGCATTCAAGCAGTTACTTACATGAGCACATTATAATTGGTAGTTGAAATTCGATGTAACGTGGCTAAAGTTTTGTCTCAAAAAATCCTAATATGGAAGCTGAGTTATTTGCTGCATAATTATCGAGCTTTGTCTCATGCAAGTCGAAAGACAAAAAGATGCCTAAATATTCTTTTCAAGGAAAAAGAAATATTTTCATTCGCACACCGACTGCATGGGCACTTTTATAAAAAAAACGTGACATGTACAATTTTTAAAAAAATTCAGCCTCGTCTCTCAGTGCGTACGAGCGCAGCTGTCACACTATCGAAGTCATTTTAAATGGCTGTCCCTGGCATTGTTAATTCATCATCATCTTCATAAGCCTGAATACGCCCACTGCAGGCCAAAGCCTCTCCCAATCACCCCCTGTTCTAACCCCTCCCAATTACCTCTGTCCCAATTACCCCTGTTCCCACCTACCCCTGCACTCTACTTCTATATAGAATCATATATAAAACACACTTATCAGCGAAAATGCAAAATGATGAATTAATTACATCTTTCATATCAATTTTATAACGCTAAAAGAAAAGGGGCACCAGGGAACTTGGGATTTGACAAAGCCGCAACTTGAAGAAATACCGTTTCTGACATTCCGTTGGTTTCCAGAAGTTAAGGAATCAGTAAATCTTGTGCAACGACACGAAATCACTGCTTAAATCTAGGGAAATAAACTTAACTAAGATGTAGCTGTTAACTGCTAAAGCTCTCTTTAAAATGACGTAAATTTGGGCTAGATGGTGCACACTTCTTGAGAGAGAAAATAATAGCGCTAAAGGAAGACACAGCTAAGACCGACACAGGACAATTGCTAACTTCATATGACGTCAATTGCTGCCAAGCCAGTAGATATAAAAAAATCAAGCCACCAAGAACACGAACACGATGCATCAACCAAACAGTTCAAAATGTGACGTTTCAGTTTCGAAATGGCGGACCAAAGTATCGCTCACACAATCTTTTCCTCTGTTTTTTATGTCGAACGCTTCTGAAACCTCCCCCGTCTTCTTATCGCTACTCCTGCCCATAATCTTTATTTCCTGAAGTCGTGGTTCACACTTCTTGCAATGAATGCATCTATTTTGCCCTGACGCATGTTCGGCCGCTCGATTACACAAAAAAGATTCTGCACAATGCTGTGAAACATGCGCACCTCCTAATTCTTTTAGCAGGCGCGTGTGGTCAGGTGCACGATCATTATGCACAGTCCGGTTTGGTCCACATAGGCTTTTCCGCAGGGTAATGGTATCTCGTATATCAAACCTGCGCAGCACTTCACGTGCTGCTTGCCATTCCGTTTGTTATTTATTCATTCATTTAAAATACCTGCAGCGCCTGAAGGCATTATTGCAAGGGGGAAATACATACTTGTTGCCAGAGGTCATTGTGTGAACAAAAAAAGACGAGAAAAGAAAAGAATGGCGCCACAATAACCACAATGACAAACAAGAAAAAAATTGAAAGGAATGAACGAGCAAATTAAACGAAGGCACCGCGCAAACAGCTACACGTCTTACAACAAAGCCCGAAACAATGTTTCACTCTGACATTTAGCAATTTTCTGTGCAAATCGATTCCATTCGCTGACAATGTGTGGAAAAAATGAATAACGAAAGACATTAGTCCGACAATTAAATTCTCTTGTTTTGAGTCGGTGATCGCGCCTATAAGACACAAAATGAGGAGGCAAAAGGTAAGCTTCTCTGTCTACACTAACTGTTCCGCAATGCATTCTGTATAGCATTTCTGACCGCAGGTTTTTTTTGCGCCTGCTTAACAGTTCCCATTCCAACCCATCCCTAAATAATGTAATTCTAGACGTGAAGTTATATTTATTGCAGACAAATCGAGCTGCACGGTTGGGCATCCTTTCTAGCATGTCGGAAAGAAGTTTATTATGGGAGTCCCAAACCATGCAGGCGCACTCCAAAATAGATCTTTCGTTGTAAGTGAAACATTTCTCTAATTTTTGCAGGCGCTTTTCTGAAATTATGTTTGATGAAATTTAGCATTTTGCAAAGCCCTTGCTGATATGTATTCGACATGTTTACTGCAGGTTAGTTTAAATAAAAAATAAACACAAAATATTTGTATTCGCTCATTCGCGACAGCTGTACAGCGTTTAAAGTATAATTAAACAGGGAGAAGTTGTGTTTACGTGTGGAGACAAATTGACATTTAGTGGGGTTAAGAGACATCTGCCACTTAATAAACTAGCGCTGTATACAGTCTCCAAGTTTCTCTGGAGATAATCACGGTCAGAGGAACACTTGAAGTTGTGATCAATGACGCAATCATCTGCATACAGACGTATTTTGCATGGCAGATAATGAACAATAAAATTGATATATATCACTGATGTATCATTGATATATATCAAAAGCAGCAAGAGCCCCAAAACAGATTCGTGAGGGACTCCAGAGGTGACTGCAACATAATAGGATTGTGAGCCATTAATTACTACGCGTTGCTTGCGATCCTGTAGATAGCACTGTATCCAGTCATTCAGCAAAAGAGGAAGGCTTAGAAAAGATAATATAGGCAACAACAACACATGGGGAACTGAATAAAAGGCTTTCTTAAAATTCAGAAATATGCAGTCAATCTGTACACCAAGGGCAAATGAAACAAAAAGATCATGACAGAATTCCAAGAGTTGTGTTGAACACGAATGGCCAGATTTAAAACCATGCTGGGATTCTGGAAAAAAAACTATTGTTTTCTAAATGCTTTATTACAGCGCTGTACACTATATGTTCCATCGTTGCTGCATACACTTGTGAACAAAATTGGTCTGTAATTGAATACAGTGTGTTTTGGGCCACTTTTATGAATTGGGACTACATTTGCAGCTTTCTGTCCTTGAGGTAAAGATGGAGATCCTAAGGATTTTTCAAATATGACAACCAGAAAATAGGCAATCACGTTGGAGCGAGCCTTTAACACGTGGGAAGGTAGGCCATAAGGTCCTTTTGCCGAGGAAACATCCATATTGGCAAGCAATTTGACAACGCCATTGTAGGTCACAGCGAGTTCGGTCATAGACTCTAACACAACGTCATGAGTAACCGGCAGTTCATGATGGAATAGAGTCTTGAAAGCAGGTTGGAATGAAGTATTAAAGTAGCAGGCCTTCTCATAGTCATCTGTAAGTAATATATTGTCAGGACTCGTTAGAACCCCGAGGAGAGCTGAAGGTAAAACGGTTTACTGGTTAACCAGAGAAAGTCTCTGCGAACTTCAGTTTCTTCTTCTTGCCTCGCGCTCGTAGACCAAGTCTTCATCTTTGGCGTCTTCTTGCATGCGGCATTTGCCCCCCTCCTCAGGAAGCATCGTCTCGATGGTAACAAAAGGAAGTAGGAGGTCAAGATCGGTTAGAGTAGTACGACTTCATACGTACACCATGGACGACGTCGACTTGTTGCTGGCGTCGCTTGGATGTCGATAACCCGTCCGGCACCACCTCATACGTGACGTCGGTTAAACGTCGCAGCACAACATAGGGCCCGAAGTACCGCCGTAATAATTTTTCGGAGAGTCCACGACGGCGAATAGGCGTCCAGACCCACACTTTGTCGCCAGGTTCATACATCACATGTCTGTGGCGAAGATTGTAGCGTCGTGCGTCAGCCTCCTGCTGAGTTCTGATGCGCACGCGCGCTAGTTGGCAAGCTTCCTCTGCGCGCTGTGCGAATTCCTCGGCGTCCTGATCGACATCGTCGCCGTCGGCATTCGGGAGCAACATGGCATCTAGCATAGTTGTCACTGGTCGGCCATGAAGAAGGCTGAAAGGCGTCATGCGAGTGGTGTCTTGTTGTGCCGTAATGTAGGCGAACGTGACGTAGGGAAGAAGTTCGTCCCAATTCTTGTGGTCTACGTCCACGTACATACAGAGCATGTCTGCGATTGTCTTATTGAGGCGTTCCGTCAATCCATTGGTTTGGGGTTGATAGGCTATCGCCGTAAAGGCAGTTGCTCGGTCAGTTATAATGAGTGCCGGAGCGCCATGCCTGAGGACAATGTTCTCAACGAAGAACCGAGCTGCTTCGGCGGCGGTACCCCTGGGCAGAGCCTTTGTCTCCGCGTAGCGAGTTAGATAATCGGTGGCGACAATTATCCATTTATTCCCGGCAGTAGACGTCGGAAATGGTTCCAGGAGATCCATGCCAATTTGCTTGAAAGGTGTCTTTGGCACTTGAACAGCGTGGAGTAGACCGGCTGGTTTTTCAGGGGGTGATTTACGACGTTGGCAGTCTACGCACGTCCGTACATAGTTCTTCAATGTCGCCGGTAGTTTCGGCCAGTAGTATCCGCGCTGTACTCTAGCCAACGTGCGGGTGTAGCCTAGGTGGCCGGCGGTTGGCTCGTCGTGACACGCTTGCAAGACTTCTGTGCGAAGAGCTGTTGGGACGACGAGTAGATGACTGTTCCCCCCAGGACGGAAGTTCTTCCTGTGAATTACGTCGTTGCGAAGAAAGAATGACGAGAGGCTGCGGGCGAAAATCTTAGGCACATCCGTAGTTCGCTTCTCCAAGAAACCAATAAGAGGGAGCAATTCCTGGTCGTCTCGCTGCTCTTGGGCGAGAGTTGCGTCATCTATGACTCCTAAAAAAGCAGTGTCTTCATCGGTCATTGTGAGGGTCCGACTGGTGCTCACGAAAGGCAGTCAGCATCCGCATGCTTCTTTCCGGATTTGTAAATAACCGTCATGTCGAACTCTTGTAACCGAAGGCTCCAACGCGCGAGTCTCCCTGAAGGGTCCTTTAAGTTCGTCAGCCAACAGAGAGAGTGATGGTCGAAAGGGGCGAGCGTACAAGGAAGGGCGGAATTTCATAACCGCCCATACAACTGCAAGGCATTCTTTTTCTGTTGCCGAGTAGTTCGCTTCAGCTTTAGACAGAGTCCTGCTGGCATAAGCACTCACTTTTTCCACACCATCCTGGCGCTGCACCAATACAGCACCTAAAACACATTGCTTGCATCGGTATGAAGCAGGGTAGGGGCGTCGTCATCAAAGTGCGCCAGGACAGGTGGCGTCTGTAGGCGTCCCCGGAGTTCATTAAAAGCTTGGTGCTCTTCTTCACCCCAGCGAAAGACAGCGTTGTCGCGTGTCAGTGAAGTTAATGGCCAGGCTATTCGTGAGAAGCCAGGTACTAAATCGACGGTAATAGGCGCAAATCCCCAGGAAGCGCCTAAGCGTCTTTTTGTCCGTAGGTGTTGGGAACTTGGCGACTGCGGAGAGCTTTTCGGGATCAGGCCGGACACCTTCTTGGCTAACAACGTGTCCTAAGAATTCCAGCTCCTCGTAACCAAAGTGGCACTTCTCGGGTTTGTGTGAGGCCCGCAGATCGCATGGCCTGGAAAACAGCTACCAAACGGCGTAGATGCTCCTCGAAGGTTGCCAAAAACACGATCACGTCGTCAAGATACACCAGGCATGTTTGCCACTTGAGTCCTGAGAGCACAGTGTCCATCAGCCTCTGAAATGTTGCTGGTGCCGAGCATAAACCAAATGGAAGAACCTCCTCTTCTTTGTCCCGTCTGTCGCGCTGTTATGGATCATCTTAAACTCATACAACCCATCAGGAGTGATGAATGCTGTCTTCTCCCGATCGCTCTCATCTACTTCAATTTGCCAATATCCACTTTTCAAATCCATTGAAGAGAAGTAACGTGCATTTTGTAGCCGATCAAGGGAATCATCGATGCGAGGGAGGGGGTACACGTCTTTTTTGGTCATTTGATTGAGCTTGCGGTAGTCAATGTAAATCGTAAGCTGCCGTCCTGTTTTTTAACAAGTACCACGGGGGAAGCCCAGGGACTCTGGGACGGCTGGATAACGTCGTCTCGAAGCATTTCGGCCACCTGACGCTGAATAGCCTCGCGCTCTTTCGTAGCCACACGGTAAGGATTTTGTCGAATCGGGCGAATCGCGTCATCCGCGATAATGCGATGTTTGGTCAAAGGTGTTTGGCCAACCCGCGATTCTGAAGCAAAACAGTCTTGAAAGTGATCTATGAGATCCAAAAGACGTTCCCGTTCTGAAGACGACAGATTTGGACTCACATCGACTATGGGTGCTGGCGCCTTGCTCACTGATCCTTCCAGTTGCAGCACGAAATAGTCTTGGTCACTTGGGACGCTATCGAAGAAGGCCACAGTTGTGCCTTTCGGAATTTTCCGACTCTAGTCGCTGAAGTTTGTCAGCAGCACTTCGGCGTGCCCGTTGGTCAAACTGACTAGTCCTCGAGCTATAGAAACACCTGTTGGTATCAGGGTGACGGCCAGTTCGGCGACGCCATCGCCGGTATGCGCCACGTCGCACTTCACTTCAACAAGAGAGCACGATCGCGGAGGTAACGTCACCCCCTCATTGGCAACTCGTAAGGGCATCAGTGGTACTTGCGCATAACCAAGGTCTCCATGATTTTTGGTGAAGGCAACGTTTTCCCGAAAGCTGACCACAGCCCCATGAAGGCGCAGAAAGTCCATGCCCAAGATGAGGTCTTTGCAACAGTCTGAGAGGATAACGAAGCTGCCAACGAACACTGAGTTTCCAATTCCTATGCGGGCAGTGCACTTCCCAGTCGGTGCCAGTACCTGACCCCCAGCACTTCTTATTACTGGCCCCGTCCATTCGGTTTTTAATTTGCGCAGCTTGTCAGCGAGTGTTTGACTAATGATTGGAAAATCCGCCCCGGTATCCACCAGAGCGTGTACCTCCAGCCCATCAATGCAAACGGCGAGGTCAGCGCTAACAACGTCGTCTGGGTTGCTCGTCTCTCTCGGCATTTGCAGCGGAAGTGCGGTAAGGTCGGCGCTGTCATTTTGTCGTCGGGGCTGCTTATCTGGTTCGGCATGTTCGGCGCTAATGTAGGCGGCATTTTCGGTGGTAGTGCGGCAGCGTCAATGTGAACAGAGGCGTCACAGTCATGGGTTGCAGTCGGCAGTTGCGGCGGTAGTGAGGGCTTTGAAACTTTTCGACTGGTTGCAACCTCCCCTCGCGAGGTTGCGGCGGTTAGTTTCCCCGGCGAGGGCTCGGGGTCTGCCGTCCGCTAACGTCAGCATCGCTACGACGCGTCGGTGAAGAATAACGCCGTGGAGATGGGGAGCGGCGGCGGAAGCCCGGCGAGTAGGCTTCCCTGCTGAGCGGCGGGTCCTCGAGGTGGGCACGGCCAGCGTCGAAATGGCGTCGAGCAGAACCAGGCGGAAAGGCCTGCCCCTCTTGGCGGTAGCTGCAGTACCGATACACATGGCCAGGTTGTCCGCAGAAGAAGCAGAGTGGTCAGCTGTCATAAGAGCGCCACAGGTCAGTTCGGCGCGGCTGAGGGCGGCTGGGACGTGCCCGCTGAGGCTCCTGGAAGAACCGCGTCTGCTGACAGCTCGCTGAGCTCGGTGGGGCGTGGTCTGGCGGTGGACGACGAAGGACTTCAGCATAGCTCGCGGGCTGCGGCTCCGGCTCATAGTAAGGCGCCGTGTTGACGGCCGTGTTGCTGAATGAGCCGAGGTATAAGGCAGCAGCTCCCTCTCGTCAAGACACATGATGCTCGCCCAGAGTAATACTAAGAATTTTACATTTAGTCGTGAATCTAGACCCAAGTATTATATATTTAATTTACCAGATAAGAATGATTCTCAACAATGCAGCTTGCTTCGTCTTCTCTATCATCGAGGCAAAAAACATAGGTGAGAAGAAAATGAGCATAAAACGAGCGAAAACAGTGGTATAAAAACAAGTGAAAAAATGGCATAGATGGGGCCACAATTAACTCGCAAAAATTCATGACATTGGACAGACAGGTCGTTGCTTGAACAAAAGACTGCACGAGCACAACCTGAACGTGCGAGATAAAAAATCAAGCAACTTGGCTATCCACTGTCGAGACTGTTCACCCTGCAAAAGCCGCCCTCCTACATTTTCTAATATGGAAGAAGTTAGCGCAAAACTTATACAGAGACCGAGAAGAAAGTTTTGCGCTGACTTCTTCCATATCTTACAAAGCCAACTTGCCCAACAACACGCTCTTCTGTACATTTTCTAACACTAGAGGCTTGGCAAAAAAAAAAAACCCTGCTCTTCGGGAAATAATTGAAGCAGCCACCATTGATAACCTGAAAGCAGGCTGCGTTAGCGTGCCTTCGGTAGCTCTCCTGGAAAAAGAGACGGCATACGTGTCTGTGTCAATATGGTTGTACTGCATTCGATTCCACCTTAAACCCTTTCCTCACCCATCTAAGCGGTCATCATATCTCTTTTTTGACCTGTTAATTGTTACCTCACGTCATTTTTTTACCTGCTTTTAGCGCCTCATTGAATTTTTTGGCTGTTATCATTGCCTCCTTTTTGTTCTTACCTGTGTTTTGTTAGCCTATTTTAATGTTTGGCTGCGTTCATTTTTTTTGTCCTGCTTCCTTTTATACGTTTTCACTTTTTCATGAATTACTGCGAATTAATTGTTGCCACATCTATGCCATTTCTCACTTTTCTTGATACCAATTTTTTGCTCGTTTTTATGCCCCGTTTTCTTCTCACCTGTTTTTTTGCCTCGCTTCTCCCCTTTGACCGTGTTTGCTGTGTGGGCGTTTGGCATTTCTTGAACCAGCCTTGACCAGTTTGCGTTTTTCGTTTTTGTTTTTAGTCTTGTCGGTATCGAGCACTCCCTGAATGCATTATCAAAAGTATGTCCCCTTCATATCTGTGTAGCAGATGCGCTTGCGTGTTAATGCCCTTCTGTTAAATATAAGGCACGGATCAGACATGTTCATAATAAAGTAGACAGTTTAGCGCAAGTGTCTGCGTCCTCCTTTTGTCCTTGTCCGCCAGCGCGGCGATTCCATGATGTTCGAGATATTTGAATGTTGTAGATATTGCAATCTGCATGTTATATAGTATAATTGGGCTCAACGTCATTACGACGAAGGCGAATAGACATTAACACAGTTTTACAAACATTTAACGACATCAGACAAGATTTACACAAGTCCTGTATGGGAGTAAGGTCAGTTTGTAATGCCAAATGGTCGGCAGAGTAAGTAATTGCTTGGTAAATGACAAAATCAGCGAAGAGTCGGATATTAGAAGCAATATTACAAGGTAGATCATTAATATATATCAAGAATAGGAGCAGCCAAGCACGGTACCTTGCGGTACACCTGGCAGTACCGGTGTTAACGACGAAGGGTGTCAGTTGGCATATACGAATTTCTGGCGGTTAGCTAAAACCCCTCGAATCCAGTTTAGAACGCATGGATGAAGATTAAGACGCGATAACTTTAACAAGAGACGACCAGGGGGAGCTTATCGAACGCTTTTTCGAAGTCTCAAAATAATGCGTCAGTCGCGGTGTTGCTATCTAGGTTTAAATGTAAGTCGTGCAGGAAAAGAACAAGTTGAGTGTCAAAGGAATGATTTTGCGGAAACCATGCTGACTTGTGTGAAAAATGAAACGGATGTTAGGAAGTTAGCAATATGCGAGTATAATACATGTTCCTTTATTTTACAAGAGACGCTTGTAATGAAAATTGGACGGCAGTTACTCGGTGATAATCGGCTTCCTTTCTTGAAGACTGGAATGACCTTGCCCACCTGCCAGTCATGTGGAAGTGAACCGGTGTTGAGTGATTCCTGGAATGTAAGTTGTAATAAAAGGCTACACGTATGCTTAATACTTTTCAGCACTTTTTCGTTTATACCGTCAACATCGGCGGATGAAGAGGTTTTCAGTGATTCAGTTATTTTGACAATGCCGATAGGATCAAATGTGATGTTTTGCATGAGAGGATGCGTATAGTATGGCGGATCAGGAAAACTGTAAAGTCCTTCATTAGTAAAAACCGAATTAAATGCTGTGTTTAGACAATCTGCAACCTCAGTGCTAGGAATCGGAGATTCAGAACTCATCATCATCATCATCATTTATTGATCCCTTAAGGACCCTTCACAGGGTACTACATAAGGGGGGGGGGGGGGGGGCGTCGTACGTAGGACAATACAAGAACAAAGTCAAAGAGGTTGAAAAAAAAGAACAAATATAGTAAAACATATATATAAATATACAATGAGGGCAATTAGGACAACGAATACAATCAGTAACATCATATGAGAACACAATTAAAACAGTTACAAAAAAATCAATCGAGTAGAGAAGGGGATTTACAAACGAGTGGCTCAAGCAGATCAAACTATGGGCGAGAAAAGAAATATAGACAAATTTAATGTTCAAAGAAAGACAGTAACCGGTCTTTGAATTTTACAGGGTCACTTTCCATGACAGTAGAATCTGGCAATTTATTCCATTCCTGTATTGCAATTGGTAGAAATGACTTGATAAAGCAGATGTTGATCCATGCAGGCGCTGTATACTTAAGCTATTGATTAAGCGTCGAGATGAACGTGCTGGTTGATGAAGAAAAGATTGGCGCAGATGCGTGAAATGATAGAATATCTTGTGAAAGAGGCATAGTCGTGATATCTTGCGGCGAAAGACCAATGAGGGGAGGTCCAGTGATGAATTTACATTGCTAATACTGATTTTGTAGTCGTATTTCGAAGATATAAAGGGAGCGGCGCGGTTCTGCACAGATTCTAAAGAGTTGATGAGATAAGTCTGATGTGGACACCAGATAGCGCATGCGTATTCGATTTTGGATCGTATGAAGGTTTCATATGCCAGTTTACGGACGGTCGGGGGCGACAACGATAATGTTCTTCGAATAAAGCCCAGTGTTTTGGAGCACTCCGCGACCAGTTTAATTATATGCTCGGACCGATATAGATTGCTTGAGATTAGGATACCGAGGTAACGATACGTTAGTACTTGTGAAATATTGACTGAGTTTAAAGAGTGCACGTGGGTGATGTTAGAGCGTTTGCGCGAAACTTGCATAAACTTGCTGTTTTTTGAGGCATGAGTTACTACCCGACCAGACGAGATTTCGTCAGACCTTAGATTGCATAAACTTGCATTTTGAGATATTAAGCTGCATCAGCCACTTATTTCACCAGTCATCTATTAAAATTAAGTCATCCTGAAGCGTGGTCTGGTTGGTTTGAGATGAAATTCGGCGGTAGAGGACACAGTCATCTGCGAAGACACGTATTGATGCTGAAATGCCACAAGGAAGGTCGTTAATACAGATGAAAAAAAGAAGCAGGCCAAGGACTGAGCCCTGTGGAACGCCAGAAAGAACCTTGGTTGAGGTTGAAGGATGCCCTCCTATGACGGTGAACTGAAAGCGGTCGGTGAGGAAGCATTTGATCCATGATAGGATTAATGGGTCTAGGCTGAGAGAAGAAAGTTTACAGATGAGTTGCAAGTGAGGAACACGATCAAAAGCCTTAGAAAAGTCTAAGAATATAACATCAGTTTGAAAAAATGAATCCAGGTTTAAATGAAGATCAGTCGTGAATTCAAAAAGCTGCGACTCAGAATAAAGACCAGAGCGGAAACCGTGCTGATTAGCGAAGAAGAATGCGTTGTTATCAAGGTGTACGGCAACTTGAGAATAAATGACGTGTTCCATTAGTTTGCAGGCGATGCATGTCAAAGATATTGGGCGATAATTTGATGGATCAGACCGGTTGCCACTTTTAAATACAGGAACTACTTTGCTAATTTTCCTATCTGTTGGAAGAGCGCTTTGAGCGAGGGACTGGGCAAATATCTGAAATATACGGCTGGTTGGGACTTTGGTGGCTTTAAGTATTTTGGCAGAAATGCTATCAGGACCGGGGCTACTTGATAATTTTAGCTTGTCGATAAGCTTTTCTATACCTTCCGCAGTGACTATAATGGGCGGCATCCGTGGAAAACGGGTACCAGGAAATTTGGGAATATTATCTTTCGGCTCATGGGTAAAAACTGAAGAAAAGTACGAGTTCATTACATAGGATCGATCGTCTGGCAGCGCACGTGTACCATCCCAGTTAGAAAGTCATATGTTGTGCGTATGGTGACTAATTGGGGAAAGAAGATTTTAAAACTTTTGGGGATTTTTGTTCATTATGTGCAGAAGATCCTCGTAAAAGAACTTCCGTTTGGACTGCTTTAGTAGGCGTGCATAGTCTTTGAGACACGTGAAATATTTTTCCCACCTGACGGCTGAGTTGGATTGCTTAGCAATGCGAAAAATGCGTTTTTTCTTACGTGAAAGCCTCTTTGGGTACCACTGAACCATGGCTTACCTGCATCGCCACGAATTTAAATGACTGGGACATGTGTTTCAATTAATGTCAAAAGTTTCCGCTTGAATAATAACCAGTTTTGGTTGAAAGTTCTTGAAGAAGCAAGCTGTTAGAAAGTGTGGAAGAAGTTGTCCAGTTCGGCGATTATAAGAGGGAAATTTGCCCTCTTATAATCACGGATAACTTTACTGGAAGGGTAGCGAAGCGGCTTCGGCACTGCTACATTGAATAACACGAGGTTGTAATCGCTGAGACCGTTTATAGAAGCCATTGAGTAGATCATTTCTGGTTTCAAGACAAAAACCAGGTCAAGCGTGTTGCTGATCCTAGTTGGCATGTTAACTGTATGGGTGAGGTTAAACAAAAGTGCAAGAAGGTTAAACAAAAGTGTAAGAAAGTGCAAACAAAAGTGCAAGAGTTCGGCAGCGGTGCACCACAGAGCAACACCTAATTCCTGTATCTTCTGCAGCTTTCGGCCCGTGCCCATCTACCGTGCAGAGCATCGCTTCATCGTTGGACCGGTGCTATCAGCGGCCGTCAGCGGATAACTGCAAGCATTGCAAGCTTCGAGGGGTTAAACAGGGACGCCCCCGGCGGACAAAACTGCCTATATTAGGAGCGACGCCTCAGCTGAGTCTTCAGTTCGGCAGCGGTGCACCAAAGAGCAACACCTAATTCCTGTATCTTCTGCAGCTTTTGGCCCGTGCCCATCTACCGTGCAGAGCATCGCTTCATCGTTGGACCGGTGCTATCAGCGGCCGTCAGCGGATAACTGCAAGCATTGCAAGCTTCGAGGGGTTAAACAGGGACGCCCCCGGCGGACAAAACTGCCTATATTAGGAGCGACGCCTCAGCTGAGTCTTCAGTTCGGCAGCGGTGCACCACAGAGCAACACCTAATTCCTGTATCTTCTGCAGCTTTTGGCCCGTGCCCATCTACCGTGCAGAGCATCGCTTCATCGTTGGACCGGTGCTATCAGCGGCCGTCAGCGGATAACTGCAAGCATTGCAAGCTTCGAGGGGTTAAACAGGGACGCCCCCGGCGGACAAAACTGCCCATATTAGGAGCGACGCCTCAGCTGAGTCTTCAGTTCGGCAGCGGTGCACCACAGAGCAACACCTAATTCCTGTATCTTCTGCAGCTTTTGGCCCGTGCCCATCTACCGTGCAGAGCATCGCTTCGTCGTTGGACCGGTGCTATCAGCGGCCGTCAGCGGATAACTGCAAGCATTGCAAGCTTCGAGGGGTTAAACAGGGACGCCCCCGGCGGACAAAACTGCCTATATTAGGAGCGACGCCTCAGCTGAGTCTTCAGTTCGGCAACGGTGCACCACAGAGCAACACCTAATTCCTGTATCTTCTGCAGCTTTTGGCCCGTGCCCATCTACCGTGCAGAGCATCGCTTCGTCGTTGGACCGGTGCTATCAGCGGCCGTCAGCGGATAACTGCAAGCATTGCAAGCTTCGAGGGGTGAAACAAGGACGCCCCCGGCGGACAAAACTGCCTATATTAGGAGCGACGCCTCAGCTGAGTCTTCAGTTCGGCAGCGGTGCACCACAGAGCAACACCTAATTCCTGTATCTTCTGCAGGTGAGCAGTATACTTTTCTATTGTATAAAGCCCAAAATCTTAACTGTGCCCTGCTGCCGAACGCAGCAAACATTCTATTTGATACTGCCTTTGCTTTTGTTGGGTAGTTCTTTAAGGCACTTGCGCTACTTAAAACATAAATGAGTAAGGACGTGAAAGATATTGCCAAGGCCCTCGAGGACCTGAGACGAGAACTGAGGACAGATCTCAGGTCATTGAAAGAAAGTGTCAAAAACTGTAACGATACCTGTGATGGTGTCAATGAAATCATAAGTGAAATGAAAGAATTTAGAAAGGAAGTCCAAAGTCTTTCACAGAAAAACGAAGAGCTGAAAGCTGAGAATGCAGACTGAGTGAAATGATATATCAATTAGAACAGAATCAGAGGATGAACAACTTAGAAATAAAATGAGTGCCTGAAGAAGGTGACGTCGTCGATGTTGTGAGGAGGATCGGGAGTACTCTGAATGAGCCGAGTGGTGATTCGGACATTGATATCTGCCATCATGTGCCCACATCAAACTCTTCAAAAAAAACGTTGTCCGCTTTGTACAACGCACAAAACGGGACAAAATTCTGCAAAAAGCGAGAACGCAGAGGATGACTACAAAAGATCTTGATTATGGTGGAGATGGCACACCCATCTACGTGAACGAGCACCTGACCCGCTCAAACAAGATAATTCTGGGTGCTGCGATCGCGCAGAAAAAAGCAGCAGGATGGAAGTTCGTGTGGGTGGCTGGCGGGAAAATTTTTGCCCGCAAGGACGAACGAACCACAAGTCACAGAATTTGCAGCATTGCTGACATTAAGCAGATAATTGTATAGAAAAGATGTACAAGCTGTACAGTGCAAAACAGCTATAATGGAAGACATACCACAGGAATGCCACTATTATGAATGTGATCATTTCAATGAAAAACATAAAAAAGGCGAAGGAAAGTTTTCAGCAATTCATCTAAATATGAGAAGCCTTAAAAATAAGGTTCAAGATCTTGAAATGTTTCTGCATTCACTTAGCTTAAAATTTACCGTTATAGTGCTTACGGAAACTTGGCTAACAGAAGAAAACGAACCACCTTACCTTCAGGGTTACAAATGGGAAAGCATAAGTAGAAAAAGCAAAAGAGGTGGAGGAATAGCCATTTACTTAAAAGATGATTTCCCGCACAAGGTATCAGGTAGCATGTGCAGAATGAATGAAAATGTCGAGAGTTTATCGGTAAAACTGCTTAACACCACTGTCTGCGCCGTGTACAGGCCACCTTCTGGCTGCGTATCTGAATTCATGTCGTTTCTTGAAACTTCCCTTTGTTCTTTTAGGTCGGAGAATGCGCCGTTTATGATCCTTGGAGATATAAATATTGACACAATATCCGGTAACTTATACGCCAACACATTTCAAGACATTGTTCACCAGTACGCGTGCCACAATGTGATAACACTGCCCACTAGGTTGACCATTGACACAGCCACATCCCTTGACATCTGCGTCACAAACATAGATAGCGATGGTCTCTCCACTGGTGTAATCTTAAACGACATCAGCGATCACCTGCCCGTGTTCTGTCCAGCAAGCACATCCTATAAAAAAACAGCATAATGATGAAGGAAACCTGTTGCTCCGCACGATAAACGAAACTGCGTTAAACATGTTCAGCTGCCTTATCTACCAAGAAAGCTGGCAGGCCGTCTACAATGAGCATTACCCAGCAACTGCGTACAAGATCTTCTTGGATAAATTCGAACAGTGCTACAATACAGCCTTCCCTCTGCGAAAGCAGAAAAAAAGAAAAAAAGTTAGAAAGCCATGGATAACTGCAGACTTATACAAAAGAATACGTAAAAAGAATAAAATGTACCACAGTTTCATTAGCTCTCGAAATTGCGACATATCGAGAGAGTTTAAAAAATACAGTAACAAATTAAACTTCGATCTGAAAAAGGCAAGGGATGATTATTACGAATTAAAATTTTGTAACATTCAAAACGATCAACGTAGACTGTGGAATACTGTGAACGATATAACTGGCCAAGGGTGAAAAACACATATCGTGAATGAAATTATAATCGATAATACCAGTGTAGTTGGGAACGAGCTTGTTGATGAAATGAATTGACACTTTGTTAGCACAGGGGCATATAACGGACAAAACTCAGAAGTGGATTGTTTTATGACTGCAGGGCAGATTGATTCCATTATGCTGACACCAGCGACCCCTACTGAAATTGAAACAATTATCATGGCCCTAGAAAACAAAGCTGCATGCGGGGAAGACGAAATAAAGGCCTTACCCGTGAAGTATGTCGCTCATCTTATTACTCCTGTATTAACCCATATAATAAACGAGATGCTTACAGGTGGTGAGTTCCCAGATGAATTAAAAATAGCTAAGGTCACCCCTGTTTACAAAGGTGGTGATGAGAAAAAGCTTACCATGCCGATATCTGTTTTGCCGGTGTTCTCCAAAATATTTGAGCGTGTTGTTAATGATAGGCTTACGGCTTTTTTTCATAAACACGGAATAATCACGAAGTCGCAGTATGGCTTTCAAACGGATAAGTCTGCAGAACGAGCTTTGATAAACATAAAGGACAAAATAATTGAAAATATTGAGAGCAAACTGCTTACTCTGGGGATTTTCTTGGATTTGAAAAAGGCATTCGACACTGTACAACACGATAGCCTTCTTAAGAAGCTTGCTGCGCATGGTGTTCGAGGTGTAGCGAAGAATTTAATTATATCTTACCTCTCAAATCGGTTCAGAATGTATGCGTCGACCATCTGGTATCACAAAAATTTAAAGTCGAATATGGCGTCCCTCAAGGATCAATCTTAGGACCCCTCTTATTTCTTATATACATAAATGATGTAACGTCAATACCAGACTCCCCTGAAATAATAATGTATGCTGACGACACTAATATCTTCTTCACTGGCGCGACAAAAAAAGGTCATAGAATCATCTGCTAACAGTTACCTCTTACACCTCTCCAGGTGGCTTAAAAGCAGCCGGCTGAGTTTAAACACGAGCAAAACCAAATATATAATTTTTAAGCCAGCAAATAAAAGAGATCCCTACTGTGTTCATCTGAAATTTGAGGACACGTTACTGGAAGAAGTTACAGAGCAAAAGTTCTTGGGCGTATGGTTTACAGAGGACCTAACATGGAATACTCATGTTAACAAATTAAAAAGTGAGCTATCTCGAGTTACTGGCTGCATGCCTAGAATACAAAATATACTACCCACCATGTTGAAACAAGCAGTATATCTCACTATTCTATTCAAAACTCAGTTACGGCAGCTACGACAGCTTCAAACTACAACAAACTAATCTTTGTACAAAAGAAAATATTGAGAATGTGTGAAAACTATGTGGGCGACAAACGAGGACTCCGAACAAAACCGCTCTTCATTAAATATAGCATGCTTAAAGCAGATCAAGTTTATTACTTCAAACTATTCCAGTGGATTTATAAAAGTAGGCTGCATACAATACCTGTCGACAGTTGCACTTCATACCCAATACGTAGACCACACTATCTAAAGTCCGCCACAAGAACTAATTACGGAAGGCAAGCATTGAATTATCAAACGATTAATATATTAAACAGTGATCAGTTTAACATACAATACACACAACTCTTTCAGAAATTCGAAAAAGACTGTAAAAAGCTATTAGTGTGGAGTGACATTGCATTTTAACTTTGTGTAACTTGATCTTGTCCCTAAAAACAGATGTAACCTCAGTTATGTTGCATCATGTTGTGCTATTTCTATGTTATTTATGTTATTATCTATGTTATATGTTATATTATGTTATGTTATGTTATTTCTCTAAGCGCTTGTAAATTATATTTGCCATTGTCTCAGCATTTACATTGCACATCTGTCTAAACCTTGTTCTTTTCTGAAATGTCTATATGTACTGATCTATTTACTTCATATGCTATTTATTTTCAAACCAGTGAATTCTATGATTTCCTTTTCTTTCTTGACTTCTGATGCAAGTGAATTCTAATGTTACATAATATTTATTCTTTACGTGTCTTCTGCCTTTTAAAAAATCATTTTCAAGCACAGGAAGGCTTTGAACGCACACGTAATAAATAATGGAATTTTTCGTTGCTGTCTGTTGTGTGTTGAATATATTGTGAGCACAGTGCGTGACCCTCGTCTTCATCTGTGAATATTCATCATCATCTCGCATCTTCGTCTTTTGAGGAGTGGCCGCCATATTTGCCAGCGGGAATAAAGAGCTCGCTTGGTCCACAGTCTCACAAGTGGTGGAGGCTGCTCTAGATCCCGCGTCCTCTCCGTCGCCACACTGCAGCTCCGTTCCGGTCTTCACCTGGTCGGACCATCTCCGAAGATGGAAACCGTCGACCAACAACGCCGTGACGCTTCCGCAGGCCTTGCCGGTGCCTCAGCAGGTGTGCTACCCCTACCTGCTGATCCCTCCGCCCGCAACCCTGACTCCAACGCCCCCGCTGCTCCTATGTCAACTGGACACCCGACATGGACCGTCACGACCCTTCAGCGCGAGCCTCCTACATTTGCGGGTCTCCGTGGTGATGACGTCGAGGACTGGCTCGATCAGTACAATCAGGTCAGTGCCTACAATCGCTGGGACTCTGCCATGAAGCTTCTCCACGTGCCATTCTATTTAACCGCCCTGGCTAAGACTTGGTTCGTCAACCATAAAGATACCATCCCGGACTGGACCCACTTTACATCGCAGCTTCGGCAAATTTTTGGCACTGTTGGTGCCAGCCCGGCCATCTACAAACAAAAGTTAGATGCGCGTGCCCAGCTGCCCGGTGAATCTTACACGTCTTAGATTGAAGAAGTCTTGAGCCTGTGTCGACGTGTCAACAGTGCCATGTCCGAGTACGATCGGATCCGTCACATTCTTAAAGGCATCGGCTCCTTTACTTTTACCACGCTGGCTGGCCAAAACCCTACCTCAGTCAACGATATCCGCACCACATGTTACCGTCTTGACGACCTCCGATCCCTCCGCTTGCAAGACGCCTGGGACCCCCGCCTTTCAACTGATAGGGACTTGCGCTCTCTCATCCGCTCCATCATCCGCGAGGAGCTGCACGGCTCCACCTTACCGCCGCTGGATTCCCATCAACACCGGCCTCCGACCTCGCCATTGCGTGATCTAATCAAGGACGAGCTCGCTTCCGTCACTCGTCCCACGGCGTCCGAACCATTTGTGCCTCTTTGTGCGCCCATGTATGCCCAGGTCGCTGCGTCTCCTGCTCCTCCCGTCTATGCCTCACATTCGCCGCCCGTTCAGCCGACTGTCGCCTCCTTATCCCAGCGGCCCGCAGTGTACCCAGCGGTTTGGCGGCCGCCTTCGCCTCGCCCTATCTGCTACTACTGCGGAATTCGTGGACATGTTGCCCGCGTTTGTCGTCGGCGTCAGCGCGACGAGCGTAACCAGTTTGGTACCGTTCGCAACGACGAAACCTACTCATCGTGTGGTTACCGCCCTACATTTGCCTCCAATACTCCTCATCACGACGACACATACTCATCGTTTCCTTACCGGCCAACGTTTCACCCCAACGGTCCTCCCCGCTTCTTCTCTTCATCGACCTCTCCCGACCGCTCGCCGATTGTCCGCTTGTCGCGCCGCCGCTCCCCGTCACCGTTCCGGCGCTCTTCATCGCCTCTACGTCCAGCCTCTCAGGCATCTGGTCGCAATGCGGAAAACTAAATTGTGCAGTTTCCGGAGGTAAAGCTGCACCACTTGCCCACCCTTCAACTCCTCCTACGCTGCCGTCGAACTTGTTAGCTGTTAATGTTGAAGGCAATATTGCAGACGCATTGATTGACACTGGCGCCGCTGTTTCCGTCATCAGTTCTGCTTTGTGTTCCCATCTTCGTAAAGTGCGCACTCCTTACTGCGGCCCTTCTCTCCGTGCTGCTAATGAAGAATCCATGCATCCTTCCGGTCTGTGTACAGCACGCGTCCTTATCAACGGCATCCTGCACCACATCAAGTTCGCTGTACTTCCATCCAGTGCTCACCCTCTCATCCTCGGCTGGGATTTTCTCCACTCCGCGCAACCTGTCATTACATGTTGCCCTCCTACTCTGGAAGTTGCTGACTCCGACCCTTCTTACGCTCCTGCAATTCCATCTCATCACTTGATCAACACCGCGGATCATGTGCTTTATCCCGGCTCCGAAGATGTCATCTCAGTTGCTTCTGCTTACGTACATGCTGGGGACGTTTTCGCCACCGCCGTGCCCTGTCTTCTCTCCAGAGGCATTCTCCTCGTCGCATCCCTTCTTCGCTTCGTCAATGGGACTGCCCTTCTGAGTGCGCTCAATACTACGTCGGCGCCCATTCTTCTGCGCGCTGGTACTAAAGTGGCTTCTGTGTCTACCATTCAACCTGTCACCGTTCTTTCCTCGCCACCATCCAGCTTCGCCATTTCGTCCCATCCTTCTTCTCCGGCCGCTATTTCCGCTACTATCAGCGACGATCTCACGCCTGCTCAAAAAGCAGAATTGCTCGCCCTCTTGAACAAACATGCCGCTTCTTTCGATACCCAGTCGAAAATTTTGGGCCAAACATCGGCGGCTACGCATCGCATCCACACTGACGGTTCGCGCATCATTCGCCGCCGCCCGTATCGTGTGTCTTCTAGTGAACGAAAAATTATTCAAGATAATGTCACCGACATGCTCAAGCGCCGCATCATACGACCTTCTTCAAGTCCTTGGTCCTCACCAGTCGCGCTGGTACAAAAGAAGGAGGGTTCCGTACGCTTTTGTGTCGACTATCGCGCCCTCAATAAGATCACTCGAAAGGATGTTTATCCACTTCTCGGATTGACGACGCCCTCGACTGTCTCCAAGGTGCTTAATTTTTCTCTAGTCTTGACCTCCGATCCGGCTACTGGCAAATCCCCATGCATGAAGAGGACAAAGAGAACACAGCTTTCGCCACGCCAGATGGCTTATATGAATTTAACGTTATGCCGTTCGGCTTGTGCAATGCTCCGGCCACGTTCGAACGCATGATTGACACCGTACTCCGCGGGCTGAAATGGAAAACTTGCCTCTGCTACCTGGACGACATCGTAATTTTCTCCTCGACTTTTTCTGAGCCCCTCGCCCGCCTCGATGAAGTTCTAACTGCTCTTTCCGGGGCCGGAATTCAGTTAAACACAAAGAAGTGTTGCTTTGCTTCCACTTCTATCAAAGTTCTCGGACACGTCGTTAGTCGCAGAGGCATAAAACCAGATCCTGATAAAGTTGCTGCAGTACTGCATTTTCCCCGCCCCACACGGATTAAAGACCTGCGCAGTTTTCTAGGACTCGCCTCATACTTTCGTCGTTTCATCCGAGGTTTCGCATCCATCGCCGCACCTTTGCATCAGCTTCTTGGAGTCAGCACGCCCTTCGTTTGGTCTGAGGCCTGCGAGGCCGCCTTTACTTCTCTAAAGAAGGCTCTCACATCTGATCCGATACTGGCTCATTTTGATGACAGCGCTACAACGATTTTGCACACTGACGCCGGTGGACACGGCATTGGTGCCGTTCTTCTGCAACGCCGGCAATCTTCGACTGAGCGCGTGATTGCTTACGCAAGTCGTACCCTGACTGCAGCGGAGCAGAACTACACGTTCACTGAACAAGAGTGTCTTGCAGTTGTCTGGGCCGCTCAGAAATTTCGCCCCTATTTGTACGGTCGCCAGTTCACCATTGTAACTGACCGTCATGCGCTGTGCTGGTTTTCGTCACAGAAGAACTTGTCTGGGCGCCTCGGCCGCTGGATTCTCTGCCTCCAGGAGTATGATTTCAGTCACCTACAAATCGGGAAAAAAACACAAAGACGCCGATGCGCTCTCTCGTTGCCCCCTCGCCTCCGCAGAACCTCTGTGCTCTCCTCCTGTTGCTTCATCGCTCCCAACTACTAATTCCATCGCTACCCACGCCTCGACGGCCGCAGCCATTGATCTGGTGCCCGCTCCCGCTCTCGGCGATCTCGCTTCAGCAAAGCGGGCCGACTCTTACTGCTCGACTCTCATTGAACGCCTGAGTGGTGCTATGCGGCCTCCAAATGCCCGCCTCCGACACCAACTCAACTGTTTCAAGCTGGTTGACGGCACCCTTCTTTGGCACAATCATAGCCCCCTGGGTCACGCCTGGGTGCCTGTCATTCCCCATTCTCTCTCTTCGCCGCGAGGTTTTGCAGGCGCTTCATGACGACCCCGTGGCCGGCCACTTAGGATTCCAGAAAACATATGACCGTATAAAGCGCCGTTTCTTTTGGCCTGGTCTCTCCATCTCTGTCGCCAAATATATTGCATCTTGCATCCCTTGCCAACGCCGCAAACGCTCCACGTCTCCTCCTGCTGGCCTTCTACAACCTCTTCCCTGTCCTTTCTCACCCTTCGAAGTCGTTGGTATCGACCTGTACGGTCCCTTGCCACTAACCTCATCGGGCAACCGCTGGATTGTCACAGCCGTCGACCACTTAACACGGTACGCTGAAACAGCCCCCGTTCCGTCTGGCTCTGCCTCCGAAATCGCCCATTTCTTCCTCAACGCCATTCTTCTGCGCCATGGAGCCCCACGTGTCCTTATCAGTGACCGCGGCAAGTCATTCCTCTCCAGCATCCTTGCCGAAGTTCCGCATGCTTCCCGGACCGCCCATAAAACAACTTCAGCCTATCACCCCCAGGCCAATGGGCTCACCGAACGGTTTCACCGCACCCTGTCCGATATGCTGTCTATGTACATTCACCCCGCCCACACCAACTGGGACGCTATGCTCCCCTTTGTAACCTTTGCCTACAATACTGCCGTGCAACGAACAACCAGTTTCTCTCCGTTTTTTCTTGTCTTCGGTCGCCCTCCTACCTTCACTCTCGAAGCATCTTCTCTGCCCCCACAACCTCTTCCGGCCTTTCCTATGACGAATTTACTTCCCGTCTTGCCTACTGTCGCACCATTGCTCGCCTGAACACTGACGCCTGCCAAGCCTCCCGGAAAAGAACCTATGACTTCAACCACCGTGGAGTGCGTTTCTTCCCTGGTGATGAAGTGTTGCTGTGGACTCCTGTGCGTACCCCAGGATTGTGCGAAAAATTTCTCAGCCGCTTTATTGGTCCGTACACTGTACTCGAACAAACGTCCCCCGTGAACTATCGCGTTGCTCCTGTCCATCCTGCCCATGACCGGCGTTGTCGCGGTGAAGAGATTGTTCATGTGTCGCGCTTAAATCCCTTCACCCGTCGCCCTACTTCCCTCTAACGTGCGCCCGGGACGGTCGCTTTCGCCCATAGGGGGAGAAAGTGTGAGCACCGTGCGCGACCCTCGTCTTCATCTGTTAATATTCATCTCGCATCTTCGTCTTTTGAGGAGTGGCCGCCATATTTGCCAGCTGGAATAAAGAGCTCGCTTGGTCCACAGTCTCACAATATGTTTTTCAGATATCTGTGTGAATGATACGTCATGCTGCCCTGAACTGTGGGGGCGCAGAGGCTCCGTCAGGCATTTTGCCTTTACCTCTGCCCCCTGCACGGAGAGAATCCGTGAACCAATAAACATTCAATTCTTTGGATTTACGAGAAGTGGCGGTTAATTATCCCAAACAATGTCTGGGTAATTGAAATCGCCACGAAGTATAAAATTTGGTCTGGGAAAGCGGCTGTTTAAGTCGAGAAGTACCGAGTGCAGTTCATTGACGAAGGAAAGATCACGATCAGGTTACATTAAACCATGGCGACGTAATTCTTTCAGTTATTGTAATGGTGGGAATGTACACACGTATAAGTCGATGCATCTCTGTTTTGAAACGCAACTAGTTGGACTCCAGAGAATTTTGTGAAAAGTTAGCTGCGCACATGTCGAACAATTCTGATAATTCGCGATTCATGGTGACGTAGTCCCCTTTATCATAAAGCGTTAGTGTTTTTGGATTTTTTGTTTCTTTAGTTCATTGCAATAGAAACAAGTATGTATCGTCAGATGGTCGCTCAAACCACGCAACATGGTGATAGGAGTAAAGTTATCAGGATAAGTAGTTAATACGAGATCTAAAACGTTAGACCAGTGATCAGTAACGCGTGTGGGATCAGTGACGAGCTGCGTAAGCCAAATGTTATACACGTGTTTAAGAAGTCGCTAGCCAGGCTACATTTAGATAATGAAGAGGCAGGATAAAACCAATCTATGAGCCGCCAAGGTGGCTGAGTGGTTATAGCGCTCGGCTGCTGGCTCGAAAGAGGCGGGTTCGGTCCCGGCCGCGGTGGTCGAATTTCAATGGAGGCGAAATTCTAAAGGCTCGTGTGCTGTGCGATGTCAGTGCACGTTAAAGAACCCCAGGTGGTCGAAATTTCCGGAGCCTTTCACTACGGCGTCTCACATAGCCTGAGTCGCTTTGGGACGTTAAACCCCTATAAACTAAAGCAAACCCATCTATGGTAGGAAAATCAAAATCACCAAACAGAAGAACAGGACTGTTTGGATATGTTTTTGTTGATGTATTCAGGGAGTCATGAAATAAAGGGGTGAAAGATCTATCAGCACTAGGGGGCTTATAGCAAATACTAATGAGGGTGGTCGGGTGCTTTTCATGTCGCGACTTGTAACCCAGTTTTCGAGCCTTTCCAAACTCAATGGGGCCTTGCTCTTTGTCTTTAAAATGAGCAAACCTCACGATTATGCTTTGCCAGTGTGAAAGGGGCCAATACTACGCGCACGCTCAATTTCGCGGGTTTGTATCTGGATATCTAAATACTGATTGCGATGTGATATGATGACGTTCTCATAACCAAGCCATGTTTCTTTATCTTCGATGCATTAGAACACAAGATTGATTCTTCTAGATTCTTTTTCTGCGTCGTTTATCCGGGCAGACAGTACATTGATCTGTGCGGTATTTTCAGTGCTTATCTCATGCAGTTTTCCTAATGTATTCCGCATGTCATCAATACCAGCACAAGCAGTCTGAATTTGATCAAGTCTCGCCTTAATTTCGCTAAATGTTTTATCATGATCGACCAGTTTCATTTCAACTGACTGTAGTCTTTCTAGCATTACCGTCTGCCCAGATTGCAGCTCTTTCAAAACACTAAGAATCTGTTCGTTAGGACCGGGATTTGATTTAATATCACCGGCTAGCATGAGAAGCTTTAACACCATATGCGCAAAGTCACATATTTATTTATTTGTTCCTCAAAGGTCCACGAGGGACATTACATGAGGGGTGCGCTGCGAAGACAATTAGCATGAATACAGATGATGTTCAAGGGCGGTTTTCAACATGCTGTAGTCGATGATGGTTGCCACTTCGGATGGAAGGTCATTCCAGTCTCGGGCTGTTTTCAGAAAAAAAGACTGGTGATATGTTTCGGTGCGAGCTTTCACAGGGTAGACGGCGTTAGGGTGACAATTACGGGAAATACGATGACCGCGTGTGATAGGAATAACTTCGTGATTAAAGGTATGGAAAAACTTATGATATAAGGAAAGACGGGCGACCTTGCGACGACAGGCCAATGTGGGGAGATTAAGCTGAGACTTTAGTGCGGAAACGCTAGTGTGGTATGAAAAATTACAACAAGCAAATCTAGCAGCGCGATTCTGGACTGATCCGAGTGTGTCAATCAGGTTAGCAAAGTTAGGATCATAGGCGGAGCATGAAAACTCCAATTTCGACCGTACAAATGTTAAGTAAGCAAGCAATTTTATGGAACGCGGTGCTAAGGCAAGGTTACGGCGCAGGTACCCTAAAACTTGATTAGCTGAATTTGTTACATGGTTAACGTGTTGCGACCAGGTTAGATTTTTACTTAAATGAATACCGAGATATTTATAAGAATCTACTGATTTAATGGGAAGGTTGTTAATTCTATAGAATAGAACATAGAATAGAACAAAAATGCCGCGGGCTCGGCAGCACCAGGAGCGCACGGTGACTACATGGCTTAGGGTAAAGGGAATAAGGGTTCATTACCAGCACCAAGAATAAGCGTGGGAAGTAAGCACAGTTTATCGCTGGCGTGCTGCCGAGCCCACTGAAGGGCGCGGCGCTCCGCGCTGGCTTCTTGACAGAATTCCACGCATGGGCAGAATGTACTTACAGGGGTGGTTCCGGTGTTCAGATGGCTCAGTAAAAGCCATGATGCTTGAAGGTACAGTCGGTGGTCTTGAACACGCTGCGCGGGACGAGGTGCGCTGTCGCCGAACTGGTGATTTGATAACCGGAAAGGCTGCACCACAGGACGCCCGGAAAGCAGTAGTGTATCCCCAGGACTTGACTCGAAGGTGTGTGCTTGGCACGCAACACGGTGGCTGGAGGGCTCCAACAGCCGCAAGCCCCAAAGTCCGAAGAAGTACACCAAGAGAGTGTGGGAAGTAAGCACAGTTTATCGCTGGCGTGCTGCCGAGCGCATTGAAGGGCGCGCCGCTCCACGCTGGCTTTTTAACAGAATTCCACGCATGCGCAGAATGTACAGGGGTGGTTCCGCTGTTCAGATGGCTCAGTAAAAGCCATGATGCTTCGAGATAGGGTCGGTAGTCTTCTACAAGCTGCGCGGGACGAGGTGCGCTGTCGCCGAACTGGTGATTTGAAGACCGGAAAGGCTGCACCACAGGACGCCCGGAAAGCATGCGTGTAACACCAAGACCTGACTCGAAGATGTATCCTTGGCACGGGACACGGTGGCTGGAGGGTTCCAACCGCCGCAAGCCCCAAAGTCGGAAGAAGTGCACCTAGAAGGAGCGTGGGAAATAAGCACAGTCTATCGCTGGCGTGCTGCCGAGCCCATTGAAGGGCGCGCCGCTCCACGCTGGCTTTTTAACAGAATTCCACGCATGCGCAGAATGTACAGGGGTGGTTCCGGTGTTCAGATGGCTCAGTAAAAGCCATGATGCTTCGAGATAGGGTCGGTAGTCTTCTACAAGCTGCGCGGGACGAGGTGCGCTGTCGCCGAACTGGTGATTTGAAGACCGGAAAGGCTGCACCACAGGACGCCCGGAAAGCATGCGTGTAACACCAAGACCTGACTCGAAGATGTATCCTTGGCACGGGACACGGTGGCTGGAGGGTTCCAACCGCCGCAAGCCCCAAAGTCGGAAGAAGTGCACATAGAAGGAGCGTGGGAAATAAGCACAGTCTATCGCTGGCGTGCTGCCGAGCGCATTGAAGGGCGCGCCGCTCCACGCTGGCTTTTCAACAGAATTCCACGCATGCGCAGAATGTACAGGGGTGGTTCCGGTGTTCAGATGGCTCAGTAAAAGCCATGATGCTTCGAGATAGGGTCGGTAGTCTTCTACAAGCTGCGCGGGACGAGGTGCGCTGTCGCCGAACTGGTGATTTGAAGACCGGAAAGGCTGCACCACAGGACGCCCGGAAAGCATGCGTGTAACACCAAGACCTGACTCGAAGATGTATCCTTGGCACGGGACACGGTGGCTGGAGGGTTCCAACCGCCGCAAGCCCCAAAGTCGGAAGAAGTGCACCTAGAAGGAGCGTGGGAAGTAAGAACAGTCTATCGCTCGCGTACTGCCGAGCCCATTGAAGGGCGCGCCGCTCCGCGCTGGATTTTTAACAGAATTACACGCATGCGCAGAATGTACAGGGGTGGCTCCGGTGTTTAGATGGCTCAGGGAAAGCCATGATGTATTACCAGCACAAGGAGACGCAGACGAAAGGAACACGGACAAAGACAAAGGGGCGCTGAACTGCAAACTTATTTTGGAAAAACTCAAAACCCTTACATATATGCCCTCATTGTTTTGCGTTTTTCCCAAAGTTAAGTGGCAGTTCAGCGCCCGTTTGTCTTTGTCCGTGTTCCTTTCGTCTGCGTCGCCTTGCGCTCGTAATACACCATGAAAAACCAACCAGCCCGGCAGTTGACGCTGTTAAAGCCACGATGCTTGAAGATACGGTCGGTGGTCTTGCACCAGCTGCGCGGGACTAGGTGTGCTGTCGCCGAACTGGTGATTTGAAGACCTGAAAGGCTGCACCGCAGGACGCCCGGAAAGCAGTAGTGTAGCACCATGACCTGACTCGAAGGTGTATGCTTGGCACGGTACACGGTGGCTGGAGGGCTCCAACAGCTGCAAGCCCCAAAGTCCGACGAAGTGTACCAAGAAGCGTGGGCACTAAGCACAGGCAATTGCTGGCGTGCTGCCGAGCCCACTTCACCTTCATGCGTCATAACGCTTAGGACTCATTCACAAGGTTGGCACAGTTAGATGTAATACTAAAACCTTCTTAGATGCATTCATTCCTGGCACGTCAAGACTAAAATCTCCTCTCCTCTTCTGTTGCAATGCTCACCCAACCTTCATTATTTTGAGTCGGCCGTACGCAACACATATTGTGTGTTTCGTGTGTATTTTTTGCCTTCATCACACTGTGTGCTTTGCAGGTTTGGCATTAATTGAATTAATGTGTGGAAATTGCTTTAAGTTTATTGCTTTCTCGGGTATTTTGTATTGCATTGAGTTACACGTCAATAGAGATTTCGCAGCAGAACTAATTATTTAAATCACATTTATTAAAGTACGCTTCTAGTCTCATATGCTTTGCTTTCTCGTGCTTTTGGTTGCGCGCCTGGAAAGCAGGAATGGCGCGTAGCCAGAAGAACGGCCATTTACCGTGAGGCTGGCTATAAAGCACCGCTACCGCCCGTTCTTGGTTGCCTGCAGCCTTCGCTGGTTTTTGATGCCACCGACACTTTCACCTGGTAACATCCATCGTCGACAACGGCCCACGTCACAGTCAGCCAGGGATATAACAGCGACAGAGCTACCAGTGCATTTGGGCCGGCACCGCGTCAGCCATGCACCGCTTACCCGTCCTGATTGTGCAGGTTGGTTACCTCGACGGTGGTACTTGTCACAAGATTAACGGTTACTGTCTACTAGCGGTGTTGTGCCCGGCCGAGTTCCGCGATTAAGTGAAGCGCTTTCTATTGCCAGTATCGCGATGTTGGTCCTTTGCCATGTCCTTGTTGATTTTACTTGCCGGTGTTGTTGAGACAAACCCACGTCCTTCCCCAGAGGACCTGCTCCTCGGTTTTAAAAGCAGTGCAGAGGCTCGAGTCTGGTCAGGCGGAAATACTGATTGAGCTTAAGGGTGTTAAAGAGAAAAAAGATGCTACAGATGTGACGATTCCGACAGAGTTATATCACTGGAGGCCAAAGTAGAATCGCTTGGCCAACCTGACGCCAGCAATCTTGATCCCAGTCTGCATAACATTACTGAAACTGAAAAAACTGCCTCAAGTTACTGAGAGGTGTACTGAGGCTGGAAACAAGCTTCGTCGGTCCAATTTGCTTTTATATGGGCTCACGGACGATGAGAGTGAAAACTGGGATGACTCCGAACAGAAAATAATTACCTTCTGCAACGAAAAGCCGGGAATTGCAGTCACAAACTCCCAGTTTGAACGTGTACATCAGTTGGGAAAGTTCGCTGTCGACAAGCACAGGGCCATTATCGCGAAACTAACATTTCTTTAAGGATAAACAGCGGATTCCTTCTTCGGCGTATAAGCTGAAATGGTCTAATCATTAAATTCGAGAGGATTATTCTTTACCAACCAGGCAAGCATGGCAAAAGCTACTTGAGTTCGCCAAGCTCCAGGATAAGAAGGGCAAACTGGTCTTTGATAAGCTGCTCGTTGACAAAAATACTTACGTATATGATAGTGCGACTAATTTTGTCATCCTATCAACCAGGTAGCTCAGCAACAGCTATCCCACAAAGACTCTGCTAAGGTCATGTGGCACCAGTCCACAGTTATCGTTGTCGTTTACTAGCATCCGAAGCCTGCTGCCTAAGCGTGAGGAGGTTTGTTCTTTCTTAGATGATACTAGCAGTGATATCGTTGCATTAACGGAAACTTGGTTGCACCCAGACGTAGCGGATAACGAAAATGTTCCCAGTAGAGATATTTATAACATATATCGCTATGATCGCTCAAGTAAAAGAGGTGGTGGTGTCCTTATCGCCATCAAAATAGCGTTAGGTTCATTCCGCATTAATACCGACTCTTCGCTTGAGATATTCTTGGCTGCTTGTACAATAGCATCGGTGAAGGTACTGATTGGTGTCTGCTACCGTCCGCCTGATTCAGGCCATTCATTTGTCACTAAACTCCATAGCAGTATTACTTCAGCTATTCAAAAATGCCCAGCTGAACTCATTTACCTCGTTGGTGACTTCAACTTTCCTCAGATAGATTGGTCACATTTGTCATCATCGTGCCGCGCCTCAACAGAGCTTATCAACATTATGTTAGACTAATTTCTTTCAGGTAATTAAGCAACCCATTCGCGGTTCAAACATTTTAGATTTAGCTTTCTGCAATGCGCCTGAAACGATTAATGAAGTCTTACTTCTTGACGGTTATAGTGATCATAAGCTCATCCATCTACAACTTAATGTCCCATTAGCATTTAGGGGTCTTAAATTCTGGAAAATTCACGCTTACAATAGAGCCAATTATAAAGATATGAATGTTGCTCTTAATGATCTTTTATCCAAACAATCTCGCCCTCATTTGCGGACAGGTCTGTCGAACAGAACTGGGTGCTTTATAAGATTATGATGTATAATCTAGTTTACAAATATGTTCCCTTGGTTTCTATTTCAAACGATAAAACTAATCCATGGTTCAATAGATCTTTCCGTCGTCATCTAAACAAAAAAGCGTTTGTACAGAAAGGCTAAGTTGCTGTCTACATCGGATGCTTGCAAAAAATACGATTGTCTGAAATCCTACTGTTCGACCCTTCCGGCCTCAAAGAACAAATATTTTTTTCATGACCTACCGGCCGTCCTAAAATATTATCCCAAAAAGGTTTGTCGTGTGATATCTCCCGACAGTACTACCAGCCAATTTCCATTGTGCAATGGCGACCACGCACCGCTTTCGGAGAGTGAATGTCCCCTAGCATTTATCAGATATTTTGCAGCAGTGTTCACACGGGAAGATCATTCCAACATATACATTATTCCTGATCATAATTGCCAATATATGGCCCCTATTACCTTTAGTGCTGATGGAATCGCTCGTCTCATTGCATATCTTAAGGTTTCCTCAACCGCTGGTGTTGACAACATTAATTCTAAAATATTGAAAAACACTGTATCGATCTCCAGCGAAATCCTTTGCCTTATCTATCAGCAATAATTATCATCTGGTTTGCTGCCTACCGACTGGAAAATTGCTAAGATCGTTCCAGTGTTCAATAGCGGTGACAGAAATTCACCGGAAAACTACCACCCCATTTCGCTAACCTGCATTTGCTGTAAATTACTGGAACACGTCATCGCTTCCCACATTTACTGCCACCTGGAACAAAATACTTTCTTTTTTCCTAATCAGCACGATTTCCGGAAAGGTTTTTCTTGTGACACCCAACTGCTAGTATTTACGACAGACTTGCATTTCAACATGAAAGCTAACCTACAAACCGACTGTATCTTTTTAGATTTTGCTAAAGCTTTCGACCGCGTTGCTCAATCCAGCTTGTTCTCAAAATTGTCTGCTCTTTGCCTAGCTTCTTTAACATTGGAATGGCTTCGTAACTTTCTTTTCGCCAGCAGTTCACTACAGTTAACAACTTCACCACACCACTCTGTGATGTGGCATCTGGCGCACCTCAAGGCAGTGTTCTTTCCTGACGACTGCAATATTTACTGCCCCATTAATTCTATAGATGATCACCTCGCTCTCCAAACTGACCTGAACCTCATTTCAAATTTGTGCAATAAATGGCAAATGATTCTATACTCAACTAAATGCAAGGTTATCTCTTTCACCCGCAAGCGTTCTAAGTTCTCGTACTCCATTGATGGTGCTGTAGTGTCTCGGGCGCCATCTGATAAGTATTTAGGTGTTCACCTCACGGATAATCTTTCATGGGCCAAACACATTTAATTCATATGCTCCAAAGCTTCAAGATCAATTGGATACCTGCGCTGAAACTTCTGAAACGCCCCTAATTACGTAAGAAAAGTGGCTTATTTATGAATATGCGTCCACAACTAGAATTTCCTTCACCTGCGTGGTCCCCTTATCAAAACTACCTTATGAACATGATTGAAGCCGTACAAAAGAGAGCCGCTCGTTTCATCACACAAAATTACATTCCCCATTTCAGCATCACTAAGATCAAGCTTGATATCTCCCTCGAACCATAATATTCGTCGCACCATCGGTCCTTTATGCTTACTTCATAAATATCGACACAGCACCAGGTCATCTCCCCTGCCCCTTGAAGAGCCTTCACGCATGTCACGTCGCCTACATAATCAGTATAGCATTAAACGCATATGAAGAACCGAAGCCTTCAATTCATCTGCACTTCCGCGTGCCATGGTTCTTTGGAATGATCTTCCCGACAGTATCGCATCTATCTGCTACCACCAATCATTCCAAGACCAGCTGCACAAACATTTTCGTTAACGACATGGTGTCTTGTTTTAGGTTGTTGTGTCCCTTAAGTTCTTTTTCTCCTCGTTGCTAATGTAATATGTTTAGGTTTCTTGCGCAGTTTCAATAATTCCCATTTTTATCATCATCGTCATCATCATCATCATCATCATCATCATCAGCCTTACTACACCCACTGCAGGGCAAAGGCCTCTCCTATGTCTCTCCAATTAACCCTATCCTTTGCCAGCTGCATCCACCCTTTACCTGCAAACTTCTTAACCTCATCCGCCCACCTAACCTTCTGCCGCCCCCTGCTGCGCTTACTTTCTCTTGGAATCCACTCCGTTACCCTCAAGGACCAGCGGTTATCTTGCCTTCGGATTACATGTAGTAGTAGTGATACTCTGAATCGCTTCTGACGAAGGACCATAGTGTTTGAACCTGACGCTGGTTAGAGCGTACGAGTCTTGAGTCTGAACTCTTCACTGGGGAGTGAAACCCATGGGAGTGAATCCCATTTCTTTCTCTTGATTTCGACTAGGATGTCATTAACCCGCGTTTGTTCCCTCACCCACTCTGCCCGCTTCCGATCTCTTAACGTTACACATATCATTTTTCTTTCCATGGCTCGCTGCGTTGTCCTTAACTTAAGCTGAACTCTTTTCGTTAGCCTCCACGTTTCTGCCCCGTAGGCGAGTACCGGTAAGATTATGCTGTTGTACACTTTCCTCTTGAGGGAAATTGGTAAACTGCCACTCATGATCTGCGAGAATTTGCCATATGCGCTCCACCCCATTCTTATCCTTCTAGTTATCTCCCTCTCATGATCCGGATCAGCTGTCACTACCTGCCCTAAGCAGACGTATTCCGTCACAATTGCTAGGCTCTCGCTGTCAATTGTGAACTGTTGTTCCCTTGCTAGGCTGTTGAACATTACCTTGGTTTTCTGCATGTTAATTTTTAGACCCATTGATCTGCTCTGCCTGTCTAACTCATTGATCATGATTTGCAGTTCACCTCCTGAGTGACTCAGCAAGGCAATGTCATCAGCAAATCGCAGATTATTTAGGTGTTCTCCATTTATTCTTATTCCCAACTGTTCCCAATTCATGCCTCGAAATACCTCCTGTAAACATGCGGTGAACAGCATTGGCGAGATCGTGTCTCCTTGCCTGACGCCCTTCCTTATTGGAATTTTATTGCTGACTTTATGGAGGACTATAGTAGCTGTGCAGTTGCTATATATATCTTTCAGTATTTTGACATAAGGCTCTTCTACCCCCTGATTACGCAATGCCTGTATGACTGCTGAGGTTTCCACTGAGTCGAATGCTTTCTCGTAATCAATGAAAGCTATATATAGAGGTTGGTTATATTATGCGCATTTCTCTATCACCGGATTGATAGTGTGAATATGATCTATTGTGGAATATACTTTACGAAAGCCTGCCTGATCATTTGGTTGATTAAAGTCTAACGTTGCTGTGGGGTTCGCTGACCTTTCCGCGAACTCGTTGGCCTTGTGTTCGCAAGGAAGGCCGCGCCAGCAGGGTCGGAAGTCCCCAACAAAGGGGCCCGTCCCGTCCCTGCCTCCCCTTTGTGCAGCGGACGTCGTTTACGCCGCGCCGTCACGGGGATGACCCGCCGGGAAAAACGCGAACCAAGTACAGCTGACGACATGTGGTTGTTAAGGGGTGGACGAGGTTTCGGCGGCGCACGAGATACGGCTGAGTATTAGCCGAGTGACCGGAAACCCACTATTCCTGTAACGACTGTCTACTTCCCTTAACGACTGTGTTCTCTTTGTTGCTGTCAACAACCTGAGTCATCGCCTCGTCGGCACATGTTTCTAGCGTCTGGTGCCGTGGGTGGCGTGGGGAACGGAAGTCGCATTTGTGTTGTTTGTGTAGTTATTTGAAACCTCCTTCCCAAATATTTTAATCAGACCTTTTTCCCCAATCTCTGATCAGTGGGCGGACCTTATTTTCCTTTCCCTAACCACTGATTGGCGAGATGGGTCGTTGGTTATCTTATTGGTTGCTGTCCCCGCTAAGGGCGGAGACAGAGGGTTTAAAACCAAGCGCTCTGGGTTGAGCGGGGGCTGAATTCGTCTGATCCACGATTTAGTCATGTAAATAGTTTTCTCCTTGCTTTGTTTCTTCTCGTTTTTTTACCTATGTTGTAAATAAATAGTCAACCTTCTCCTTTCCTTGAGTAATGTGAATGTTTGCGAGTAGAACCACCGGGTCATCAAGAAACCCCGATTTCATCTTCAATTAGTTTCCTCTCATCGCCACTTGAAGGCGGAAATTCAACTGGCGCAGTCGAGACAGGATCTCAACTGGCGCAATCGACACAGGAAACTCAACTGGCGCAGTCGACAGGATCTCAACTGGCGCAATCGACACAGGAAACTCAACTGGCGCAGTCGACAGGATCGCAACTTCTTTCTACTCAAGGCATTGGACGGAAGGTGAGAAGAACAAGTCGGTGGACAAGCTGTTTGTCCTAAAGGAGAAAACGTGAAGCTGCGTCGAAAGACGACGTCGAGAGCTTCAGGATCACGGGTCGAGTTCGAGAGGACGTCGGAGGCTCAAGTCAGCTAGGAGCTGAAGGAGCCGGGCAACAACAAGCCATCTAGGGTTCGAGTCAGCGAGCTGCTGAAAAGAACCAGGCGTCCACATCGAACGGGTTCGAGTCAGCGAGCTGCTAAAAAGAACCAGGCGTCCACATCGAACGGGTTCGAGTCAGCGAGCTGCTGAAAAGTAACCAGGCCACCAAGTCAAGCCAGTCACACGAGGCAGAAGTCAGCGAGCTGCTGAGAGATCCAGAGCTCAAGTCGTCCGCATCGAGGAACCTGTCGTCATCACTGAGGACGACGAGATCACCGGGGCAGAGAGCAACCAGTAAGGTAGGAGACCTTTCTGCTTTCTCCGAATTCACCATGTCGGTGTAGTGTTTGTGTGCTAGAAACGATAGCACGGAAAACGGAGATGGCTGCCGTACGGTATGATCAGGAGGGCAGGATGCGACGTGTTGAGCAGGAGGAGGCTGAACAGCTGAGTGAAATTGAAAATTTGAAACTCCAAATTGAACTAGAAAAGAAAAAACTTGCACAGATGCAATTGAAGTTAAGGCAGGGGGCGAAAGTTGATAGCGAGGTCTTATTCGCAGCAGTTCAATGTTATACCTGCATGAAATTTGGACACGCGATGATTGACTGCCCGAATTCAAAGCAAAAACAAGATGTTCCCGCGGTGAGGACAGATGTGTGCAAACTAATAGCTCAGGTAGAGATACTGGCGCCTGATAAGCTACATTCCCAGTCGGAGATGACTGTTAATAAGGTCAGTCAACCAGATGGGACAGAGGATCTGGCATGCGGAGACTTGCATACCGAAGGTCAGAGTTCTGAAACCTGTGTGGATTCAGGGGCTGAAATAACGTTACCAGGAGAACAAATTCAGTCACTTTCTAGGGGTGAGTGCTCTGAAGAAACAAAACAGGAAGGTGCGGTTCTCCAGGTGGCGGACGTTAATCTGACGTGTGTGCCGATGACTACAGCTTTGACAGCTGCAGCGGTTAGAGAGCAGGGCCTAACCTTGTGTGTCGTGCCAGAAGAGATAGGCATAGGAGTGTTAGTCACTCCTGTGACGAACATGCTGTCAGAGCAACCGAATATAGAGCAGACCCAGGAGGCACTTGAGTGTGTTGCTCGCGATCAAGAGTTCAGCATCGTGACCCAGTCTGTGTGCGCTAACTCTGACGCAGTAGTAAGGGTCGAGGACGAGAAGGCGGATCGGAGTGCGATAACGTGCTTTGCAGTCGATGGAAATCTAGCTGCCAAAGAGGAGTTGTCTTACCAGCCGGTGCTGACACTGTGCGCATTCACAGTGACAGCAGATCTAGCTAGAGGTGTAGGGCAGCTGGTAACACCGGAAACACACGCACTAACAGAGCACTCTGAAAGGGAGCAGCTTGAAGAAGAAAATTACAGTTCAGATTTCGAAGAGCATTTTGAAAGTCCCCACGATTCGGTTCGCGACAAACCCGGGGCTTTAGTAGAGCTTCAGGCAGATCCGAACGCTGCAAATGTTCCTGCAGCAGATTGGGAGCTAACAGGGACAGCTGCAAAGAATTTCGCAGCGGATAGGACACTGGTGGATGTAGGCAATGCCTCCATTCCTGTAGGTTTCCACATGGAGCCACCTGCCCCATCAGCAGAAGTGTGCAAGCTCGGCGGCGAAGGTGATCGTAAAACGATAACGAATGAGCGCATGCTTTTCTTTGAGGAGAACGCCGGCTGTCAACGCTGGAAACAGCTAGCACTGCCGGAAACTGCATGTCAAAGTGTAGGTCAAGTTGCCGATGACAGGCCCAACCCTATTCTAAAATTCAAAGTAAGGGCGAATGCAGACGCAATACCAACAGCAGCCTTCGTGGCCCGTGGGGAGTCTGTAAGCTCCATTAATTTTGAGAAAAGCGACAAGGGAGATCCGATAGCGGCGGTAGCCTTCACAACCGGCGCCGTGCCGGATAAATTGGAATTTTGGTCCAATCTTATGGACAAAGCTAAAAGGAAACATCTTCTTTTTCGAGATGTAGGTGGCTAGAACTCATTCTGCCAATTTGGTGCACCGATCTGACATGGTGGTTCTGGAACGTGCAGATTGGTGTCCTAACCTTGTGTGCACGGAACGAAATGAGGCTCTGTATGTGTGTGCGCAGTGCTGCTTGGAACCTTGTGGCCGGACTTTAATGTCACACTGACAGCAAGTGTCCGCGTGACATTCTTGGTTGGGAGGTGTGGAGTTCGCTGACCTTTCCGCGAACTCGTTGGCCTTGTGTTCGCAAGGAAGGCCGCGCCAGCAGGGTCGGAAGTCCCCAACAAAGGGGCCCGTCCCGTCCCTGCCTCCCCTTTGTGCAGCGGACGTCGTTTACGCCGCGCCGTCACGGGGATGACCCGCCGGGAAAAACGCGAACCAAGTACAGCTGACGACATGTGGTTGTTAAGGGGTGGACGAGGTTTCGGGGGCGCACGAGATACGGCTGAGTATTAGCCGAGTGACCGGAAACCCACTATTCCTGTAACGACTGTCTACTTCCCTTAACGACTGTGTTCTCTTTGTTGCTGTCAACAACCTGAGTCATCGCCTCGTCGGCACATGTTTCTAGCGTCTGGTGCCGTGGGTGGCGTGGGGAACGGAAGTCGCATTTGTGTTGTTTGTGTAGTTATTTGAAACCTCCTTCCCAAATATTTTAATCAGACCTTTTTCCCCAATCTCTGATCAGTGGGCGGACCTTATTTTCCTTTCCCTAACCACTGATTGGCGAGATGGGTCGTTGGTTATCTTATTGGTTGCTGTCCCCGCTAAGGGCGGAGACAGAGGGTTTAAAACCAAGCGCTCTGGGTTGAGCGGGGGCTGAATTCGTCTGATCCACGATTTAGTCATGTAAATAGTTTTCTCCTTGCTTTGTTTCTTCTCGTTTTTTTTACCTATGTTGTAAATAAATAGTTAACCTTCTCCTTTCCTTGAGTAATGTGAATGTTTGCGAGTAGAACCACCGGGTCATCAAGAAACCCCGATTTCATCTTCAAGTAGTTTCCTCTCATCGCCACTTGAAGGCGGAAATTCAACTGGCGCAGTCGAGACAGGATCTCAACTGGCGCAATCGACACAGGAAACTCAACTGTTGCCCTGACTCTATCAGCGATTACCTTAGTAAATACTTTGTAGGCAACGGATAGTAAGCTGATCGGTCTGTAATTTTTCAAGTCCTTGGCGTGTCCCTTCTTATGAATTAAGATAATGTTTGCATTCTTCCAAGCCTCTGGTACAGTTGAGGTCATAAGGCATTGCGTATACAGGGTGGCTAGTTTTTCTGGCACGATGTCCCCTCCATCCTTCAACAGATCTGCTGTTACCTGATCCTCCCCAGCTGCTTTTCCCCTTTTCATTGCTTCTAAGGCTTTCTTTACTTCATCTTTCGTTACTGGCGGGATGACGAATTGCTGTGCACTGCTGTCTTTCTCATTAACGCTCTGATTACACTGGCTACTGTACAGGGGTGTGTAGAGGTCTTCGGCTACGTTAACTATCTTATCCATATTGCTAATGACATTGCCCTGCTTGTCTCTTAATGCATACATCTGGTTTTTACCTATGCCTAGTTTCCTCTTCACTGTTTTTAGGCTACCTCCGTTCTTTTTAGCATGCTCAATTTTCTCCATATTAAACTTCCTTATGTCGGCTACCTTGCGCCTATTAATTAACTGTGATAGCTCCGTTAGTTCTATTCTATCGGTAGGGTTAGATGCCCTCATGTTTTGGCGCTTCTTAATCAGATCTTTCGTGACCTGAGATAGCTTCCCGGTATCTTTTTTTCGAACTATCCTACCGCCTGCTTCTACTGCGCACTCCGTAATTATTAATGTCAGATTATCGAGCATTGAATGAACATCAAGATCGTCTTCCTCAGTTAAAGCCGAATATCTGTTTTGCAGCGATATCCTAAACTCCTGTTCTTTCACTTTTACGGCTAACTCGTTAATGGTCTTGTTCACTAGCTTCTTCCGTTCCTTCTTCAAGTCTAAGCTAATTCTAGACCTTACTTTTCTGTGGCCGCTACAACGCACCTTTCCGAGGACGGCCACATCCTGAATGATGCCATGTTTAGCGTATAGTATGAAGTTGATTTCATGTTTAGTTTCACCATTAGGGCTCTTCCAGGTCCACTTCCTGTTTTCTCGTTTGCGGAAGAAGGTATTCATGATCCGTAAATTATTTCTATCCGCGAATTCGACTAATGACTCTCCCCTGCTATTTCTAGAGCCTATCCCATAGTCACCTACCGCGTGGTCGTTAGCCTGCTTCTTGCCCACCTTCGCATTGAAGTCGCCTGCAAGTCGCCTGCAATAATAATAATAATAATAATAATAATAATAACTTTATTTGCATCACACGTACATGATGCCGGAGGCCAGCAGAAAAAGCTGTCATTAAGGCAGCTTGACAAGGCCGCAGGCCCCCACATTGGCAACTACAGGTAGCGGTCAGCAACCACAAAACAAATGCATGAAAGTGTGAAACCGCAAACAAAAGCTGTACATTGAAAAAAAGGAAGTTTCCACGAAAACCTGACTGCAACAAGAGGGCACACACTTTCAACAAATCTCATCGCCGGAGATATATAGACAGCATAGCAAAATGAAAGTGACGCTTTGAGATAGAATATTGTGAGACTATTTTGTTGTTCTTATTTTTAGTTCGTAAAGTAGTGGCGAAGTGTACTGCAATTTTACTTTATTCATTGCCGATTCTACGTCCTCATAGAAACTTTCAACGGTCTGGTCATCATGGCTGGATGTGGGTGCGTAGGCCTGCACCACTTTCAGCTTGTACCTCCTATTCAGCCTAATTACTATAGCTGCTACCCTCTCGTCAATACTGTAGAGCTCCTCTACGTTGCCAGCTATATCCTTATTAATGAGGAATCCCACACCTAGTTCTCCTCTATCCTCAAACCCGCGATAGCACAGTATGTGTCCGTCATTTAGTGCTGTATACGCCTCACCTGTCCTCCTAACTTCGGTAAGCCCTATCACGTCCCATATAATTCCCGCTAGTTCCTCAAACAGCACTGCTAGGCTAGCCTCACTAGCTAAAGTTCTAGCGTTAAACGTTGCCAGGTTCAGATTCCAATGGCGGCCTGTCCAGAGCCAGAGATTCTTAGCACCGTCCGCTGCGTCACAGGTCTGACCGCCGCCGTGGTCAGTTGCTCTGCACCCGCTGGGGACTGAGGGCCGAGGGTTAATTGGTTTGATCATAGACGGTTGTGGCCAAGTGCTACACCAGGGTGGCCAAATCCTGCTCTGGTGAGAGAGTGCGTTGTCGGTTCTGGTCACCGAGATCAGGCCGCACTCCAGGCCTTGTTATGCAATTCCATCGACACGCGGATTTTTTTTTAAACCCGGTTGAGAATTGCGCGGCACCAGGATTTGAGCCCCGGTCGTCTTGCACGCGAGGCGGATGTTCTACCTCTACGCCATCGCTGCATCGCCGCATCACAATTTTATTATGGCTACTGCTTTTTCTTTAAACGTGTATTGGGCACACGCGATGCATTCTTGCTACCTTTTATGTACTTTTTTGTTGCTCGCAGAGATGTATGTGTTGTTACGATTTGCCCTGTATAATTAAAATTGTTTTTTTTCTTTTTTGCCCTGTACTGCGCGTTGTATTTAACACATTGCTCCTATCGTACTTAATTCGTTTTTTCGCCCCCCTTACTCAATGCCCTTTTGGGCCCTGTAAGGTATTCTGAATAAATAAATAAATAGACTGCTCCTCTAACAGCGCCGGTGCCCTCTGTTATCGGGTCGCCGTCCGCACGTATTGGTTGAGTCGGCTGGAGTCGGTAGGACTCGTACAGGCGGAGTGGTAGAGGTATTGGGTCGCCGTCCGCACGTATTGGTTGAGTAGGCTGGAGTCGGTAGGACTCGTACAGGCGGAGTGGTAGAGGTATCGGGTCGCCGTCCGCACGTATTGGTTGAGTAGGCTGGAGTCGGTGGGACTTGTACAGGCGGTGTGGTAGGGGTTGAAGGATGAAAGAGGCTGCTAGAAGCAGGATTACGCGCAGAGAAAGAAAAGGAAAAAAGAACAAAAGAAAGAAAAGAAAAAGGCTGTCGGAAAAGATTTCATACAGTGGATTGAGATCTTGCTAGGATTGAGACGTTGTGGTGGTAGAAGACAGCCTGCCTCCTTTCTCGGGAGTCTCGTCACAAACAGCTCTCCTGCCCGCCTCGAAGCCTCGTCCCAGCCTGTCAGCGCTGCAGTGCAGCTGGCGCCAGTCCAAATCCTCCGGGCTCGACCAGAAGCGATAGCCGAGGAGCACCTTTTCTCCCGAACACACGGAAGGGGGAGGGGGGCCACGTTTGCCGCTAATTTATGCTGGCACTCAGGCTTGGAGGTTCCTTATTACAAGAGCATGATTTTTCATCCCTTGAATAATCAGCTAGAGGGCAAAGTAAATGCAAAGTTGTGCCCAACTGGAAAAGTCAACTTAAGATGCCGATCTTGTGGTCGGCTCACTTTTGTGCTTGAATTGCATAGCCTAGCTTGAGAGGACTGGTGAAAAAGTGTCAGCTCATTTTTTTTGTCACTTCTGAAATAAAATTTCAGTTCCAGCTGGATTTCAACTCGCTCGTGAAGAAAGACTGCTGCAAAGCAGTTCAAGATGGCATTCAGCAAGTGACCAGCCTTGCTGTGCTAGGGTCGCTAAAGGCGAGGAAGAAGGACCTGAAGCACCTGCTATGTGTCGACCCTGTAGGGGTCAGCCACAAGCGAAGAAAGCGTAAGTGGATGTCAGTTTATAATTAAAATGGGAGTTTTTTTTACTTATAGCGTATGTCACTGTTTCATAATTGCACTGAGTTTATGTATATTAATGAATTTTTAACATTCCAGAATTATAATTATTAGTTCGCAACACAGTCATATGCTACTTAACCTTGTAATGACCAAGAATTGAAAGAATCAGAAAAAAGATAAGAATTTCCAGGATTTCATTACTATGTGATCACTTCATTGTAGAAGTATAAACAACTGAAATATTTATCTAGGAACAGTTGATTATAGCACATTTAATTTGAGCTAATTTTGATAGTTTTTGTGTCCTGAAGGTTGATGCAACTGCACTCAAATACCCAGGTATATGCAGTAGATCGGGATCAAAATACAAACCTGCTCCATCCCCTGTCAATGCAGCATTACGAACACAAATTTCAGGCTGTTCTGCCATTGGGGTTAGCTTTTGCATGAATTTATCATTTGATCTCCTGCATATCTGGTAGCTTACGCATTGCCCTTGCTTTGATAAACATGTAGGAGAAGACCGTTACTTAAAGCTTTAATTATGCCAGTAATTCACATACTTAAGTGAGCAAAAATAAAAATCCGCATTTTTCCGCTCTGTATCACATTTAATACGCTAGGCGTTGCATGGTTAAATAACCTGTGAAATTAATCCAGGCTAGCCAATATTCCTAGCTGTAGACATCCAACTTTGTTGTCATAAACTTACTGTGGAGTCGTTTGCATTGGTGCATTCATTGAAATTTGAAAGTTTATTGCTTGCCTAGTTCTTAAAACAGCATACGTTTTAAAAGCTCTAAAAATATGCCAGTGTGGGTAGAATGCAATTTGACCTGCTTGAAAAATTTTAGTAGCTCTATGTCATACTAATAAGTTTACATTGCCTTTCGTAAATGTTTTTCACCAGACATTCAAGCTACACGTGTACTCCGCCTGTTATGAAAAATAATCAACCCGCCTGGAGCAATGAATTTGCTGTGCATTCCTTTGGTAAATTTCTATTAAGCACAGTTGGAGCTTCATAAGGGGAATGCACCAGCCGCTGGTGTTAGTTCCTCTTGGCATAACGTGCCAGCTATCAGTGGTAAAAAGATAATTGTAAAAAAAAAGTTGCTACCTGTCTCCTTCACATAAAGAATGATTTATTCTTGTCATCATTACAGATTTTGAAAAAGGGGAGAATGGAAGTTATTACAAATTCAGAAGGTTCATAGCCCCTGTAGAGTAAGCAGTGGCATGCGACCGCACCCCTTATCATTTTGCACGTCTCATTAGTAACAACTAGTATAAGGTCAAATGACGTGGCAACAAACTCTTTCTGTGCCATAAATTGAGTGGCTCTTCCAGACTCACTGCATAGTAAGGGTGGACAGCTGAACCATTGCTTTCAACCAATTTGCACTTCTATTGTCTAGATGGTGCCTGAATGTTTAAGACAAAGTATCGGCAAGAGTAAGAAATTTATCTGACAGTTTACTGCACACATAATGATATCCTGTGCAACCAGCATTTGTGACTGCCCCTTAATGCATCATTATACCACCATATCTTCTGGAAGGGATAATAAGAGAAATTGGGTGGCTCAGTTTTTTACTGAATCATCTACGAATGAACTCTGTGATGAAGTAAGTTTGGTTTTATGCGCTTTAACGACCCGAAGCAACTATGGCTATGAGGAACGCCATAGTGGAGGCCTCTGGATAGTTTTCTCTCTGGAGGTTCTTGAACGTTAACTGACACTTCACAGCACACAAACCTCTAGCATTTCACCTCCATCGAAATGTAACCGCCTGTCACACATAATAAGGAGTAAAACAAAATTATGATAGAATGAGGTGTGAAAAAGACGACGTGGATTAACCGAATAATAAAGAAGAAGAAGCGTTCGGTGGGGTGGAGAGAGATGGTTGGTGAAGAAGCATTTGGTGAGGTGGAGAGAGATGATTGATGGAGAAGAGAAGAAGGTGAAGACGACGACAAGGCTTACGTGGACTAACGCCAAAGCTATAAAAGGGCGAGGGAGAGCCAGGCACGTGGGTATTGCAAGTCGAGAGCACCCAGTCGAGAGCACAAGACATTCAGCGCATAAAATAAACACTAAACGAGGAAATACAGAGTGGATTGGTTAACATTGAAACTGGAGTTATTTCATATTGAACATTTATGTACAAGTGGGCGAATGCTGTCAGAAACCACAAAATAAAAACGAAAAGAGGGGTCATGCCTGCAGTGACAACAGATACATAGTGGTGCTATTTTTGAAAGCTTTCAATGATTGACTTTCCTGGATAATGCTTGCAGCATGATGGTGATCATTTTAAAAACTGGAAATTCTGTAGCTAAGTTTCTGGGTGCCGTAGTTTGTACATATTTTTTCTTATTATAACATATGTGCTAGGTGTTGTAGGTGTGTCTTTTCTTTAGATACTTATGACAAAAAGCGGTAGGATCGGAATGCATTTGTACGTAAGTAGCTAATGCTATTTTTTTTCTTTATAACATTCCACAGTGTAAGCAGTTGGTGTTTTCTAAACAATTAGGCCGTGTGGCTAAGGTATGGCGCATTATCTATTAGTAGCAAAAATTTCTTTTGTAATAAGTATATGTTTTCTATGCTTGTTTTAGGTGCTGTGCCCCAGACAAGAAGACAATAGTGGAAACGCGAATGCACCAGTGTGTAATATAGTTGTTTCTTTAGCCAGATAGGCAAAAGTTTCCTTATTTTATACATGATACCAATGAACCTAGAGATACCAGTGCGAACTTTTTCAATGTGAGGTGACCAGTCTATGTGTTCGTGAAATATGACACCAAGAAATTTATGTGATATTACACGTTCGATAGATTCATCGCGAAATTTGATAAGTATTTCTTGTTTTATACACTTGTTACGAGTGCGGAATATAATGTACTTAGTTTTTTTGTGTAGAACTTTAGTTCATTACCGTGCAGCCACGTCGACAAATATTCAAGGTTTCTACTTGGAGGACTTCTAGATCTTGTCCGCACATAAATACATTGGTATCATCAGCGTACAGTATTATTTGTGGTGTAGACGGCACGTTAATGATATCATTTATATAAAGCAGAAATAACAGCGGCCCAAGGACTGATCCTTGCGGAACTCCGTACTGTATCTGACCTAAGCTGCACTTTGCATTCGTAATATTTGCGTACTGGTGACGATTTAAGAGGTAATTCTTTATTAATGTGAGAGCCGTTCCTGTAATTATATAACTTCTACAGTAAAATAGGGTGGGTGCTTAGTGAAGTCGAATGTCTTTTTAAAGTCTAGACAAACACCTATTGTATGTATTTTTTGCTCAAAATTGTCCATTACCTTGTCCTCAATTTTTATTAGCGCCATTTCAGTAGATTTCTCTTTCTGGAATTCATATTGCTGCTAGGCGATGATATCGTTTCGCTTGCAGAAGTTTAGTAGCCTGATGTTTCTAACTTGTTCAACTACTTTCGAGAGGATTGGTAGGACCGAAATTGGCCTATAATTCTTTATATCATTTCTATCACCTCCCTTGTGTATGACAGAGACTTTAGCAATCTTTAATTTATCTGTAAATATACCGGTACTCAAAATCAGGTTACATATATGCGTAAGTGGCTGACTAATCATGTGACTGATGGATTTTATAGGCTGAACGGTAATGTCATCAGAACCACATGCACTGCTATTTTTTAGGTTTTTGATTGCTGTGCAGATTTCTAATTCTGTAGTTGGAAACATGAACATTGAGCTTTGGATGCTGGGCGTGATATACGTTGTAAAATCACAGTTACTTGCCTGAGATTTACTTGAAGCCCCTGATATGAGAAAGTGCTCATTAATTTTGTCAGCAAGCGATGCCCCTGTGTAAGGCACACCATTTATAACGAGCTCAGAGATGATTTTGTTATTAAACATTAGCATGTTTACTGTATTCCATACTTGTTTACGGTTGTTGCAGATATCAGTAAACTTATGTTCGTAATAACTACTCCTGGCTTTTTTAATATCAGGGCTTAACTTATTACGAATTCGTTTATATTCGGTCAAACCGTGCATATTTTTCGCTCTGATAAAAGAGGCAAATAGTCTGTCACGCTCTCTAATTCTTTTCAGAAGGTAGGGATCTATCCATGGCTTTCTTGTTTTTTTACACTTTTTGAATTCTACTGTAGGGAAAGCTTGATTGTAGAGCTCGGTAACTGTTTTAATAAAGACGTCAAATGTTGCGACTGGCTCAGACAGTTGAACATCTGCCCAGCTTGTTTCTGCTACTAAGTTTCTAAATATTATGGTCTTAGCTTCATTAATGAATCTGTATGTAAAGGGTGCACATGTTTCGGAATGACTCTGTAGTGTACCGTAGGGTTTAAAGAACTTGAAAATAGGTAAATGGTCACTACATCAGCTATTAGTACACCTGCTTGCACATTATCCTTTTTTTAGCTTGTAAAACACACCTGCGGTAAACTATGGCACATGTCTGCCACTCTAGTTGGCATATGTATTACATTTTCACAACCAACCGAGAGAAAAATATCAAGCATTCTTTGCTGATTAGAATCAAGCAATAAAATATCGATATTGATATCACCACAAATAACTAAAGGCAACTTAAGCTGCATGCACTGCCTTAACACATTTTCAAGAAATGCTAAAAAAAAATAGCCTGTGATCCAGAAGGCGGCCTGTATACAACGGCAAATATGGCACCCACACAGTTTAACATGAGACACTCAAAGTGTGGATTTATTACACAAAACTCTTGTATGGTGACATAATTTAGGTAGTTCATTATAAAAATAGCCACACCTCCTCCTCGCTTATCACTCCGTGAAATTGATACGCATTTGTACCCTGAAAACTGTATAGCATCATAATGGTTGGTGAACCAAGTTTGAGTCAAGGCTAAAAATCAAATTTATGGTCTTATGTATTGACGAAGATTTCCACATAATTCTGTTTATTCCGAACGCTTTGACCATTGAGATGGAATAAAGAAACTTTTTTTTCTCGTAGGTGCTTTGAACGTTTGAACGAATCAGCATCAGGATAAGAATATGTAAACGGGACAATCATTTTCAAGGGTGTCAGTGCCATCAGTTACCGCGATGCGCGTACCGCCCGTTACCCAACAAAACTTATCCAGATCGTTTGTCGTCCTAATCCTGATAACGCGGCTGCGGGGGCCGCGACGAACAAACATTTTTCCATTATTTAGCCAGGCAAACTCTTACTCTTTTTCTTCCGCAGTTTTCTTCATTTTCCAAAAGAGCGCCTTGTTCTGCGCTGTAAGGTTTTCATTGAAGAATATTTTAGATTTCGTTTCCTTCAGCTGTCTTTTTTTTTTGCAAGCCATGCGTCACTGGTTGAACGGGATACGAAGCGTACAAAAACAGGTGCAACTTTCTTAGCACTATCCCCGACCTCACTGTCATTGACAGATCGTGAGGACAATGGATGAACAGCCTCAATATCTGTCTGGGACAGGAGCGGAAGCTCGAGATCATTGGCCAAGACATTAAGCTTTTCCAGTAGTATGTCGGTCAGACTGGCCGCTGCATCAACGATCGTTTGGGGGACCATGCCCGAAATTTGTCAGATTAAAAGATAAGTACGCACACTTGGTTGCGCACGTGATGAGCTGCGACGGGTGTGAGGTGCATTTGAATGAGACAAAGATTCTTGGCAAGAGCGTAGATAAGACGGCGCGTGTTAGCCTGGAGGCTTTCTACATAAAGAAATTTGGCTGTAATTGCATCAGTACTCCTTCTTTATCTATTTTGCCTCAGAGTTTAACTTTTTAGATTCGGTTATGTACTTTTTCTTTTTCTTGTGTGATTTTTGGCTGCCTGCCCGTTTCTGCGAAACGATGTTGCCTTTGTTCACCTTCTCCTCCTTGTCACCCTTCTCTCCCCTTGAAGGTTCACCTTGTATAAGATGCATCCTGGCTTCAATAAAAATTCAGTCGTCGTTCGTCTTTGTGGTTTGCATGGTTTTGGCGCTAGGTTTTCTCTAATTCAAGTATGCACAAACTAGCCCAAAAAGAGGTGTTAATTGAAGACTAGCGTCTGTCCTGTGTGTTGTGTTCTTTGTCTCGTGTGTTCACTAAGCTCTAGCAAAAATGATTTCAATCAACTTGTCCCGGGCAGTCGCTGTACAAAATTTCGCAACATTAGGTTTATACTTATCGTTCGAGTGAACCCGGTTCAATGTCCCTCTCCAAGACAGAAACTTCTAGGCAGAGCGCAATCGACCCGACCGTCTTCTGCAGGCCTTCACCTTGAACCACTGGAAGCCCTCGGATTTCAGCGTTCATACTCCTGCTATACTGTTTTAGCTCAACGATCTCTTTCCTGGCTTCCCTTAGCTCGTGGTTGAGCCGTTCAATTTCTGCTTTGTTACCGGCACTTTCACGCTTCACCTCATCTAACTATCGGCGGAAGACTTTTACGTCGTTTCTGATATCCTCAAAGGTTACATTGATGTGGTTAGTCGACTGGCAAGCGTCGGCGAGTTCCTTTTGTATCCCGACATTTGAGCTTGTCGCCAATGCTACCTGGCTCTTCATTTCTTTTGCGAATACATCGAACCGTGTGACCAGGTCTGTAACAACTATAATAACTTCATTTAAGCTGTTTGGTTGCTTCTCTGCAACAGTTACTGCAAATCCGACAAGCTCTGCTCAGTCCTCTCCATTCCTATTTCAATTAGCAGCTACAGCGTAATACTGTGCAGTACAAAACACCAACGGAATTAAGGAAGACACAAAAACATCCCAATATACTTTTGGCAGCCGCAGCGCCAGGACGCCCCAGGTATACTCTATTGAAAGACGAAAATGTGTGCCACTAAGCTTTGGATACAAAGCACGTCGCGTGAGCGTCCTGTCTGCCGCGGCGCCGCTGCCAAAATGATCCATCCAGCTAAAAACAACGCCCCCGTGATGTGGCTATAAGTCTTGTTTTCGTAGTCCCGTTAGAATTTTACAGCTCCTACGTTGGCGGGAATCTCCGAAACACCGCTCTGTCGACCTCGAACATTAGAAGCTTGGAAATTGTTCGCACAACTGCTCCACAAAACAAGCACGTTTCTGGAGTACCGCAAGTCTTCGCCGGGATAGCTGTGGGCGACCGGGTGGCTGTGGATACAAAGCTCGTTGCGTTTGCATCCTGTCTGCCGCGGTGCCGCTGCCAAAACGTGGGACGGCGCGCCATGATGTAACACGATTTGCTGCATAAAAACTGAATGAACTCAGATGACGTGCCACGCTGGAGCGCCTTAGTTTCCGCATACCTTGTTAACTAGTCGGAAGCGACTATAATCCATTCTCGACCAGCTGATGACACAGGAAATGGGCCCAGAAGATCGATGCCGACTTGATAAAACGGCGTCCGAGGCGGTTCAATAGGTTATAGCAAACACGCAGGCTTGAGAGGTGGCGCCTTATGGCGCTGGCACTCGCGGAAGCCTCTGACGTAACGTTGAAGGGTGTCAGAAAGTTTGGGCCAATAATACGCCTGGCACACTCGTACAAATGTACGTGCAAAGCCCAAGTGGCCGGAAGTGGTCTCAACGTAGCAAGCAAAAAGGATATCGGCGCGGAGGTCTGCCAGCAGTATGAGGAGCATAGAAAAGGAACCAGCGAAAATAGACGCAAGACAAGAACAAAGGAGGCACACACCACAACGCTGGACTTACAACTGATTTATTGCGATGAAAAATCGCTCATTTTAAAGGAATTTCCTGCCTGCGCACCCACCCTACAGACAATACACTTCGCGCACCACATGATGACATGCCTACTATAACGATAAAAACTTGTACTCCTTTTCAGTGATAATCACAGACGGCTCGCTGACGCATTTCTGCTTATTCTTTCTGATCATGAATGCCTCCAATAGCTCACGCTCACGTTTAGATTTCCCCCGCCCGATAATGCTGGCAATGTGAAAACTAGGAGAACATTTGCAGTCCTTTACATGTAAGGCCAGATTGCTGCCTGTGCCTGTGCCCAAAGTTGTGCGATGTTGCCTCAGGCGCTCATTTAAGCATGCTCCAGTTTGGCCTATGTAGATTTTCCCGCATGACAATGGGATTGAATACACCACGCCCACTGCGCATGTGGTGAACATAGTCTGGTGTTTCGTGTTGCAAACACCAGTTCTGCGCATGTCTGCAAAGGTTTGGGCGCACAAACCGGACAGTTTGCAAGGAGCAGAAAATGCCATAGTGACACCAAACTTCTGAGCCACTTTTTTCAGACCATGTGAAGTCTTGTGGAAGTAAGGCATGACTTCCAACTTTCTTGTTGGCACTTCTACTGGCCTGGCATCCTTTGAAGATAACTTCAGTTTTTTCCCCAAGGATTCCGCCACCGCCAGCAAAACCGAGGGAGGAAACCCAGAACATTGTAGCCGTTCAACCTGCTCCGCCAGACTTTGCTGCATCACATGAGGGCAACTCTTCTTTAAGGCATTCAAAAAACATAAGTTTGCAATGCTGCGCTTCACTAACTTAGAATGGGCCGAATCATACGGCAACAGTGCCTTCTTAGACCTGGGCGCATATTTCCAGCACACGTGTTGATTGGGTAAAAAAGTCAATTCTAAATCCAGGAACCTAATGGTCTTGTCAGAAGGAATCTCATGCGTAAAAACCAAGTTCTTAGAACAAGTGCTAAAAATATTTAAAATCTGGTCTGCCACAAGGGTAAACTGGTCAGTTTCGGTTAAGTTCAAAATTACTAAAAAATCGTCAACATATCTAAAAACCCTTACAACACGTGTGTCGTTTAGAGATCTTTGTAGCATCGAGTCAAACTTTGCTAAAAATATGTTGCACAGCACCGGCGCAACACAGGAGCCGATACAGATTCCATGTTTTTGCACGACATACTCATCTTCATGCTGTGCTATCGTAGAATTCAAGTACACTTTTAAAAGTTCGAGAAAGGACTCTAAAGTGATGCCACACTTATTCTGGAAGGAAATTGTCCCAGATCTTTCAATGAATTCGCGCACAGCAACAAAAAGTTCGTCATGGGGCACAGAATAAAACAAGTCCACAATGTCCACCGAGAAGGCTGCATTAGCGTCGGGGAAACCGCGATTGAGGCACTCCACCAGGCTCATCGAACCCTGCACAACAAAAGGATCCGCAGGCACCAGGCCCTCGAAGGAACACTTTAGGTAGTTTGAAATCACTTTTTGCCATGAACCTTCTTCCGTGACGATCGCCCTGAAAGGGTTGTCAGGCTTATGTGTCTTTGCTGTGAAGAACACACGCAGGGAGTCTTGCTGGCATTTACGAACTTGCTTCTCAATGCTGCCCAAATTCAACCTATTGAGAAGCCTTAAGGCCAACGCCTTGGCCTTGCGCGGTTTTACTTCTGCCTTTTTGAAGTTCTTTTCTATAGCTTCGGCCGCTTTCGTCTTAAAAAGGGAAGAGGGAAGCACCACGAACCCACCTTCCTTGTCAGCTTGAAGGAGACTGAGGCCTTCTTGTTGGAAGTGGGCGACCAAAGGGCGCAGATCCCTGCTTGGTTGACGTCGGCCCGTCCAGGTTCTCATGAGACAGTCAACACCCTCTGAGACGCAACGAGCTTTCTCCTCAAAAGGGGCCTTGTCAGCCACTCTGTGAACCACTGCCAGAAGCTCGTGCTTGCGGGACCTTGGTTCAAGGGAGAACTTAGGTCCGCGCTTCAGGATGTCGTCGAAAACTGAGGGAAGAGTGGCTTCGCCCAGGTACGTGACAGCTGTACCAGTTGCTTTTTGTACCCTCTTCCTGGGCAGAAATCGCCGAAAGTCATTCCAGTAGGCTTCAGTGAGTAGTGAAGCGAGACGAAGATGCTCCCGAAGCCTACTTGCAGCCGCCCAAGGTTTTCCGCCTTGAAGGCACATAAGTCGCATCCATTCCCTCAAGTGTCGGACCTGTCGGTAGAGCTCCGATTTCAAGATTTTGCAAACACGCTTCCAGTGTCCTGTAGAAGGTTGCAGAGGTCCGAAAAGCTGGCAGACTTCTAATGGTGGGATTCCGCACTTCAGTCCATGTGACAGCGCTCGTGCCTTGCAAGTAGTGAGAACAATAGCGTTGACGCAGGAAGATAAACCATCAGTAGATGTACGAAGACACATAAAAGAGCCCGGTGTAGAAGAATAGTAGTTCAGGAGTGCAAACTGCTGGGCTAGTTGGTTCATATTGCATAGAAAAGGAACCAGCGAAAATAGACGCAAGACAAGAACAAAGGAGGCACACACCACAACGCTGGACTTACAACTGATTTATTGCGATGAAAAATCGCTCATTTTAAAGGAATTTCCTGCCTGCGCACCCAGCCTACAGACAATACACTTCGCGCACCACATGATGACATGCCTACTATAACGATAAAAACTTGTACTCCTTTTCAGTGATAATCACAGACGGCTCGCTGACGCATTTCTGCTTATTCTTTCTGATCATGAATGCCTCCAATAGCTCACGCTCACGTTTAGATTTCCCCCGCCCGATAATGCTGGCAATGTGAAAACTAGGAGAACATTTGCAGTCCTTTACATGTAAGGCCAGATTGCTGCCTGTGCCTGTGCCCAAAGTTGTGCGATGTTGCCTCAGGCGCTCATTTAAGCATGCTCCAGTTTGGCCTATGAAGATTTTCCCGCATGACAATGGGATTGAATACACCACGCCCACTGCGCATGTGGTGAACATAGTCTGGTGTTTCGTGTTGCAAACACCAGTTCTGCGCATGTCTGCAAAGGTTTGGGCGCACAAACCGGACAGTTTGCAAGGAGCAGAACTGGTGTTTGCAACACGAAACACCAGACTATGTTCACCACATGCGCAGTGGGCGTGGTGTATTCAATCCCATTGTCATGCGGGAAAATCTACATAGGCCAAACTGGAGCATGCTTAAATGAGCGCCTGAGGCAACATCGCACAACTTTGGGCACAGGCACAGGCAGCAATCTGGCCTTACATGTAAAGGACTGCAAATGTTCTCCTAGTTTTCACATTGCCAGCATTATCGGGCGGGGGAAATCTAAACGTGAGCGTGAGCTATTGGAGGCATTCATGATCAGAAAGAATAAGCAGAAATGCGTCAGCGAGCCGTCTGTGATTATCACTGAAAAGGAGTACAAGTTTTTATCGTTATAGTAGGCATGTCATCATGTAGTGCGCGAAGTGTATTGTCTGTAGGCTGGGTGCGCAGGCAGGAAATTCCTTTAAAATGAGCGATTTTTCATCGCAATAAATCAGTTGTAAGTCCAGCGTTGTGGTGTGTGCCTCCTTTGTTCTTGTCTTGCGTCTATTTTCGCTGGTTCCTTTTCTATGCAATATGAACCAACTAGCCCAGCAGTTTGCACTCCTGAACCAGTATGAGGAGGTGGGCTCGGTCAAGAGTGCTGGAGTTTTCCTTAAACAAAATGCCGTTCCCTAGGCAGACGGCAGGCAGGTTCCTAGAAAGCTGCCGAGCTACGTCAGCAGCTTGGTGCTCAATATAATCAGACAGGTCGCAGGTCTGCGTCAGCCTGCTGTCGGGTCATGAAGTCTAAGCCGCTGACAACTCTGAAATGCTTTCATCGGCTAACCCTACGAGTGCGCGCGAGGGTTTGTCAGCGTCTTCGTCCGCTTTGCCAGATAAAGACATAATAGTGCAGTCGTATTCTTGAATGATGAGGTTCCTTCATGCTAGGCGCTCCGATGGGTCGCGAAGATTGGCAAGCGAGCACAAAGAATCGTTGTCAGTAACCACTTTGAACTGGCGGCCGTAGAGGCAAGGACAAAATTTCATGGTTGCACGTACAACCGCGAGGCGTTCCTTTTCCGTAGTTGAATAGTTTGTTTCAGCGCGAGAGAGCGTCCGGCCTGCATGCACGATGACAGGTTCCACGCCAACTTGGTGTCGGACGAGTACAGCGCCGCGGCCGATGTCCTCGGTGTGGACTTCGGCGTCTTCTTCAAAGTGCGCAAGAACAGGGGTTGTTTGCAGCCGCCTGCGCAGCTCGGCAAAAGCCTCCTGCGGCCCACACGAACTGTGTGTCATCGCAAATGAGGCGACACAGGCAATCTTGGAAAAGTCGGCGATGAAGCGGTGGTAGTATGGTAGACCCAGAAAGCTTTGGACACTTTTTTCTTGTTGTGGGAACGGAAAAGTCGGCCAGAGCGGCAGTTTTCTCAGGGTCGGGCTTAACGCCATTGGCACTCACGAGGTGGCCGAGAAACTTCCAACTCTTTGTACCCAAGGCGGCACTTCTCGGGCTTGAGCATTAATTCGGCCGACCGGAGGGCATCAGTAAAAATTTTTACTTCTTTCTTGCTCTCCTTCGCTTTCTTCTCTCTCTTCTTCTTCGTAGGTTCCGTTTCTTTGCTTCGCCAAATAAACCTCTCGAATTGGCCGGATAAACTGAGAAAACTGATTTAATTATACACTTGATGACAACAATAAAAAGTACAGTGCAGTTAAAATTATGACAGCAGCATAGATAGAGAATAACTGAGCTGGGCCGCCCTTGGACTTAGGACCGTCCGTCGTCCTAAGCGAGCAAGCGGGAGGAAGTCCGTCTCCTACCGAGCTCCGGCCTCCACTGCCGCCCAGCTCAGTGCTCGCGGACGTCACAAGGTTTCTTCCCAAAAGCAATCAATCTTTCGCCACTCCCACATTCCCAACGTCACTTTCCCCCAGATTTCTGGGAATGGATGTATCGCAGACGGGGCTGGGACGACGACGCGTCTGGGCCTCGGTCCGCCATGTCAGGAAACCCATTCCCGCTGAGAAGCGCAAATTTACGACCAGTGGCTCCGAGGTTCAGCAAAGCAAAGCGCAAACCCAGTCAACTAACTAACGCGCGGGGTGTTCGCCGAAGGCGTTCGGAGAGCCGTGCCCTAAATGATGCGCGAAGCGCCGTGTATGGAGACACATGGTGCCTCCCATGTCAGCGCGAGAACAAGACCCGACACACTCATGCTCTCTCTACGCAAAGTCGGAGTTGACCCGCGTTAACAAACACATAGAAAGCCGAGCGATGAACGCGCGGACCGTGTCGCCTAAGGCGCTCTGCCTCCGCTCGGACCGACAAACAAAAGACAAACCGAAGTCCCCCGCGAAGGCGCGCGGCCTCTCGGCCACGCGGCTCGGGGGTGCAACTGTACAGAACGCGACTGCGAACCACAAACCAAAGACAAACAAAAGTTTCCCCCGAAGACGCCTGGCGTCTTGGCGACGCGGCCTCGGGGGGTGCAAATGCAAAAAAAAAACATACAAGCAAAAGAGACGCGAACAAGCTGAAGCGCATGACGACCTTACACGCCCCTTCTAAGATCGTCGCAACAGCGTCACTGGTTGTTGCACACGATACGTAATATATTTAAAGGTCGTCGTTAGCACTACCCTAGAGCCCAGAATGCAAGTGTTACATAGAAACAATATGGCGTCGCGTTACATAATACACAAAAACAGTCGCCACATGCGAGACGTACAAAATGACACCATGCAGACACATCTCACGAAAACAGCCCCTGAAGTGGTCCCTATGCTTGCCCTCGGAAACCACAGGTGGCGACAGCTATTTCTAGCGTTCAGCTCGATACTCCGTCCCCGCGTGAACGAGGCAAGCGTGACAGTGCGTCAGCATTCGCGTGAGTGGTTCCTTTCCTGTGAGCCACCGTCACGTTGTATCGCTGCAGGGCCAACGCCCATCGAGCTATATATAGCTTTGCGCCGGCTGGCTGGCTGGAGGGGAGATAGGCAAGGGGGTTGTGGTCGTACACGACATGCACGCATGTTCCGTATACCCACTTGTCAAACCGGCGGAGCGCCCAGATGACAGCAAAGGCCTCCCGCTCGATGGTTGCCCATCTCTGCGTTTCGTCGAACCGGCGGCTCGCAGCTCCCTGCCCGAGTCACTCATTTGCGCCAAGAAGGCTCCCGCTGCAAACGCAGATGCATCCGCGAACAGCCAATACGGCTTCTCAGGGTCGGAATTCGAGAGCATCGTCGGCGTGCATAGTGCCGCCTTTATTGTACTGAAAGCCTCGTCTGCCTCTTGATTCCAAGGAATACAATTCGGCACTTTCTTTCCCGTAAGCGCGGTAGGGGCCTAGCGATTTTCTCGTAGCTTTCGACGTAGTCTCTGTAGTAACCACAGAGCCCTAGTGCACTCCTCAGGTCGCGTTTTGTGCGAGGTATCGCCAACTTACTGATGGCTGCAACCTTTTCGGGGTCAGGTCCATGCTTTCCCAATCCCACGACGTACCCCAGGTATCTGATGTGCGGAGCCGCGACCTGGTATTTTTGCAGATTCGCTTTGAATGCCGCCTTGCGCAGAGCGCTGAGCACCGTTCGGAGGTGATCAAGGTGTTCCTCCCATGTTCTGGAGAAAACTGCTACATCGTCCAAGTACGCGCAAGCATACTCTTGGTGTACTCTCAGCAGATCGTTCATGGCTCTTTGAAATGTCGCGGCGGCGTTTTTCAGTCCAAACGGCATGACGCGCCATGCGAACTGTCCGATATACCCTCGTTTGAGGTCTATTAGGGTAATGAATTCCGCACCACCTCCGCGAAAGATTAGTTCCTGTTGACGTGCCATAGGGAAAGCGTCGTCTACGGTTGCCGCGTTTAAGGCCCTATAGTCGTCACAAAGCCTGAGTGAGCCATCCTTCTTAGTGACGCACACGACGGGGTGGGCGAACGCACTCGATGCTGGGTATATTAGCTCTAAATCTAGGAGCTCATCTACCTATCTAGCTACCTCCTTTTTAAGGAGCTCTGGCACGCGATATGCATAGCACGTTTTCGGGCTGTAGCCCTCCCTGAGTGCTATCTTATGTTCTCCAATGTGCGCCCTTCCTGGCAGCCCCTGAAACACATCCTCGTATGAATCAAACAACTCGCGTGTCTGCCGATCTCTGGCTGCAGTCAAATGCTGCGTCGCGCTGGCGGGCAGACCGCCACTGAGCTGCTCTACAGGCCACGGAGCACACTCAACTTCTCCGAACTCAGTATCCTCATCAAAAATAACGCTTCTGTGGCCTACTCTTGCATGATAGGGGCGAAGATGGTTGGAATGCACAACCCTCCTTTTGCCGCCTTCTACTATTATTTCGTAGGAATTTTGGCGGGGTTTCGAACTGACCTTATTATAGGGGCCGCACCATCTCGCGTCGAGCTTTCCATGGCTGTCCGTGCGAAACAAAATCACCTCATCGCCGATGCTGAATGTTTTTGTTCGCGCACGGCGGTTGTAGTGCGTGGCGTATGCTCCCTGCTTTTCGGTGGCGGTCAGACCCGCCACTTCAGTCGCAGATTGCAACTGCCCCCGCAGTTTCTCCAAGTATCGGGCTGCCGGTTCTCTCAGCGTGTTGGGAATATCTACCTCTTCTGCCCATGTTTTCTTTAGTATAGACAGGGGTCCGGTTGGGCGTCTACCGTATTACATTTGGAATGCAGAAACTCCCGTCGTGTCATGCGACACATCCCGGTATGCCCAGAGCAGGAAAGGTATGCATTTGTCCCAGTTGCGCCTGTCATTGTCGATTACATGATACAGCATGTCTTTGAAAACGCGGTTCCACCTTTCTATGGAACCGTTGCTCTCGGGGTGCTCCGCCGCAGAGAACCGCGGCGAGCTGCCAATTTTCTCACAGAACAATTGCGTCATCTGCGCCGCAAAATTAGTGCCCTGGTCACTGCATATCGTCTCTGGTACGCCAGTGCGTGAGAAAATCTCGAAGAGCGCGTCACACGTTTTGCGTGCTGTAAGTGCCGTCAGGCACACGACCTCTGGCCATCGTGTGTGCAGGTCAGTGACGCAAAGTGCGTATATGTGTCCCCTTGCTGATGGAGGACTCACCGGTCCGACCACATCGACGTTCACTACCTGAAAGAGGTAACTAGGCCGCGTGAGTGGTGTGATAGGGACTCGGTCTGTTGTTAGGCGGTCGGACCTCATTTGGCACCCACGACAGGTCCGACAATGCTTGTTGACATTTGCATTGACTCCTGGCCAGTAGAAGCTCATCTTAATTCTGTTTGCCGTCTTCCTCTTCCCGAGGTGCCCTCCTCACGGGGACTCATGCGCCAGAATCATTATTTTCCTTCTCCTTTCCCTCGGCAGCACTAGCTGCTCGTAGAGTATGCCGGCAATTTTGTCTTTGTGATAGAGCAGCCCGTCGCCCACGAACATCCCATGACTGCCCGCTTTGCCCTGTCGCCAGGCATCGGCCAAGCTCTCGTCCGACCGCTGCGCATCGCGGAATACCTCATTCTCTTGCGCTCTTGTTTCCTCGGGACACATCTCGCTCACGGCCACGAGTACCTCCTCCGTTGTCTGGTCTGCCTCAGCGTTTGCCGGTGACTGAGGTTCCTCCTCCCCCCAGCCATCTGTGGCCCGTGCGTCGGCCACCTCCATTCTCTGGCCGGGGATCTCGTAAGAGTTGCTGCGCGCCTGTTCTAGCATGTGCGAAGCCTCGGCGGAGAGCAAGCAGTCAGCTTCTTTGGACGCCAGCTCCTTCGTCACGGCGCACAGCAGTGACGCGCTCTCTCTAACATGCCGATCCCGACCTGCGGCTATGCTGAGTGGCACCCGAGCTAGTCTCGCTACCACTCTAGCACCAAATGCGGCAACAAGCGTGACGTTTCCTACCTCCTCCACCAGGTTACTGGGTATAGCGCCCTCTTTAATCACCGTTATTTCTGCGCCGGTGTCAATTAGCGCCCTGAGAACCACCTCGCCGCATCTCAAGTCGACGTACTCCAGAGAGGCCAGTCCTTCCGTATTCATGGGCTCCGCATTGGACTGAATGTCCACGGTAGCCTTCTGCCCGGGTGTATCTATATTTACGTCTCCGGAGCTGTCAGCGGCGCTATCTTTGCCTTCAGCTACCCTGTTTACGATTTTCTCTGCGTGTTCACATTTCCCTGGTTTTTAGGGCATGACCGGGTAAAATGTGGGCCATTGCAAATAAAGTATGCCGAGGGCCTCGAAGCATGAGGATTTTCCCGCGAATCTGGGACCGACTTTTTAAAAGGTGCTGGTTGGTGGGCCGCAAAGGGGCTTTTGGCGGCGAATATTTGCTTCTTTCCCGAGCCTTTACCCTCACAGTCCTCGAACGCCTCCACTAGCTTCGCTATTTCGTGAGGCTTCACCTAGCTATCTCCTTCCTCTCGCTTGACATATTTGTATGCCTCGGTGCTCAACGCCTGCTTCATCTGATCTGCCACGTTCAGGGAAACTAGGTCCTCGAGCGTCTTAATTCCCCGCGCCGACATATAAAAAGCACGGTAGTTCTCAATGCGCGACGCGAAGTGTTGCCAGGTCTCGTTTCGCCCTGGCCCTGGCGTAACTGCCTGAGGTAGTCGCCTGGGGACTGTCGGAGCTCGGATAGTATGGTCTGTTTGACCCGATCGTAGCTGTCGAGCTATTCGGTAGAGTTTTGAGAAAAGGTGCGGGATTCTTGCGCTTACTAGAGGCGAAAGTAAATGGCTCTTAGCCTCATCCGGCACTTTATAGGAGCGAAAAATGACCTCGATTCCCTCAAGCCATACCGGCACTTCTGGATCCGTCGGAATGGGAGTCAGCAAGCTCTTTAGACGTTTAGCAAAATGCGCTAAAGTTTCTTCGCGCGTCTGCTGCCCACCCGCCTGCGAGCCCTGTGGTGAACCGGTTTGCAGCTCCAACTGCCGGGTTCTTTCTCGCTCGATAAGCAGCGTGGTTTTCCTCAACTCCAGCTCCATCACCAGCCGCCGCATGGCCGCATTTGAATCTGCGGCATCACCAGCCCCCCTCGCTGCTCCCGTCGCACTTTCTGTTCCCGGCACTTGCTCCATACTCGAATCTGTGCTGTGACTCTCAGTCTCATCTGTACTCATTTTTGCCACAACTGCACCGCTACGCAGTATCATGCAAATGGCCGGTGACTCGCCTTGGCGCCTTAATTCCGCGTCAGTAGGTTCCGAGGACCAGCAGAAGAACCACTCACCTTACTACAGGAGTAGCATGCACTGTCGTCCGCGACACTCGCGTCTGATGCGCTTGCGTCTCGCTCTCAGGTCGATTTTAGGCAGTCCCCGTCCTTTGCCGACCGTAGCTCTCGTTGCTTTCTGTTGCCGCCGCTTGATGTGAGGCTCGGCAACCGTGAAAGTACACCGCTAGTCCGTCAGCGGCCAATGTGCCTCTTGTGGTATGACGGCAGGGCTGCTCGATCCGTTGAGCTGGAACTCTGCGGCTGCGGTAACGCTAGTCCGTCAGCGCTGATGTGTAGATCCGCTGACATACAAAGAGCCGGTTGTTCCGTCCGTCGACCGCAGCTCTAGGAGTCGACCGGCTGCTGCGAAGTCGGTCGCTAGGCACTGGTCTGCCTTTCCGTTTACGCGTTCAGCACCGCTGGCTCGGTCCGTTGGCCGCAATGCTGGACGACTTTTGCTGCTGTCCTCTTCCGGCGGAGACGTTTCTCAGGCACGGTCCATCGGCCCTGTCGTCTTCGTTCTCGAAAGGTTTGAAGGTCGCCGAAGTCTGACAGAAAACGGTGATCCGGTCGCAGGCTGTGCCAGTAAAGATTTGTACTTCTTTATTGCTCTCCTTCGCTTTCTTCTCTCTCTTCTTCTTCATAGGTACCGTTTCCCTGCTTCGCCAAATAAACCTCTCGAATTGGCCGGATTAACTGAGAAAACGGATTTAATGATACACTTTATGACAACAATAAAAAGTTCAGTGCAGTTAAATTGATGACAGCAGCATAGATAGAGAATAACTGAGCTGGGCCGCCCTTGGACTTAGGACCGTCCGTCGTCCTAAGCGAGCATGCGGGAGGAAGTCCGTCTCCTACCGAGCTCCGGCCTCCACTGCCGCCCAGCTCAGTGCTCGCGGACATCACAAGGTTTCTTCCCAAAAGCAATCAATTTTTCGCCACTCCCACATTCCCAACGTAACTTTCCCCCAGATTTCTGGGAATGGATGTATCGCAGACGGGGCTGGGACGCCGACGCGTCTGGGCCTCGGTCCGCCATGTCAGGATACCCATTCTCGCTGGGAAGCGCAAATTTACGACCAGTGGCTCCGAGGTTCAGCAAAGAAAAGCGCAAACCCAGCCACCTAACTAACGCGCGGGGTGTGGTTCGCCGAAGGCGTTCGGAGACCCGTGCCCTAAATGATGCGCGAAACGCCGTCTATGGAGACGCATGGTGCCTCCCATGTCAGTGCGAGAACAAGACCCGGCACACTCATGCTCTCTCTACGGAAAGTCGGTGTTGACCCTCGTTAACAAACACATCGAAAGCCGGGTGATGAACGTGTGGACCGTGTCGCCTAAAAGTGTATCCAGACGACGGACCACGGACCTGTTTTGGCCCGCGGAGTAGCCGCCACGTAGGGTGCAACTTCCGGTCTGTCGGGTCCGTGTCGGCTCCATGGCCTCGAGCGGGGGAGAAATGCGAGAGCATTTTTTCTGGCGGCGGCGCACGGACTCTTTGGAGGGTTTACTGTCACTTCCTCTGGCAACAGCACAACGCTGGTCAATTCCTGAAGTCCTATCGCTATCGTCGTCATCCAAAGCTCACTGCAGCGCGCCGACGACTTGTTTTTCTGCCGTGTTGCTGCGATCAGCATGGCATCGTGGTCGGACGACGCCACATTTTACTTTTTTGCGTTGGTGCAGCAGTTTCCAACTTTGTGGGACAGCAGCCGTGATGACTTCTTGATGTGTCCCAAAAAAGAACATTTGTGGCACTGCATCTGCAATCAGATGTCATCCGAGCATCCGGCACACGGACCATACAGCGTGGGTAAGAATTTCTTTGGTACCTCTTTGTGTGCGGTTCGGCTTCTTTTGGTATAGCAGTTCTACGTAGAGTGAAAAGAGCTCATGTTCTGTTTCGTGCCGGTTTCATATCCTATTCGGTTTGCAATTTTGTTAAAGTAAAATTGCACGGACCACGTTTCATCTACCGTGTTTAATATGCCGTATTCATGTACAATTCTATGCAACGAGTGGTATTGTATTTTGTTTTCGTTACAGAGGGAATGAAAAATGTGTTCGCTAATAATCGGCGGACGTACAGGAAGGAGAAGAAGGTTGACGAAAGAAAAAGTGGCCAAGCACGAGACGACAGCTAAGTAGTTAAGGGACGAAGACCTAGTGGGTGGCTACGTGTCGGCTTCTAGGTCTGTGTTTTCGCTTTTCGCTGTCTTCTTGCGTGTGGCGTGGGTCGGACAGTGCCCTCCGTGAGACCGAATGCTGACGACGCCCCTGCGGAGAAACTCCCGGCACGGCGGGCGCATTCTCAAGTGAGAAAACCCAACCGGAACCCTCAGGGGCAAGCAGGCTTAGCTCGGCGCTGCCGAGCGAGGCCGCGCTACGCGTCTGCATGGATTCTGCGTTGTCGACGATGGCTACGCGGGTGCCCGCTGTGTTGCCGCCTGACGCAGCCTCCACGTCCACGCAATCGTCAGCGCCTCTGGGCCTCCAGCCTGCGCCGCCTTCCGATGCTACGACTTTGGCCTGTGACATGGACTGCTCTACCACCTCCGTGCCCGTGGCACGCCCTCGAGAAACTGTGCCCGTCGCGCCAGTTCAGTATTCCCACCAAGGGCCGTCACCAGCGTCTGAGCCTCCTCCACAGACGCCTCCCGTGAGTCAAGGCTCTCTTCCGCCTGCTGCGAACTCGTTCCGCGTTACCATGAAGCCTACATTGCGCTTTGATATGACTGCCATCCCTGCCCGGAATGTTCAAGCCACAATTGACCATGCCCTTGGCTCTTCGAACTACTGCGGGTTTGTCGTCCATCGCCCATCGAACACCATCACGGTAAACTTGTCATCCTTGATGGACGCCCAGAAACTTTGCGCAGTTACGCGGATCCCCCTGGATGACAGCAAGCATGTTCCGGTGCAAATATATTTTGCATCTGGTCCTGACACACTCCGCTGCATGGTTTATCATGTCGACAGCACGAGCCCTCCCGAGGAGGTGCGCGCAAATATTCGCTGCTCAACTCATGTTGTACTGCAAGCACGGCCTATGGGTCGCCGGGGCTCATACATGCTCATCCTGCAAGGCCCGTTGACTCTCCCGAAGTACCTTACCTACTACGGTGCGATCATCAAACCACAACCCTTCCGACCTCGTCGTATTTTTTGCTATCACTGCCACAAAGAAGGACATATGCAAAATACCTGCCCTAATCCAGCAGCTGTGGCCGACATGAATGAACCAACAGCTCATTGTGCCCTGTGCAAATCGTCGGACCATGACATTCACTCCCCCGCTTGTCCAAAGAAGAAGCAAGCGAAGAAGTTTCACAAGTCGCCTGCAAAAATGGATGTTCCTACAAGTAATCGCTTTGCAGCTCTCGCATTTGACGACAACGACTTCCCTGAACTTCCTTTATCTGAGCCTGCTGCTCACCATACATCTCCTCGCCAGCGTACATATGCACAAGCGGCTCGCCTTCCCGGATCAAATGGTACGCCAAAAACCTCCAGTGCATCCATCACATGTGGATACCACAGATGAAGACATAGCTTTAGGCAATGCAATCGCGGAGGCTCGCCGCCGACTAGACGAACTCACCCAGCGCCGGGAACAGCGTCGTTCTCAATCCTCTCGAAGAATTATAATAACACGGGAGCAATCATCAGAGGAATCACCTAGGGTAAGCACTGGGCCACAATCAGGTGCCGACCACCTGTTAGCCGTGACTACCCCGACAGTGGATAAGATATTAGCGCTGATGAAGCAGGTGACATCCCTCATCGTGGAAGCTCTTCGGCCTCGTCATGGATAGCGCATCATCATTGGTGGTGGTGCAGTGGAACTGTCGAGGTTTCGCTAATAAGGCCTCTGAAGTGAACATCCGCCTTCGCGACGGAAAGCTGAGGGCATTGGCGTTCCTACTGCAAGAGCATAATGCACTCCCACGCCTTTCAGGTTTCTGCGCATACCATTCACCATCTATCCCTGATCGCCGTTGCACCGCCTCCTCCCTCAGCCCAGGTCAATCTGCAATTTATATTCACAGTTCAGTTCCGCACACACCGCTCGACCTTCCACGATGGTGCAACACACGTCAAGAGGTTGTCGCCCTTCTCGTAAAACCTGCACGCACACCCCTTATTCTCGTTTCTTTTTATAGTCGTCCTGGCTCCGCAGCTCCCAATCTGGGATGGGTTCGTTTTCTACGTTCTACCAACTCGGGTATCCCTATTCTAGTTGGTGGTGACTTCAACGGCGCACACACTGCGTGGGGTTACCCATCGGATTCCTCAAGGGGTTCACACATCCAAGGGAGCTTTTCAGATCATTCCTTTCAACTTTTAAACCCCCCGAATACTTCTACCCGCCCACGAGGTGGCCCGTATTCACCTGATTTGACTTGGTAACCCTCTTTGGGCTGTTGATTCTGATACTTGGGGTAGCGATCACAGCCCTATTTTTATATCCCTCACGCCTACGCGTCTACGGAAAATACGCCGCACTGTACGAATAACGTCATGGGACTCTGTACGCGCAGACAATCATTTATCTACATTCAACCCCTCTTCAGCATTGTCTACTCTATCTGCTGTTCTCGCTACTCACACTATTACCACTACTGTAAATGAAGACGACCCAAACCCGGACATACATCTCTTGAATCTGTGGGCTCTTCGTCGCCAGGCGGATCTTTACGCTACTCGTCACCCCGATGACCCTTCGGCTCTTCCTACTCTTCACCGCGCTACCGCACGGGCGCGGCGCTATGCAAAGCGGCTAGGCAGGCAACGCTGGGCTGCATGGTGTGCCCGCCTGTCCTCTACGCAGGGCAATAGACATCTTTGGAGAGTGTTTCACGCCATGGAGCGCCCTACTCAGGTTGCAGATTACACAGAGAGCATTCGCCTCGCGCTAAATGTGGATGAGGACACATTTGCACAACAAGCGGCCTGTCAATTTTTTCCAAACCATGACTGCACCGCTACGTCTCCACCTGACTTATCGGTAACAGAGCCCCCCAATGGGATTACTTCTGACCTCACCATGGCCGAGCTGCTGGCCTCCATTGACCGTTTAAAAACTACTACTACTCCCGGGCACGACGGCATACCTAACTCCTTATTCCGTAACTTGGAAGGGAGGGCTTTGGAAACCCTACTTGATACTTTTAACGAAGTGTGGCTTTCTGGCGTCATGCCGGGAGACTGGAAGCATTCTATTGTGGTTCCAATACCCAAGTCAGGTCAGCCTCCAGTATCTCTCTCGGCCCTTCGTCCAATTTCCCTTACCCCTACCATCTGCAAGCTTTATGAAAACATTCTAGCCGCACGCTTATCATGGTGGCTGGAATCGCATGATTGTTACCCAGATTCCCAAATTGGTTTCCGCCCACAAACTGGAACGGAGGACGGCCTTGCTACTTCGGCTGCTAACGTGCTTGACCACTCTCCACAGAGTCACCTTGTACGAACCGTAATCGCTACAGACATAACAAAGGCGTATGATAACATCCTTCACACTGCCATTCTTGCCTCCCTTCAAACTCTTGGTCTCCCTCACCGGTTCCTTCTCTCCATTCACGCCTTTTTAGCAAATCGAACCTTCAGCGTGCGTGTCCACGGAAAGCCCTTTGGTAATTTCACTTCCAATAGAGGAGTGCCGCAGGGCTCCGTTCTCGCCCCCACATTATTTAATGTGGCTTTAATTCCTCTTGTTCGAGCCGTAGAGACCATCCCTTCTATCCGCGTGCTTGCATATGCCGATGATATCACCTTGTGGTGATGTCATCCAGATGCGTTATTCATCAGTCGGTCCTTCAACACGCGCTGGATGTATTGACATCTCGACTCCCACCTCTGGGTCTAACACTCTCTCCTACTAAATCAGGTTTCATTCGAATTGGAAATAAAGCCGCCTTACGGAAAGCTCCCCCTTTAAATTTTACGGTACATAATTCTCTGATTCCTCAGGTAGAAACTGTTCGTATTCTTGGTCTTCTCCTCCATACATCTGGTACTGGCACCCCGTGGCTGACAGCCACCCGTAAATCGGCTCACGCTACTCTAGGTCTGATTCGTCGCATAGCTATGCGCTCTGGTGTTGCACGTGCTCATACGGCCCGCCAGCTCGTGCGCTCTATCCTTCAGCCACGGATAGTATATCAGGCTCAATTTCAACGTCTCACCCGCAGACAGTGGGACTCCCTTAAAGCTATCAATCGTGAGGCTCTGCGCGTCATAACATATCAGCCTCGTTTAACACCCATACCTGTGCTACAGGAGTTCGCCCAACTTAATACACTTAGTGAAATCATCGACCAACGGGTGGCAAATAGAGCTCGAAAACAGTCTCTCAAACTTCATCGTTTAAAGACACTTCCACCGTGGTCCTATTGCCAGCTCACTGACAATCGCCCCACTGTTTCACCGTCGGTATCAGCAGCATATCTGCCTGAAGGGTGCATATTATACACGGATGCATCTCATTCTGCCTCTGCAGAATGAGATGCATTCTGCCTCTGCAGGGGAGTTACTGCTGTGTATAGTCCATCTCATCCGCATCTCAACTCTCGCGCGACGTATACTGCGGATACGTGCACTCCCCTGGCATTGGAACTTCAAGCCATTTACAATGCCATTGCTTCCCTTCCGCTCGTTCCAACATTCAATACAATTCACATTTACACCGACTCCCGCGCCGCCCTTAAACAGCTGAAGGCTGTTCGACGAACGTTCCAGATTTCACAATCTATTCATGTGCTCTGCGCAAAGTATCCATGTCCTGTGCGCATACACTGGATTCGCGGCCATGCCCAGGATCCACATAACATTCAAGCGGATGCTATGACTCATCTTCATACATTAGACGATCCGCCACCTTCCCCTCTTCCCCCAGATCCGTTCCTGTCCCACGTTTCCGATTCCGAAGTTCTGCGCCAGCGAACACGCGCTCTAATTCCTCCGTGTTCGCACCCTCTTTCCCGTAGTCTTACTCGGCAGGAGGAGGTATCCGTGCGCCGGATTCGGGCAGGGGCGGCTCTGACACCATCTGTCCGTCATCGGTGGCGTGCCAAAGATCTGCCACTACCTAACAGGTGCCCTCACTGTGGCGCTGCACCGGACATATGTGATGTGCGGCACTTGTTGTGGACGTGCCCAGCGACGGCTGCTATCAGAAAACGGCTCCTCAGGGAGGTGGGCCTGCGGTGGAACCGCGAAAGTGACTTCGTGAAGTGGACAATGGACAACCGTTTCATTAAGAACCTCTGCGACTACCTCAGCGCAACGGTTCTTCACTCCTTCTTTTAACTTTCAATCCCGTGCATTCCTCCCCCCCCCCCCCCTTTCCTTTTTCAACTTATGCCTCATGGCACACTTCTCGAATAAAAAAAAAGTAGTTAAGTGGAAATTTTTCCGCTGTTTAAAATTCTTGGACGCTGTGCCACGCCCAGGACATCGCTATGCCTCAGAAGCACTTGAAGAAGAGGCAGTAGTGGCAAGTCTATTCCACAATATACCACCGACACTTGATTATGCACAAAAACGTGGTCAGATTCGTATGTGCTGGAGATGTCTTGCCATGACTTACTTCACATCTTGCGTGTTATTGCAATAATAATAATTGGTTTTTGGTGGAAAGTAAATGGCGCAGTATCTGTCTCATATATCGTTGGACACCTGAGCCACGCTGTAAGGGAAGGGATAAAGGAGGGAGTGAAAGAATAAAGGAAGAAGAGGTGCCGTAGTGGAGGGCTCCGGAATAATTTCGACCACCTGGGGATCTTTAACGTGCATTGACATCGCACAGCACACGGGCGCCTTAGCGTTTTTCCTCCATAAAAACGCAGCCGACGCGGTCGGGTTCGAACCCGGGAACTCCGGGTCAGTAGTCGAGCGCCCTAACCACTGAGCCACCGCGGCGGGTGCGTGTTATTGCAAAAAGGGTGCTAGGAATTTTTCGTGCAGCCTACCAGCTTTTGAGTCGTAAGATCTGGAAATCATATTTAATTGCCACATTTGGTTACAACTGCTTTTTGTTAGCAGCTGTGTATTCACTACAAAGCTATAGCGCTAAACATCATGCATAAGGACATATTGTCAATGGCCCCAGTATTGATGCATTCATTGCGAATTTGAGGAAAATGCGTTCATGATGTTCTTGTACTCCTGTGCCCGATTTCATTTGCTTAACTTCATGCCCTGATGTGAAGAAGTTAATGCTTATTGTGTGGTGTGGTGTAACTTTTATTGTATGTAATTTTTTGTGCTCACTCCTGCTTGAAGGCATACGACTCTGCAGTATTGTTAATAAATAAAAAAAAATAAATATTAAGGATCCTTCTTTGACATGAAACTGATACTTTTTTTATTCAACATGTGTGCCACTAAACAGGTGCAAAAAGGGGAATGGGAGAAAAGAGAAGGCGAGTGTCACTCAGACTGCCATGAGGTTTGTCAATATACTAATAGTCTGGTGTCCACTTTTTGCATTCCCAGCTGTTCGATAGGTAACCTTGATGCTATTTGCTTGTATTACAGCCTGAGGAATATCTTCTCGAAACATCCAGCCCTACGAGACTCTGTACGTCAGATGCAGCAGGCACAGAAAATCACGGAGAACTTTCTCAATTGGGAACAGCTGCAAGCAGTGCAAGTGCACCTGTGCCCGAGAACAGTGGGCATAGCTCGTAACTCCACCTTCAAAACGAATGAGGCAATGGAGGTCAAGTAGTACGGCTAACTCAATTCTCAGTAAGAGACAAACAGCTCTGGAGACCCTGGCCAATGCTGTACAAAGGCCCCCTGCAGCTGATGATGCAGCTGCACATTTCGGAAACTACGCTGCTGCACTGATGAGGCCATGAACCCTGCAAGAGAAATGAAATGCCAGAAAGAAATTGTGGACGTGATCAAAAAACACCTTGATATGATTGAATAAAAAATGATCACATCCGCCTGGATGCTTTTTTGTTTAGCCCACCCTGTGCGCAAGGTGGTTGACGACAGTCTTCTATCACGACACTGCACTTGTTCTTGATGTGACTGAGAAACACCTTAGCACGTTCATTGCATGTCACCAGTTGGTGACGTCCTTTATTCGTGCTGTGCGGCCGCTAATAGTGTGTCACAGGATGAAGCCGTGGTACAGGGTTTATTGTGAGCTCCTTCTCATTAGACCTAACTTTGAAATCTGACCATTGGCTTCATCATGTGACCCAGTATTTATGGCCGCACAGCATAAATAAAGGACGTCACCCACTGGGCACCCACGATGCAGTGAACGTGTTAGCAATGTTTAATAAAAAAACGAGGACATCCGGAGGAATGCGCTTTCTTCAAGGCACTCTATCTGCGAGGTGGCTGTTGAGATAAGCAGCGTCTTGCTGCCATGGCACTGCACCTCTGTCCTTGAAGTATGAGGGTGTCCGTTCACGCACAGCAGCACCAAATGCACTAGGGCGTCCACGTGATGCCCGTTGCAAGCCAAAAAATGTATGCCCATCAGTGTCCTCCACAGGCTGTTCTGGAGAGACTTGCTTGTCGTTGCTCAGGAAATTGTGCAGAGCACATGCAGCGAAGACTACGGGCACAACTCTGTCTGGCCTTGCTTCAATTACGGTGTGCAAACACCGAAAACGGTTTGCAAGGATGCCAAAGGCATCATCGGAACCCTCCGAGCTCTGGACAACCTGCACAAGGAGAATTGTATAAAGCAGAATGAGGGGATTGAAAGTTTCAAAATGGCACGTTATCTGGTCAGAACTGTAATAATTTGGAGTGGCTTCGGCAGGCTAACTCCTCTCAGTCCTTAATTTGCAGAAATTAAACTGCACCCGGTATATATGCCGGTATGCATATGCAGAACGGCAAAGAACAATTCTATATTCTGTACCTAAAACAGAGCATGAGGATGCCAAAATGTACTTCGTATTAACCTGCCAATGACAACACTTTTCACATAAATAATCAAACTTTGTAAAAGAAAAAATTCACACATTTTTTTGTGTAGTTGGCAGTTATGAAAACGAGGATAGAGCACTACAAATGCACACTGCAGCTGATTAGTGATTTCTGATGCACCATTTTGTATGGACGCAAGAAACTTTCACTATTCCACCACTGGCCTCATGCAGCATTTAGATGGTCATCTGTACAGCAGTATGTTTACTTCAGTCACGCATGTACTGACTGAATAATGTGTACTGTTGTGGTCCATCATTGCTGTTTGGCATATGTACCAACATCTACTGTGGCAACACAACGGAGCAGCTAGGACCACAGAGGTCCTAACAAATTCTTGAGGGCTTACCTGTAGTTGAAGACCCTCTGGTCGGATGACAGCGCAGTACCTCCGTATGGCTTCATCAGGTTCTTCCCTATTGGGAAGGCATCATCGCCTACGAACACAGGTGGAAGAAGAATATCTGGCGAACATGCCACCTTTATCACCTGGGGTAAATTGGTCCTGTTATTTTTCAATGCAATTTGCAAAGGCGTCGTCTGCCACACTCCGGCATCCCCTTCTGATCCCGGTGCTCCGACATCGAGGTAAATAAACCTATATGCTGCATCTACTACAGCAAAAAGAATTATGCTGTAAGACTTTTTATAATTTTAGTATATAGATCCGGATTTGCGGGGCTTTTGGATCACGACATGTTTGCCGTCCATGGCACCCACACAATTAGGATACTGCCAGTGATCACTAAACCCCTTTATGACTTCTCGCCAATCTTGCTCTGTTTTTTGGGGGTCTTCATGTAGTTGCGCTTGTTTGTGCTAGTCCTTCGTCTTGTGTCCCGTTCGTGTTGCGCTGAGAGCGAAAATGAACACTTACCAACTAGCCCAAATTTCCGCCTTGCTGAGTTGCCTTTCAGTTCTTTGTAGATTGCATTGCACGTTTCTGGTATGAGGTCATTCACAGTAGAATGACCAAGCCGGAACTGGCGGCTCAACGAGTGGTGGCTCTCTCCTGGAAAATGAAAACAAATATATTGGAAAATGAAAACAAATAGATGTGCAAGACCTGTTTTATTCGGTCCCTCAAGATCAGCTTGTGTTGGCTGTGAAAGAATGCATTGAAGAAAACGGTGACGTGACTTTTCAGAACTCATCGGGCGTGTCTGTAGATAATTTCGTCTCTTTATTGCAGTTTTACTTGAGATCTACTTTTATCGTCTTTGACAACCTGCCTTTTTTGCAGCGCAATGGAATTTGTATTGGGTCATGCGTGGCTCCAATTTTGTGCGATATATTTTCAGCAAAAGTAGATCAGCAGTAAGATAGGTATCTTAATGTGAGGGGGGTGGTTTTAAAGGTTTTTAGATATGTAGACGATTTTTTAGTGCTTTTAAAAAGGCAGACGACCTTCGCCTACCCCTCTACAGTTGGCGAAGTTATAGACGCTTTTAACAAACATGAACTCGGGCTAAAATTCACCCATGAACTACCTTACGCAGCTGTTTTACAGTTTTTAGATCTCAAGCTAACGTTCTCTGAAAGACACGTCTGCTGGGCCTATTACCCTCGTGCAAAAAAGGATTTGCTGCCTTATGATTCGGCACACTCGAAGACTGTTAAAAGAGCCATTGCTTCGCACTGTTTGGAATTGTGACATTCCTTGGGTGCTACGAGGTACATTCCTTGTGTGTGCTACGAGGTTCCACGTTCGACGGCGCGGCGTAGACGGAGACCCAGATGACAGGCATCATCAATTACCCAGCCATGCTCGTTGAGAGTGACAACCAGAACGAACGGGTTTAAGCCCAACCGGACCCAACCGGACCCGCCGCCGCCGCCGCGGGGAAACAGGCTTTATCCTCCCCAATTGGCGTGGCGGTTTCAGGGGCGGCCCTCCCGGGCACATTCCAGGACAAGGGAACTGTCAGCGGGCCAGAGCGCGCCTTACCACAGCCGACGCTATGCGCTACCTCGAAGACGACATTCTTTCCCTCGGACTCAACACGTGAGGGGGGCGAGACAATAAGTGCGGTGGTATGTTTGTGCGCCCAAGTGAAAGCCCTAGCCCCCCCTCCTTCCCCTCCGGCGGGGGCGTCCTCACCCTAGGGGGTGTGGAGAAGATGATATAAAAATCGAGAAGCAGTACGGAAGAAAAAACGCTCAGGACGACATCGTTCGCCAAAAGGGCCTTCAGCGCCGAAACCCGACGGCGTGCAGCTTCTGCCAGCAACCGCTCGAGCCCAACTCCGGAGCCACTCCATCGCCCCCATGAAGTCGTCGGCACGTAAGCTCGGACGCCCCAGCCTCTGATGTATAATCTTAATCATGTGTAATTATTGAATATACCTGTTTGCTTAAACTGAGCCATACGGTGTCTCTTTGCCTCTCCGTCCCGTGTGGACCTGCGCATTATGGGGGTCATCACAGAATCCTGTCTCAAAAAATCGTGCCCGCATCAGATGCAATCAAGTTTTCAAAATCAGATTAGCCGACTTTTGGCGGCGGGTTTCCCCCCTTCGGTCTTGATTGCTGTTGCTGAAACCCTGCTTCAGAAATTGAAGACTGGTACAAGAAGACTGAATGATGACCGTCGGAAGGCTGATAAGCCTGTGGTTTTGCCATACCTGCACAAGAGTTCGCACAATATCAAGAAAGTTGCCAACAGGCATGGGGTGTCCGTTGTATATCTGCACCCAACAAGCTGGGAAAAAAAGAGTTCGCACAATATCAAGAAAGTTGCCAACAGGCATGGGGTGTCCGTTGTATATCTGCACCCAACAAGCTGGGAAAGTTGTGCCCACGCATTTGTGGTTCCAAGAAAAGAGGATGCCAGATACGACATGACACACCGTTTGTCAAGTGCTCAACAGGCGCGATCTATGCCATTCCCATGTCGTGTGGAAAGATCTATGTAGGCGAAACTGGCCGTTGCATCAATGAACTATTGGGGGAACATGCCCGAAATTTAAGTCAATTAAAAGATAAGTACGCACAATTTTTTGCGCACGTAATTAAGTGCAGAGGATGCGTGGCTCGTTTGGCTGAGACTAGGATTCTAGGCAAGAGTGCCGACAAGACTGCGCGTGTCAGTCTGGAAGCCTGCTATATCAAGAAATATACAGACATTTGCATCAGCACTCCCTCGCTATCGCTTTTTGTAGCTAAAATAGACTTTTTGGAAGCAGCTAACGTTTGAGTGCTTGCTGATATCTTTATTGATTGTCCGCTCTCCTCCTTTTTCACTTCTGTTGCTCGCTTTTTTAAGGCATATGCCTCCGCTCAGTAAAACTCAGTTGTCAGTCAGCGCTCGTGTGGTGTCTTGTCCTTCTTGTGTGATTGCTTGTTTTTGCGCTGTTCCGTTCCCTTGGTTAAAAAAATGCACCAACTAGCCCAAATAGAGGTTTTACTGTAGAAAATGCAGTACCGCTATTTAGAACTATGTATGATTCATTGTGAACAAGGCCCCCGTAAGCCGGGGCAGAAATGTCATCTTTTTAACGATTGGTCGCGCTGGAAGATTTGCCGCCATTTTCCGCCATTTTCCGCTAATATATACAACTCTGATCTGCATGAGGGGCCCTACGTGTCGTTATGTCGCGCTTACTGTGTAATAAAGCGCATTGCTCAGCTGTCGATGCACCTCATCCACTTACAGGGCATCTGTCAAAAAAGATGCCGGCCGGTCACTGTCTGGAAGACGTTGAAGTAACGACTGTCAAGTGCCAACTCCAAGGGCCCTTCCTGGTCGTACGCGTCCAGCGTCGGCGCTCTTGGTGTACGCGGGAACGGACGTCGAAAAGGGGCATGCATCTCCATGTTCCTGGCGCTGGCTGGCTTCCCCTTTCGAGCCGAGGGAGAGAATTTCAAGCCGGGAAGAGAAGGGGTTGGGGGGCGATAAAAGGACAACTTAAACCGCGAAGAAAACTTCGGGGAACTTGGAAGAGCTTCAAGCCATGAAGAAAAGAGTCACCTAGATCCCCGAGATCCTCCCATTGTTATAGATCCGACCCCTCTTCCGACGCGTACGCGAGCGCCCGTGCGCTGACGCCGATATCTAGCACGGACAGATATCGGCTCCTCGATGAGGCTCGCTGGCGTCTTCTGCAGTGCGCATGCGCAGACCGGTTTTGGCGTACGCCAAGAGCGCCGACGCTGAGCGCGTACCCCAAGGAAGGGCGCTTGGAGTGGCGCTTTAAGCCCCAACTCGATGGGCACATCCTACGCGTACCGGCGGAGCGCCTACGCGCACGGGCGTACGCTGGATCCTGTCTGCGCATGCGCAAAGCGCGACGCGCGAGCAGTGCGCAGATATCTGGACATGTCAGATGAGCGCACGCGTCGGAATCGGAGTCCGGTTTACAACAATAGGTGGACCGCTGGGCTCTCGGTGACTCTTCGTGGCTTGAGGCTCTTTCAGGTTCCTGGAATTTTTCTTCGTGGTTTAAGTTGTCCTTTCAGCACCCCCCCCCCCCCCCCCAAATCCCCTTTCTTCACGCTTGAAATTCCTTCTGTCGGCTCGAGAGGGGGAACGCGCCAGCACAGGGGGCATGGAGGTGGTTGCCTTTTTTTGAAGCCCGCCGCGGCGCGGCGCTGGGCGCGTAGGCGCTCCGCCATACGCCTAGGATGTGTGCACCGAGTTGGGGCTTTAGCTATGTGGTTTACTAGAATTGATATGAATGAGATTAAAGTGAGGGGACACCAATGGAAATACAAATTTGACATCCTGCATTTATAATTGACGTAACCAATCAATCACCAATTCGATATACTCATGATGTTGCCAGTCAATCACAAAACGGGTTGCAAAATTGATTTACTAAGAAGGCTACCATCTTAAATACCTAGGACTTAGAAAATTTCCCAAGAAATCGAGAAACGCGGTAAGAGCTAACGCTCTTAAATCTACTGCAAGTATGCACGTCACACAACAAATGGTTCGCTTCTGACCTTTTTTTTTTACGGCTACATAAAAGCTGCAGTGGGTGACAAAGACGAATCTTACTTTATCGTTGATCACTTGTACGCTTTCACTGCACGACCCCTGCGAACCAGAGAACGAAGCGATGAAAGATGACGATGACGACAATATAGGTAACTCCTACCAACAAGCACTTATCATAGCGCGGGATGCCACGGCTCTGGCTCAGTGGTATGAAGCGTACGGAAACAAAGAATGCCCATTTTTGGCAACGTCGGTCACAATCCCTCTCTGCGCTCTTGGTTGCAATGCTATTACCGGGGCCAGTTGGTTGATCATTATGCGAAGGAATGCGCTAAAAGCGGCACAAGAAGACAACACACACACACGACACAAGCGCAAACTAACAACTGTTTATTCCTTAAGGAAGATGCGTTTATATACGCAACGTCAGTTTTTGAAAATGCAACCTTCCCATCATCAAACACGTGACCATCGCCACGACACAGCATCTGCACTTATCATGTCAATTTCGGTTTTTGTAAGTGCAATAGAAGGAGTGCTTACACACGTTCAATTTTCCGCCTTTTATATAGAAAATGCTTCGACTATCTCTCTATCAATCCTTTCTTTCTGTTTACCTACAATTGTGGTCCTGTGGAAAATTGGTTCGCATTTCTTCTTACACCTGGTGCAATGTTGCGCCAGATTCCCGGGGTGGTTAATTTTGTCGCAGTCATTATTATGCTCTAGAAGTCTTGCGTTGACACATCTACCCGATTGCCCAATGTATTGTTTTCCGCATGATATTGGTATCTTATAGATGATGTCTTTCTGGCACGGTACGAACCTTTCCCTACGGGCAATGTCACATTCCTTGCGCTTTTCACTCTTTCCTTTCCCATTCACCTTGTTGCATAGGCTAATCAGCTTTTTTGGTGCGCTAAATACAACTTTCACTTGGTGTTTGTTCGCCACTTTCTTCAATTCGTGCGATGCCTTATGAATATACGGTATGACAACCAATCCTTCTCTATTCCCTTGCTCTTTCGACTTCATTCCTTTCCTTGTCAGAGATTTTAGCACTTTTTTGTGTATATAAACGCATCTTCCGTAAGGAATAAACAGTTGTTAGTTTGCGCTTGTGTCGTGTGTGTGTGTGTTGTCTTCTTGTGCCGCTTTTAGCGCATTCCTTCGCATATTGGTTGCAAAGTTTACTTTTTTTTAGTACCGTCAAACGAATTTCGGAAGGTTTCGCTTCATTCTGCTGAATGTGGGAGCTAGATGATTTTCTGCGCTAAAACTGTATTCGGAAGCTCATTACGATCATTGTTAAAAAAGTAATGAAATATCGGGACGCTCTAAGACTGGGATGCTTTTTTCGACAAAAATTCCGAGGCAGAGAGCGCCGCGACGCGTCGACGCTCAGCTGGTGGTACATAAAGCAAAAAAGGGATGTGCGGTATCGCTCAATGCTAAAGCTAAATGTCATCAACGAGGGGCAAGCACTGCTAAGCAAGAAGGCCTGCCAAAGCAGCGACGGTGATCCTTCTGTTAAAGTGGCAAAAGTTGGTTTCGGCGCCGCTTCACTAACTGTATAGATGCGGGCATAGTCATATAAAAGAATTAGCGTGTTAGATTGACCGAAACCGGCCTAAATTGGGTTGCCCGCCCACCGCAAACACCACTTAGGGACGCGGTTTTCCTCCGACGCCGACACTTCGAAGAAACACGACCATTTCGGTCCGACATTAGGTCATGTCCTCATAAAAAAAGGCATTTTATGCTTGATGAATCGCTTATCTTCCAGAAAGTCACGCTTCCGTGCACGGCGACACACTTCCTAGTTTTGTTAGCCAGGAAGCCACTCTGTTACACACCTGCACATGAGAATGAGTCAACCTGTGTACACACACGTGACGTGTCCAATCTTTTCCTTTAATTTTTTTTAAAACGCCGCATTTTCTTGCATAAATCCTAACCTAACAAGATGACAAGTCTGTATCCTTGTTCGAACATTGCTCAGCGCGGTTCCGAGTGCATATGTGCTTTCAGGAAGACATTCCACCGGTCTAAACAACGCGACGTCAAGGGATTGCAACTGAATGTGCAAAAGTGCTTTCTCCACGGAGCCGGTTAGGAAACACTCCTCCACCACCTCTGTTCAACCGTTTAAAGGTACCTCGTTATGCATTGCAGCCTTTCTTCTTTTGCTATGCGGAATTCACAGAGCAAGAATTCCAGCAATCTCGAGGGTACGTTGTTCAGACGTCACAAACGCTTCCTGCCTCCACGAGAAGTCAGCTCGGGGACGCAGTCAGCGCAGAGGAACAAAGCGATGGGGTCTCACCTCTTGGCGATGTTAGCCTGGTTTTATAAGTTGTTAACACTTCTCTCAGCATAGTTCCATGAACATGTTTGTGCGCCCCAGCAAATGATTCTTATTTTCTTAGAATGGAAAAATATTTGAAAATTTCCTTCGTTCTAACGATACAGACACCCTAGCTGCGCCTTCGAAGCTGATTTCCCTGAAGATGATTAGGATCACCGAATAATTTTTTTTGTGAGTTCACTAAACTGGCCAAGACAACCAAGTGAGACTTAGATCCAAGTTTAAAATCGGTGGCTTGAACCCCAACAGAACTCTTCCTGAATTACCACTTGACCTCGAAGAGTTCTAGAACACCTGCTAGATTTTTATCTTCACGTGCTATAGCTTCGTCACAGTAGAAAAAAACATGCTTCAGTGAAGACTATACAGAACACACAAGCAGCGCCAACTTCCTTTATTGCAAGACTGCCGTATAGACCACAGGCTTTTCCATAAAACACATAAGAGTCAGGCACGATTTACAAAAAACAGCAGCTCAGCAGATACGAATCAACATAAGCACAAACTCTCGCTCAAAATTATGCACAGATGAGAAGGCCCCTAACCGTCACAGCCAAGTGCACTTAAGAGGTGAGAATACAACATTAAGAAGACAAAAATAAATTGCTACAAACGATGAACGACGCAACCGAAGCATGCTCCATGCAAACGCCCGGGAGAATATCTGACGCGTCAAGAAAAGGAAAGGATGTGAAGTAGGAGCTTCAAGCCAGAGCCGTGCCAGAAAACTAGAAGAAACGCGCAGTAACACTGACAAAAAAGAAAACAAATACCACGCCCATAAATATATAAAATAGAACCGAAGCGGAAAACTTGAGAAGATTAAAACGTTATTTGTTTCATATCTTTCAGGTCAATGCTTACGGTTTAGTATGCGCCTAGATTCCTACTAAATCTGAAAAGCGAAAACCCGTTTCTTTTTACTGGTTTCCTTTCCAGTACCCACCAGCCATCAAAGCGGTTGTTATGAATTATTTCAATGTTTTACTTGCTGCTGCTAACTGGAGATGTAGATCTTCACCGAGGGCCTACCACCCGCTCCGTGTCTTCACTCTAACAGATGAAATCATTTCATCTGCAACTATCAATTTTGGTCGGCTCTTGATCAAATGGATGTCACATCTTGGTAAAGTTTTCTTTGACGCTCTGAGTCACAACAGTCCTGCAAGAAACTGAAATATACTGAAACCTGTATTAATTTGTCTTTGCTTTTTCCGGCGAACACATTCAGGTTGGCAGGGCTCAGACGGAGCCGCGTCGTAATGAACTAGGCTCATTAGTATCTAAATTATTGAACTTTAAAATAAAAAGAAATGTTATGGCTACATCAGCAGTTTGTTTCGATTACATCATACGTGACGACAATTTATTCGCGAAATGATCAACTCGAAAAGAAACTAAATAACTTCGCTTGCAGTCAACCACAGGTGCCTCGTTTTCAGCCTCGTTACAACTAGATTTTATCAACAAGGAATGCAGCATATATAACTCTATCGCCCATAAGGAGCTGGGAATTAATGTAGTTGTTACAAATTCATGCTTAGGTTGAGCTGTCATTTGGGCTGTCTAAAATTATTCCGTCAGCATGTATAAGTGCAAAAGCACTAATCTGGAGGTTCAGAGCCTAGAAAGACCGTCTCTTGCCGATATTTGTCCGCTCTGTCCCAGGCATCGAAAAAAATGGGAAGAAAAGGAAATAAAAATGTCCAATAATGGGAGTAGAGCCCGCGGAGACACGAACAAAGGCCGCTGCGCAAGACTACGGGGATATCGATCACCGCTTTTTTTTTTCATCATGGCACATACTGCACATGGTTGTGCATGTATAGAAAGGGGCTATATGCAGATTATTTACTAAGCACTCAGCTAGTGGCTGCACAGCACTAGTTCGATAAAAGGCAACACTACTAAAAAGGCGGCAAAGATAGACACGGCCTCAAGAGCTGAAACCAGTCCGGTAGAAAGTCTGTTCTGTCATAAACGTCCTATGTTGTAGCCTGTGATGCTACAACTGAGGCTATCGCCACAGCCAAACACGCCTCGTATTAAACTCCACCGCACTCTTCCTCTGTACATTGCAGAGCGTCGTCTTCGCCAACTTCTATCCGCTCCGTCCCGCGGCACTGTCCGCTCATTGTCGTCTTCTGCGTAGCACAAATCCTTGCTTTCGCAATGATGGGGATGTAAACAATCTCTGCAGATTTTTCGTGTCAGCGGTAGCCTGGACATCGCCAGGCGTTTCGAATTATTGCTTAGCATAAAATAGTTTCCAACCGTTTGCTATGCTTTGCTGACTTTTGAAAGGATCTTCATGTCAATATTAATGAAATCGTTTGGCGGCTTTCTTAATCTCCTGTGTATTTGTTCGATGAAATTCGTTAACCCGACGTTATATGCAATGCTGAGCTAGCTTTATTTGATCCTTTTCTCTATCGAGCTCGACAGCTTCTATGCCTCAGTTCCACATTCACATTCTCACAGCTAACCATCTACTACTAGAATTCACACCTGCCTCAGACAGAAAGAGTAATTTAACTTTGCCCAAACCATAGCTTATAGATAGCACTTCGTGATTGCAAGGCATACGTGATCGCTTGTTACTTAACCTGGACAAATGGCGTTTGCTTTCGTTTCTTTAAAAGAATCTGCGTGGTTCGGTGAAGTGGCTGGCGATATGCACAACACCTTTAATGTGGTTTGTCTCGAATATCCCACATAGACTTGACGCTGTGTTGTCTCGGTGGACCTCACCAGTCACCTGATGTGTAAGGTCGCATGCGACGTGCCGCCACACGGGTATGTGTCATGCCTGCGCGCAGTCACGCCTGCCTGAATTTGTCGACACTCATTCAATGCTAGGATTCCCAGAAATAACTCTAGCTATGCAAGAAGTAACTTTTAAAATAAATTTTACCTTTAAATTTGATGTTTTGGAAACATGTAGTTTCGTCCCTCTGAGGCTATGACAACTGGCAGCACATTGAGCCGCCGTCAGGGGATAGATAACAGGCCAGAGAAAGTGAATGCCGGAAGTGCAGAGATATTGGAGTTGGGAGGTGAGCCAGAAAGAAAGAGTGCATAGTAGTTCCGCGGTTTGCTTTTTCACTTTTGTCGCAGGCGCGTAGGTGGTCGATTATAGATAGGGGTCGTGGGGTAGCGTCGGGGGAATGGGTCTGTCCGAGTTGCAAACCGCAATTTTGTTCTTTGTTTTCAGAGGCATGTTTTTGCATTTTGTCGTGCTATTCAGAATAGGTAGCACCATTTGACGTGGCTCCGCCAGTAAGAAATTATTAAAGCACCTTACAATGCTTTCTCAACATTCAGTCCATAATAGTAGCTCAGAATTCCGTGACCTTTGTGATGTGGGCATTATTTGAACGGGACGGTTTAATTTTTAAACTGAACCGAGTAATTTTATCCAACGAGTTGTTTTCATAACACTGCCATACAAATTAAAGTTTATTGCTGCCATTACTCAAACAATCCCGAAGCCGCCGCGGTAGCTGAGTAGTCGTGGTTCTCGGCAGCTGGCCCGAAAAAACAAGGCTTCGATCCCGGATGCGTTGGTCGCATTTTGATAGACACGAAATTCTAGAGGCCTGTGTGCTGTGCAATGTCAGTGCACGTGAAAGAATCCCAGGTACTCCAAAATATTCGGAGCTCTCCACTGCGACGTCCCTCATAGCGTGCGCCGCTTTGGGACGTTAAACCCCGTAAAACCAAGCGAGTGTATTCCCCCACCACAATAACGAGTGAAGTAAAGTTATGTTCTGATGCATATTTCCTTTCGTGGTTCTGTTGTGGGAAAACGTTTTTAAGACTGTCGATATTTTGTTCAATGAAGAGGGCTAAGTCGGGCTGGTTGGTGGATGTTGATGCAAACGACTGGACAGCGCCAACGGTACGGAAGAGAACACAGACACCAGCGCATGTGTATATGTTCTTTTCTGTCCCGTCTTTTAGCGCATTTCAGCCGTTACCAGCAACATGTATTTTTGTTTGCCTATATTCAAAATGGCTCGAAAATATTCAGTTCGCAAGCAAAAATTTGATACTCGCGCATCCTAAGGTTCTTGCTCAAAAAGGACAAATGTATCTCGCTTTCTTTTTGTAAGCCTCCTCTCTTAGTATTCCCAACAGCCATTTTTATTAAAGCGAATTCAGTCCTTGCCTTAGCCTCTCAGGCGCCAATGCGCCCTGTAAAGGCCGGCCGAGACCACGTGGATCGAGTACTGAGCAGACCAGAACGGCGTCAGAGGCATGTTTGGCAGTCCATGTTCTTTGTGCTGGCTGGCTCCCCTCTCGAGCAGATAAAGGAGGAGGAAAAAGTTCATTGTACTCTGGTGCTTCTTTCTACTGACAGAAAGAATTTCTAGCCGGAAAAAAATAGGTTGGGGGGCGCTAAAAGGACAACTTAAACCGCGAAGAAAAGTTCTGGGAACCTGGAAAAGCTTCAAGCCATGAAGAAAAGTCACCGAGAGCGACGCTGTGCTCCTATTGTCGTAAACCGGACCCCGCTTCCAACACGTGCGCGAGCGCCCGTTAGCTGGCGCCGATGTCTAGCAGGGACAGATATCGGCGCCTCGCCGAGGTTGGGTGGCGTCTCCTGCAGTGGGCATGCGTAGACCGGTTCTGTCGTACGCTAAGCGCGTGCACGAAAAAACGGCCCTTGGAGCACACTTGCAGAATATCGAGCGTCCTCTACAGTTTGCCAACCAAAAACCATCTCTCCTCATGCTAACCTCTTCAGTCAGCAGATCAGGAAGCGAAAACGCGGTTTGCAAACGTGGGTTGCTGGTTGGAAGCAACCTTCCTGTAAGTCGGCAATTGTACAAGTTGTCCATTCACTGCTGAGAAAATGAATGCTGCACGTAGGCAATACCCTGTCGATAGATCTTTGTGTTTGTTTGCCTTAGGGTGCAGTGACGCGAGGCAGATGAGATGATGTGTCTTTGAAAAAGCGCTGTCCGCATTCTCAGTGCACGCGGTCACGTTTCCCCGCTGAGAGGTATACGAGCACAGTGAGATCACGACTAAAAGAATGAAAGAATAGTGACGCCATGCGTACTCAAAACAATAACAAAATAAATGGCAATAAAGAATAAGATATCTGCCGTTCTGCAGTGGTAAGCGAGTCTCATGATAAACTTCACATCTCCAAGCAAAATTCTTTAATTTTAGCCCAACGTTTCAAAGTCGACTCGGCTCCTTCACCAGAGGTGACTGAGGGCAGTGGCTAGCGTCTAGTGGCTAGCCTATGGAGGGGAGGAAGGGGTCAAAGGAAGGAAAGCTTTGATGTGAAAGGCGTGGGGGAGGGGGAAGAAGGGGAGGGGTTAATGCTGTTAGTCACGTTGTCGCACTGTGGGAAGGCTGTCAATGGCAACTTTTTTTCGTTGAAGTCCTTGGGCATACACTGGGAGCAGGTTTCCTTTTGCGCGGTTGATGTTGTTCGGGGTGGTTTGGATGTGCCAGGATTCCAGAAGGAGCCTTTTGTGGTAATTTGTTTCGGTTACTAGGATGCTGGTTTCATCGATGTTGATTCTGTGGTCTGAGTCCTCGGAATGTTCGGCTACAGAATTGCAATCTCTTGCGAAGTTGCGGACGTCGTTTTTATGTTGCCGAATTCTTTCTTGGAGGTTTTTGGTTTCGCCTATGTAGCTTGCGTCGCAGTCGGCGCAAGGAATTCTGTAGACAATGCCTTGGGCTCCTTCTCTCCGCGGCCGGTCTTTATGAACAGGTAGCGGAAGCGCAACAGTGTTTTTCGGCTTGTGCGCAACCTGGAGACCCCCTTTGTTCGGTAATTGGGCAATGGTTTCACTGACACCTCCGACATCAGGTAGAGTGACGTATTTTGGTGGTGGCGTTGGTCTTAGTGCGTTGATTTCTAAGCGCATGTTGTAGTGTTTTTGACGTCGAATGGTTTTTTGAATGTTTTCTGGGTTAGCTGTTCATGATGAGTTCTTTGAACATCGTGCGTTGTTCTTTTTTTTCTGTCAAGTTCTCTGCTTGTTGTGCAGATGAGACTGAGATGTGCAGTTTATTATAAGTCTTCAAACCCAACCAGACAGTCAAATCTGTCAAAATGTTTAGTTTTTTTAACCGAGTCTCCTGATTACTGTAATCTCCTTAGCGGTGATCTTTTGTCTGATATAGTGGCTTTGGAGACTCGATGCACCGTGCTCGACCCCTTTCGTCACCAAATGATCTCTGGCTAAATGGACAGTTTGCTCCATTCGACTCATTTCTTGACACACAAAACGAAAACACATGCTTTTTGAAGCTGTCATCAATTACGTGGTCGCAGAAGGGTCTCGCCAATTCACAATGGTCGGCTTTATTTTGTACTGTACACAGGCCATAACAACACAGTGCACTCACGTTGCATGACAAGGAACGAAGTAAACGCTCTAAGGAAAAGCCTTTCAGAGTGCCGTCTTTTTCAGTGAGTGAGCAGATGAGAAACACGGCCACTTGAGGATGTGGTTCAATCGAGCGGCAGCATTGATATTGTAGGCTTGACGCCTCAGGAGCGAAGGAAACGAGACCACAGCTACGAGCCAACACCAGAACAGAACTTCCAGCCGTGGCTGCACGAGCCACGACCAGGTGCCGTCTTTATTCTCTTCGCAGGGTGGCGCGAGCTAGCCGGGTTGTCGGCGCCGCCCAAGAGAGGGTGCTACAGGACCCCCCGCCTAGACTGGAAGTCGAAACGGACGGAGGGCCGGCGATGGCACTCGAGCACTAGGTCAGGCGACGCTGGGAGTCGTTCCAGGTCGGTCTCCATGTAAGCCGGTTTAAGGCGGTCTAGACTGACGGTCTCTTCGCGGCCGTTTTGGAGGATGGTGGCGGTTTTCGGGCTGCGGCGGAGAACGCGGAAAGGTCCGTCGTAAGCCGGTGTGAGTGGAGCTCGGACAGTGTCGCGGTGCACAAAAATGTGGGTCGAAGTGGCCAGGTCAGGGTGTACGAAAATGGTATGGTGGCGGGACGGACGTGGGGGAGTAGGCCGGAGGTCTTTAACGCAGTCCAGGAGGCGTTGGAGGAATTCTTGGGGCTGGGCTGGAAGCTGCTGGGATGTAAAGAAGTCGCCTGGAAGACGCAAAGCACTTCCATACACGAGCTCTGCAGCTGAGCACTGTAAGTCTTCTCGGATGACGGCCCTTAGACCAAGCAGCACAAGGGGCAAGGAGTCGACCCAGGAGGCGCAATTGAGGCGGGCAGCGAGGGCGGCCTTCAATTGGCGGTGAAGGCATTCCACCATGCCGTTAGCACACGGGTGATATTGCTACGCTACTAACTACTCTAGTGGCGCCATACAGCGGGTAAACTGCATTTCCTGGCAGTTGGCAAGCCTTGAGCCATCTCGGGGCTAGATGCTTCGTCTTCATCTCTCGTGCTGCCTGCTGCCTTGCGCGTTCCAACGTCTTGCGCGTCTAATTAAAGCAAGTAAACCAGCCCTGCTTACGTCAACCGTTTCTCAGTGACATATTTGGTGGAGGTGCGGGGTAACGGCCCATGTACGCTGACCTCGAGGACACCTTTGACGTCAGCCCTCAACGCGTGGCTACAACACCAGTCCACAAGGCGAGCCGCCGCCTGCGAGGCCTACAACCCGAGTTCGGCCAACTGACAGCGCCGGTAAGGGCCATGACATCCACCGCGGCTAGCCAGACAAGTCAGCACCCCGGGAAGCGTATTTCCGTTTGCTAGCCGCTGCAGACAAGCCCAATGTTGCCCACGCCAACGCGCGCGCTGAGCAACTGTTGCCATGACAACTGTGTACATGCCATGGTTGCCAACGCGCACGCGGAGCAGCTGTTCCCATGGCAAAGTGTGGAAAATAGACGCGACGCCGGTAATTGCAAATGGCGGCGCCCTGATGCCTCTGGGTGTTCGTGCTTTTCGATGACAGCAACGATGACTGCCGCTTGCGGCGATTTTGTTCGCTTTCATTCTTTGCATCGACGCCGGTGAGGCGGTGAAGCAACGATTTTTGCCGTAGGGGTGGTATGGGATAAGTTTAATGAAGGTGAGCAATTTATCTGGGACAACTGTGCTGTCCCAGTTTTTTTTAGCGCGTAAGAGACTAAATGAATACATTGCGTAAAATAGTGCCGTTTGGCCAATTTATCTGAGACATTGGGCTGTCCCAGTTTGTTTTTTTTTTAGTGCGTAAGAGACTGCATGAATACATGGCGTAAAAGAGTGCCGTTTGGGCAAGCTTAATTCAATGTATGTGCAAATGGCTGCGTTCCACGACCACAGAACAGTTTACCCTGTGGACTTTCTTCTTAGAGAGGAACAGAAAAAAGTTGTGAAGAACAAGGTACCGTGAATGGTACAGGTAAATATTCTAGGTAATGCTCTTTTTTTGTTAGAAATTTTCCACAACTTGGGCTATTTTCATCTTGTTCAATCATGCAAATGTTTTAGAAACTCCTGGTATTTTCTGGCTTTTTTTTTGTATATGCCCAAAATTTGGTGCCTACGCACGCACGCAGTTTACTTGCAAAATCAGCTGGTGATGACAACACCTGTAGTTCACCTTTTGGTGTTTTCCGTCTTATTAAAGCTCAGTTTTCGGTGACAGCAGTTCCTTTGACATTAGAATATCATAGTCTGTCGAGTAGCAGGTCAACTTTAATTTACCCTCAATGTTCTTTTAAGTTTTGTTTAATTTGTGCCCAGTCATAACTGAAGCTTATATTGTGTGTAGTTATGCAGCATTCATTTGGGGGCTGAAATTTTTCAGAGAACTTTAAAATTACTCTCAAAAGTGCACTTCATCCTTAAATAATTTAGTTAACATGAGGTTCACGATTGCTATGCACTGAGAGAGCAATAAAACCTGCTCATAACTGTACGTTGTACAAAGATTGCTTTTAGATAAAGGGTCTAAAGCTGTGTAAGTGAGGTTGTATAATGACTAATAATAAGCTGGTCCATCTAAAAACAGATCTTTCATATGCGCAATTTTATATTCCAGAGAGCTGTGGCGCACAAAGTTTCTGAATGGCAAACACTGAAATATACACCTCATTAGTGTTGCACCCAGCTTCAGTGTATGTTGACTCGAGATAGATTGCTCGAAATGTAGGTGCATGAAACTATATCTGAAGGGAATTTAGTGAGGAAATCACTTCCAGTTCTCAACATTTGAAAGGGTCATACACGTAGTGTAACGCTGAACAAACTTGCAAAGGCTTAGTCCCGTTTTGAGCTGTGCTAATTTTAATTTCCCTTGCAATTCTACATGTATGAAATTATATGCATTTAAAAAAAAGAGGCCAGACATGGTGTCAGTGAGGTCATTAATAGTTTCATTCTTGCTGAGATGGCCGCTTGTGCTGCTAGCTAAGCTTTCTCCAACCGTTACGAATTGCAAACATGCTCATGACAGAAGAAGAAAGTTGGCACATTTTGTAGGTGCCAGTCAGAGTTCTTTCATACATTGCGGAAGTAGTGTACTTTATTACATAGATAAGCTTCATGCAGTTACTATGATTTGAACTGCATGAAAAGGTTGATGTATTGTGAACATGGTTAAACAAGAATAAAGGGAGGCCACAGTAAATGTCATACTGTCACTCAATTTCGAAAATGACACCTAATTTTCGTTACATCTTGTCTTCTCTGTAGTGAAGCATAAGATATTAGAATACATGAATCACCACATGGTATTTAGCTAGGCCTGCTATGTGATTTAAAATTCAATTTATTTTCTCATGCTGTTTCGGTTTAGACAGCCGGACAATGGCTATGACATCAAAGGTCAGTATAGGTCACTGCTTCTTCATTTGTAGTCATTCTCACTCTTGAGACAGGCTGGTTTTAGCATTGCAGTTAATGAAAACAAAGAAGGAGCAGTTATATTGCAGTTTATTTTATGCCGCATGTGGCGTACACCGACCTTTGATATCACAACCATCTCATAGCTGCTGGAATCAAAACAGCATCAAGAGGAAATTCGATTGTAAATTATTTAGCCACTGATGTGTATGGGGTGATCCATATATACTAATGTCTAACGCATCGTTTCAAACAAAAAAACACGCAAAGATTTGGTGTGGGTATAGTCCTGTAAAAAGTGAAAAAGCAAGAAAGGAAGGAAAAGGAATGAGAACTACACACACACACACAGAATTTGAAGAGCAATGAAGAGAGGTAGCGAGTGTGTTCCTTGCCTTACCTGCATTATGTTTCTCACGTCAAGAAAGCTGCAGGCAGGTAACGAGTAAGCCTATGTTTTTGGTGCCATTTATGCGAGGAGCTCCAAATTTTTGTGGACTTTGGCAATACATTTTGCTGCATGAATGTTCTGTCTTGTCAAGCTTAGAGTGGCGTTCCTATGTCGTTTTAGAGGCATAACTGCTTCATGGTGCTTTTCCAAATACACATACTGACTATAAATATGAGAAAAATGTGGAGATGGTGCAAAGACAACGGCGACATTCTTGAAAGAACAAAAATGAACAAGGATACTGCACCATTTTCACTATGAGCTCAGACCCACCTATTGATTTGTTGAATTCCAACAGCATTTTGTGAATGAAGATTCATCTAGGACCACTGTTTATTTTCAGAAATGAGACCACTGCCACTCGGAACAGTGAATTGCAAAAGCTACAAAGGAATAATTTCAAAGCATATTAGGAAAAACAAATCTGCCACAACAAGAAACACACTGACATCAATGGCAAATATGTTGAGAGATGTCTGAATGAATAGACTCTTTTGGTACAACCATTGTCTTTCGTTCCATCAACTAACGGCCACAAATTTTAGACCTCCTCTCGTAAGCTTGCCAAGGTGTACCTAAGGTTGAGCAAAAGATTAAGAGCTGAAAGAGTTAACAAAAAAAGACATAAGCAAACACAATGCGCCTCAGGGCCATCAACACGGCCCTTTATTCCAACTTGCGGCTCATTCAAAAACATCCCATTCGGTAATACTCTCTGGGGGGCTAAGTTGGTGCATGGTTTTGAAAACGGACGCGCAAAGCAGACAACGCTGAGGGAAGACAGACGAAACAAGTGCAACTGTTTATTCACCTATTGAAGGAAGTGAATATATAGACAAAAAGGCAAGAGCAGAGAGGGACCTACACACACGCACAAGCAGAAACAATAAGGTAACAAACGGCTATAGAAAAAAAATGTGTCTCAGCACATATCTAAAAAGACACTTTCTTTTCTGTCAATTGTAAGCGAGGGTGTGCTTACATAATCTCTTCTGCCTTTGTTGATGTAGAACGCCTTTATAAGTTCACGGGCTGTAGTATCTTTGCCCCTGCTTAGGATTTTTGTTTCCTTCAGCTTCGCCTGGCATTTTTTCTTCTTTTTCCCTGCAGGCTTTACAGTAATGTGGTAAGAAAGAACCCGCGCCGTTCTTTAATGCGTGATTATGGTCAGCAAGGCTATCATTAATACATCAGCCCGTTTGGTCAATGTAAGATTTCCCACACGTCAGCGGGATCTGATAAACTACACCCACTGCACATTTCACAAACGGTGTCACATGCTTTTTCTGGCATTCTGCTTTTTTTGGTTTGTTTGAATCCATTTTGCCACACAAGGAGAACAGCTTCTTGGGGGTGGAAAAACTACACGAACTTTAAACTTTGCCTCAACATGTTTCAGATTGTGTGCCATCTTATGAATATAAGGAATTATCACAGGTTTAGTTTTCTGTTTGGCAACATCGTTTTTTGCTCCGTTATTACACTTTTCTTTTTTTAACCTTTTTCAGTAACACTTTGGCAACTGAGCAGAGTAGGATAGCCATCTTGTTGAAGCCTGGTCTTGCCTTTTTGCTGATCTATTCACTCGCTTTCCAAGTGAATACACAGTTGCAGAGTTGCAGTCGTTTCGTCTGTCTTTCTCCTGTGTTGTTGGTTTTGCGCAGTCTTTTTTCAAAATTCCATTCGGTGACACCTGACTGCCCCAAATAGCGGAAGTAGATGCACATCTACTTCTGGCATTTTGGCCAATTAGGTGTCGCTGAAAGGGACGTTTTCAACAGGGACACAAATTGGAATACAGGCCGAGATTCGCCTACCGTGTGGGAGTATGTCCATTTGACAATGCACTGTAGTAAATGCAAGAAACATATGGCTGCTGCCCTGCCCTTGAAAACACAGTGTTCTTTGCAAAGGCAAGAGGTAAAGCTGAAAGGAAGGTAACTGAGGCTTTCATATCGCTAAGAATGCCGACAAAAGTATATAAGCACGCCATCTATCTTCATCATTATCATCATCAGCATGACTGCGCCCACTGCAGGGCAAAGGTACAGTGCTCTAGAATATGGGTAGTGGGTTCAGGGAGCGGCCAGCGGTGAGGCGACTTGTGTCGACGATACCAGATGGCGCCACCAGAGCATGGGCTGTATGAAATGCGGCGCGCCGCGCCGTGGATGCGCGCTGTGCATAGAATCGTCGGAGAAATAAGCAAGGCGCTGTCTTTTAAAACAGGTCCTACAAATAGGTGAAGCTGTACACAGATATTGTCGGCGAATCAAGAAAATTAGATGTAGTAGTAGCCAACAGCCAATAGCGCGGTGGTGCGGACGAGCGGCCCCGTTAATGCTTCGCAACGCTGATCGTGCTCTTTTGCAGGTACGGCTCCCATATTTCAACGTTAGTGCATACTAGTATTATCGCCGCCCATAGGAAAGGCTGAGTACAGGGAGAGGAGCAAACATTCTATCGATCATCGGGGTTATCCAGCGGCCAACTCGAAGCTGTCGGCAAACGTGGCCGAGTGTACTCCAGCTTAAGCCATCGGAAGTGTTTTAGTAGAGGGGCGGGGCAACAAGAAATTGGAATAAAAAAAAAAACACTTCACTTAGAGACCGTTGTGTGTACAGCGTACTATATGTGAATGCGATAATTTTAAGTGTGGTATGCATGCCTCTGTTTTGTAAAAAGGAAAGGAACGCCGACCAAAGGTTGTTGTTAAAAAAGAAGACGTTCTGGCTTCCCTATGGAAGCCTTGATAACTCTGATCAAGGCTTCCGTAGGGAAGCCGAAACGTCTTTTTTTCTAACAACCTTTGGTCGGCGTTCCTTTCCTTTTTACATGAATCTTCTACCTGACCGGACGAGTTTTCGTCGAACTTTAGATTTCATGCCCCTGTTTTAATTGTTGTTTTGATGCATGCATTTTTTTCATCAAAACGAAGGGTCAATTGCCGCCGATGTATAAACGCTGATGAATGCAAGACAAGATAAAATAACTTTTATAAAACAAAGCACTCCTTTATTGCAGCGCTCCAACTATGTATGCACAGTGTGAGACATATTCTTGAATTTCTCAAAGGAATGCCGTGTTTTCTTGTTTGCACAGTACATTTAGCCGCGCGACTATGAGCACTTGCCCATGTTAGCATGAAGCTTCTTTTTCCTGCGAGCTTCTCGCGACTCATTGATTGATTTAACATAAAAATGCAGCCTTGTCAAAACATAAAACTTGAGAATGCTGACTGTGAGCGCTTCTGAGTGCTGGCTGCACCCTACACCACATGAAATCTGAGATTTTCCCAGCACCATAACATCTACTATGCTGTTACTGCACAGCTTTTCCTGACTAAAAAAAGTTGTGAAAAGGTTTTCCAGCCTTCTCACCATCAAAAAAAGCACACGAGACGGGTAGAGCAACCCTCCTTTGTCACAAATTGCAGTAAACTCACTGTCCTGGCTTTGAAGGAACATCCAGCTAAGAAAAATCGTCCGGCACAGATGCTTCGTCAACTTCACAAGGGTCTTGGTCGTTCGCCAACACGCTACTCTCAGTGTCAATGCCCGGACACCTCGATTCCATGTTAACGTCGGAAGCATTACTTTGTGGTCTTTTCGCTTCATTAGGATATGTACTTGTGCTTTTCCTCTTTCTAGGTGGTCTCTGTAGCGGTGTTTTCTTTGACAGATAGCTCGGCGCGTTCGGCAGCAAAGTTGGCACCGCATCAGGTAAAAGTTCCGGCTTTCCACGCGGGATGCGGACTTCTTTGCCGTCAATGATGTGTATAAAGTCCCTCACAATGCATGATGGCTCGAAATGTAGCTCACACACACAGCTGGTTTCGTCCAAAACCTTATCTTTTCGATGAAGGTTGCGTTCCCACTGCTTCCGTCGGTTCTCATCCTTTGGCACAGCGAAGAGCGACGGCTGATCGCCTTTCGTCCACTGGTATCCCGTTTTGCACCCGTGAGCAAAACAATGCCGTTGACGCCGACGATTCGGCATGACCGTAGTCTTAACGCCGCGAACTCACAAAGAGGAAAAATGCACCGCACAAAAAGCAACAAACAGCTGCAGGCAGCTTGGCGGGACTGCTAGCCGCGCGCGCGGGCGCGCCGAGCCTACAGCCCACGCTACAACAGCGCCACCGCTTACATCCGGGACCTGTCGACACTCGCCGCCTCACCGCATCGCATGGAGCGCGCCGGCTCCTGAACCCACTACCCATATTCTAGAGCACTGTAGCAAAGGCCTCTCCCATGTCCCTCCCATTAACCCTGTCCTTTGCCAGCTGCAGCCACCGTATCCCCGTAAACTTCCTAATCTCATCCGCCCACTTAACTTTCTGCCGTCCCCTGCTACTGTTGCCTTCTCTTGGAATCCACTCCGTTACCCCTAAGGACCAATGGTTGTTTTGCCTTCGCATTACATGCCCTGCCCAAGCCCATTTCTTCCTCTTAATTTCGACTAGGATGCCATTAACCCGTGTTTGTTCCCTAACCCACTCTGCCCGCTTCCGGTCTCATAACGTTACACCTAACATTTTTCTTTCCATGGCTCGCTGTGTTGTCCTTAACTTAAACTGAACCCTTTTCGTTAGCCTCTACGTTTCTGCCCCATAGGCGAGTACCGGCAAGATACAGCTGTTGTACACTTTTCTGTTGAGGGATATTGGTAAACTGCTATTCATGATCTGAGAGAACCTGCCATATACGCTCCGCCCTTCTTATCCTTCTAGTTATATCCCTTTCATGATCCGGATCAGGTCTCTGCCTGCCCTAAGTAGACATATTCCCTTACCACTTCCAGCATCTCGCTTCCAATTGTGAACTGCTGTTCCCTTGCTAGGCTATTGAACATTACTTTGGCTTTCTGCATGTTAATATTTAGACCCACCGTTCTGCTCTGCCTGTCTAAATCATTGATCATGCTTTGCAATTCATCTCGTGAGTGACTCAGCAAGACAATGTCATCAGCAAATCACAGATTATTTAGGTATTCTCCATTAACTCTTATCCCCAGCTGTTCCCAATTCAGGCCACATGATGTTATAGCCCTTTTTTGCTGTAGTATGCAGTCTCCCTTCATACTTTGTGCATATACAACGTGTCCGATTTAATTCAATACAAATGGTTTATTAAACATTGCATTTGATGTACACCACAGCTTTGGAAGTTGAATAATCGGTGAGGCTGATGCCTCAGTCAAGTGCAATGTAAATAATAAATGCTTATACAACTAACACTTTCAGATTGGCTTTTTAAATCCTGCATTTAGGTCGTATCTATAGGGAATAACATGGCACACACTGTATACCATGAGTATTCCACCCAAACATATTCTTTAAGAATAAATGAAAACACTGAAATGGCTCCGTTGCGCCATCTTCTCACAATATGTCCAATGATAATGGCAATTGCTAGAGTTTAGCAAGGCCGGAAAGAAAAGCAGAGTTTTACCGGACGGACCATAACAGGTGCTGGCACCACATCGCTGGAACTCCTTTATAAAAATTTATTTCTCGCCAACAAAAATATTTTTCTAGTTTTTTTTTAATATGCGAAACTAAATGGGTTGACCATTTGGCAAATTTTTTTGTCTAGCACCGTTGCCCACATAGCATTTTCTGGTCCTCAATGTGGCCGTTTCCGCAGAAATCTACGTACTTTCTATTAAATTACAGAACAACGCAAGGTTCAAGTTTAATTCAAACAGTGCTAGATCAAGGTTTCAGGCAAAACTCCAAAAAAGTTTGCTTAAATTTAGACTCCAAGTTTAGTTTAAAAAATGCGGAAATCTTCAAATTTTTCTCCTGTTAAGCACTTCCATTTTAAACCAAAATGGCATCATCCACAGTTTATTTTTTGAGGCATGACAGGGCACCTCGATACCTGACTACATGCGGAGATAAACTTTGCCAACAAGGGCCAGTCCCTGAACAATAATTCTTGCAAAATGCCCAGATGAAGGTGATGTCTTACACTTTGGAGCGTGATATATGGAGCAAAAATTTTATTCTTTGAAAGAAGGTCTCTACACTTCTGTTGGGACTGGTCTTCCATGAATTTTCTCAGCAAAATCTAAAATACCAAGAATTCGGTGCATCTTTTTTCGCGTGGAATGACTCTGCTGTCCCCAAATTTAATTCTTTAAATCGACTGGGAAGTACTGTAAAAAAAATTGTTTCATGAACCTCGGCGGCTGTGAATAGTGACGAAACATTCAAGAAACGGGCAATTTTCTCTTAAGGTTTTCTGCCTAGATACATGCCTTATGGAGCATACTTGTCCCCAACAGTTTTATGTTTTCTGGACCACTTGTTTTGTTGCACTCCTAGGACCGCAGCGCAGGTCTAGAAAACTGTTTTTTTTTTTTCAAATTTATGAATTTTAAATTTCTTGTATGAAATTGTCTTCTCACTTTAATATGTCAACGAACACTGAATCTCAAAAATTGAAAACAAAAATTTGAGCTTTGCAAAACAAAATGAATTACAAGAATGACTTACCCTGCAAGAACAATGAATGTTGAACTAGCCTTCTGCCATATTTTCTTAGCTTTGCAGGTTTCAAGAAAAATATATATCATAAAATAATGTTCTGCACATAAAACAGTGACATTTGATGAGAGCAGTCATAAAATTATTTTTAAATTGCTCAAAAAATGTCATGTAAATACAGCTAGAAATAAACTAAATTTTGTTGAAAGTTGCGTCCCTTCTGAAATGGAGGTGTGGGACAGACTGCCAGACATATCATGCTGACTTGAAATCCTATTGTTTACATCAAGTGCCGTATTGCTTGCTTCATTGCCTTTCTGACTGGTTCTCGCATTCACTTGTCAAGTGCGAGTGAACTTTGAAAATGGGCAAGGTGCCACCTCTTTTTGACACAGAGTGGCACATGACCAGAAATGTTGTTTGAAGTAATGGCCATTTGGCAATCACTAAGTGCCAGCAGACTGGTTGGAAATATGCAGAAATCACTCTTGCTTGACACTTCAGCAGCCGACCATGATGCAGGAATACTTTACTGTGAGTCTGTTTATTGCCATGGGTGCACTCCAGAAACTCCACGTTGTAGCACTCTGTATGTAGCCACTGTCTGCAAGTTACCACATCTGTTCTTCCATGGCCGAGATAAAGGTGACCCCCTGCCATCATTTGTATCCAAAGAGTCTCCCTATGCATCACTCCCACTATAGTGGCAGTGTTTATCATGCTGTTCGTCCTTTGATACAGCCACATTAGAAGATGCATGCAAAGTTAGTGGGCTTACTCATAACAGGAACATTGAAAGGACTCTCAAAATGAACACTGAAGCTTGTTTGGCTGGCTGCTGTTTACTTCAGAAAGTTTTGCATAATACCTTTTCTGTGTGCTCAACTTACTGCCCTACCATTTCTGCATTTTTTTTGTCATAGCAAGGATGAGGGATGTTCTTTAGGAAGGCCATGCATATCATGCGAAACCAGGTGGTGTTTTTCGAATACTGCATGGTTATAGAGGCATGCCTCGTTAATATGGTACTTTCGTCCCCCGTCAAAACTGTCCATAACAAATTGGGAAGCAAAATAAAAAGAAGACATTTATTCAGTTATATACACTGGGATTACAGTACGCTTTTCTGCATAACAACAAGCAGTGAATAGCAAATTATAATCTTAGAAACTTGAACATTTTCCCGGTCGCAAAAGTTGTACTGCGGTGCGAAGTGCCTCACAGGCCGTGAGAGACGTGATGGCAAGATTCGCACTGGGTGTCCGATTCTGTGTTTGCTGTTGTATCCACAGTGGCCCTGTAGACGACTTGCTTGTTCACCAGTTGTTCATCACTTCCTGGTCTACTGCATCAGCTGCAGGCATTCCTGAAGACTCACGACGAGGATGTCATTGATGCGCACATTCATTTGCCTGTGACCTCCCTGTGAGGAATGCGGTTTCTTGGCTGCTCTGTAGCAACGATGGTAAGCCAATGTATATGTGGGCTTTGTTGGCTATGCAGAATCCTTCCAGGTTTCTGTGGCGTTTGCACCTTTTGTACTTGAGTTATAGGTTCCCTGGTTCACCTATCTGTTTGCATATGTTTCTGTGTTCATGTTAGCACCATTTGCATGTTCCCTAACGAAATTCCAATTCTTGTGCAGGATGTCTGCACAATGGCAGACACTGCACTGCTGAGTTGAGCCGTTCCCGAATCTGGCAGTATCGATGCTAGAGTCTGTGCGTCAAAGCTGAGGTAAAGTGTTGAACCTGTCTAACTCCCAAAGTTTAATTTCGGTTTCATTCCTCACTGGTTGGACTAAATTAAATTGTTCTTGCTGTTTATACTTGTAAATTTAGAGCTTTGAACTGCTGTTAAGCTCAGTTCCTCTGCACTTAACCGCAGTCATATCTCAAGACCAAATACCGCTTAATTTTCACCGCAACTGTTTTTCTTGTGTGCTTTTTTTTCCCGAGTGGTCATCACAATGCAAGTGAACAGCTTTGTTTTCATTATTTTTTGAGTGGCTTTGTTCTCTTTGCAAGCGCAGGTTGGCGCAACAAAGGTTGACGAAGCTTCCATTCTTTTCTTTACAATGTTGAAATGCTTATGGAGGTGGTCATTTGAAAATTTATTTATTTTCACATCCTGCAGCCTCAGATGAAACTGTGGCTTGAGGAGCGGGAAACATATGTACCCCAGTGTGCCCTTCTGAACACCTGCCCGATGACAGCAGGGTCTAATACACTGAATATTGTGCAGTGGAATTTTTTCCTTACATATTTTTTTGTACACTTTTTTCCCAGCTACAAAGTAATGCAACAAGTGCTGTGCAGAAAAAAAACACTGACATTAGTTTGCTGCCTGATTTTCAAGCTATGCAACAGCTGAAATGCCCTGGAGACTATACCATGAAGCCTTCAGCAACACCCGCCGCGGTGGCTCAGTGGTTATGGCGCTCGGCTGCTGGCCCGAAAGACGCGGGTTCAATCCCGGCCGTGGCGGCTGAATTTCGATGGAGGCGAAATTCTAGAGGCAAGTGTACTGTGCGATGTCAGTGCACGCTAAAGAACCCTAGGTGGTCGAAATTTCCGGAGCCTTTCACTACGGCGTCCCTCATAGCCTGAGTCGCTTTGGGACGTTAAGCCCCCATAACCCTTCAGCAACATTTGCCAAAACATAGTTGACATACTGTGCTTCTGCTAAGTGTGCATTCTTTGAGGACCTGATGCCAACATGGTGTGAACATGACATTGAAGAGATGTTTTCACGATAGCTGTCTTGACAAGTTTACGGTGGAATGAATTGTATGGAAGCAGTCCTTTAACAAAGGCACTGTCTCTTCATTGCTCTTCAGAGCAACCAAACTGCCATATATATAGCCAAGAGAAAATCGGACAGTGATTCAACGATTCAATGTCAAAGTGGTTGTTTTCTGTGCCAAACGAGCTGCAATCGTTCTGCCAGATGACTAGGCCAACCATTTCTTGCACGAATAGAATGCGAAAAAAAAAACAACATAACATCGGATTTTTTTCAGTGCACAGGATTTATTGTACATTGGATCCCGCTGTCTTAGGTACGGTTTCTTTAACGGCAGACTGGGGTACATTTGAATGATTGTTTTCACGAGCATTGCAAAAATGTAAGTCAGAGAATGGTGGTTTCCTCAGCTTTCATTGCAGAGTATGCAGATGCCAACATATCTGACATATTGTAACGGGAAGAAGCATATCTGATAACCTGAGAAATTGTCTGAACAGAAATAATTCATAGTCTGAAAAGAGAAAACTGCACATCTACTCCGGCCGACATTTTACTGCAGAAACCTGCCGTCATGATGGTGATTCTTATTCATTCACAGTTGGGATTCGAACCCACACAGGCAGAACCCAATGGATTAGGTATCCATCGCCTTAAGCACTCGACATGGTGATTCTTATTCATTCACAGTGCCAGCACTCTTTACTGCATAAGTCTGTGCAAGAGTGCGAACAGTAAATGGCAAGCAGCAGCAGCAGTGCATCTTCCTTTCCCCTGTATTCATTGTCTGTGTACTTAACCAAAAATAAAAATTACGATTACTGACGCTGCAAGACCAGGCCCCTTCTCATCAAACAAGCCATTTCCTACAGTGTACTTCGCACCAAGGCACTGCGAGTTTTCTGTTCGAAACATAAGTTAAGAAGCTGCACAACAGAGTCCACACAACTTTCTGCACAGTGCGGATGTCAGACGAGTGATGTATTCCTTCCAGTCCACATAAATTGGCAGTCAAACCACACCTTCGGTCACATGCAGCGTCACACTGATGTGGATGTTAGTTTTCTGTACAGTATGGTACACTGTTAAAGGGAACATGCGGTCGCGTGAAGTTGACTTTCCGCGAGGCGCTGCTGAGGAAAGCCGGAAAGAATGCCGAGCTGATTATGGTCCGGAGTTTTTTTTCGGCATTCTGTCCCCATGCATAGATCTCATTTTTCACACCCGCAACACATCGATTACCTCTTCTTGCTGCTGAATTGGTTTTTTCCATTCTGTGGTCACGTTTCGTGCGAAATAAGCAACATTTTCTGCGGACTAGATTATCCATGTGTGAGTGACTTGGTTCATATGCCACTTAACGCGTACAGTACACGTTGATAAACAGTAATAAACATGCTGTTCTTATTGACAGATTCATGCACTAACACTGCGCCTTGGTTTAATCGGCACCTACATCGCTGAAACAATAACAAAAAACGCCTTTACAGACAGGCTAACTGCTGGAAACGCTACAAAGGCTGGAAATGCTACAAAGCATGTGATAAGGATTATCAGTTGATGTCTAAAAAATGGTGTCATTGCATGGCATCAATTTTTTGGGAAGGAAGCATTCAAGTATTTTTTATTTATTTACACATACTGCTGTCTCTTCTCTTAGAGGCATAACAGGGGTGGGCTACACAGCATTTCATTACAACAATGTCAATAACATAGTTAGGCAGTTCTTTTTGAAATTGATTATTTAGCAATGCACGCAGATCACCGTCCAAGCTATTCAGTAATTTAACATTCTGTGGACCTTGATATGCCGGCCTGTTGACATTGCATATCTGCAAGCTTGAGCCATTTTTGCAAGCCACCCAAGACAAACACATTAGGTAAAAAATTGTGAAGCGTAGTAGTGATGTGATTGTTAAAGAGTGCAGGAAGACGGGACACATGAAAGGAAGACAAGCAACACAACCACTGAAGCAAATGGATCATTACCAACTCGCCCAAACAGAAGCTTTAATTTAGTGGTGATATGTTCACTTTTTCAAGGACTGGTGAGCGGTTTCAGCAGCTTTACATCGTACCAGTCTTTTTAGTTTTCATTTACCCACTGCAGTATGTTTTTTCACATTCACACTGCTCTGATATAATAACTACCAACCCTTCTGACATGTATGATCCTGACAAAACAACGAAATTTGGGTGCGCAGAAAAACCCATATACATGCGCCATAACCCATAGCAACATTTCCAAGGCAATCATGAGGGAACATGCACGCTCCATTCACTGGCATAATGCCAGGCAACTGGTACACAAGGCACCAGCACACCAATGAAGTTTTTCCTACACAGCCACATTCTGCTAACTTTTGAGGCTGACAAAACAGAAGATAGCAGTGCAGCACAAGGTCATGACTCAAGATTTCTGGATGATAGGATTTAACAAAAGTGGCCATGGAAAACTCTGTCAAACATGCACATAGCT